>CM024557.2:9290071-9650071 GCA_014182405.2 Eucalyptus sideroxylon
TTGCTTTTGGCTTTAAGCCAAATCACAATTTACACATAATATGCTTATACTTTTCACTTTCAGAATATGAATTTGCAAATTTCAAAAGAATATAGCACCATTCACTTGGGAACACTCATGTTCAAATGACAAAGATTACTTGAACCTTCAGACTCGCTTTCATATCAAATAAGCAAAAATGACGTTAAAATCGAGTGAAACGCTTACAAAAGACTCCCACATGCTAACAAATCGCTCACCTATAGTGATTACTCAAAGTTGTCTGTAACTCGGAGCTTGAGCACAAAACATTGTCATGCCATAACTCTCTCCACCAAATCCCTTTTCAAATGTACTTATAGTCAATAGAAAGTCCTTTCAACTTACTACAAGAGCCCAAATTTAGTCGATCCAAAATCAAGCCGAAAATCGACAAAACACAGTCTCGAAATATCTGGATGCGCACTATTTATCATGCACAAGAAATTTCAAAATTTTTATTTCAAGAAGACCGTGAACTCAAATCAAGTTCCATAAAATCATACGGCTCCATAATACCCTAAATTGTCATATATATATACTCAACGACTCAAAAATTAGACTTCGCAACTCAAAACTTACATAATTTTGAATTTCAAGCTTGAAATCCAAAATTACTCCGATTGAACGAACAAGAGGCACGAGCACCTACCAAGCATTGCAATTTGGAATTGAATTGGCTTGACGAGGTGTCTATGGTGAGAATCCCCTCTATTTTCTTCCTTCATTCTTCTTTTCTTTTTCCCTTCCTTTCTCTCTCCTCTCTTTTTTTTTCTTTTGCCCGAACGTACTTCTTTCTTTTCCTTTTATCTCCTCCTTTTGCTTTTTTCTTTCTTTCTTTTCTTTCCTTCTCTCTCTCTCTTCTTTTCCTTCCTCTCTCCCAAAAGCTCTTGGTCTCTCTCTACTGAAACTTCCACTTTTTTCCTCTTCTTTTAACCGTTTAGCTCTTCCTTTTCTTTTGTTTTTTCTTTTCCTATGGGGCCCACCAACCAAACATTACATGGGCCATGGCTGGTGGCTGGCCATCTCCTACCAGCTCACCACCACCTTAATGAAGAAGAGAGGAAGGAGAGAGAAAAAAAGAAATAAAAAATAAAAAAATAAAAAAATATTATAAAAAATTGTTTACGTCAGCACCAATAGTGTCAAAGACGACCGACGTCCACATCAACAAAATCTAGCAAAAATTAGTCGAAATGATTGAATTGGCACCAAATTTAAAGGTTTAGAATTAAATTGACAAGATTTTAAAAGGTTTAGGACTAAATTGACACCATTAAAAGGTTCATAACTGAATTGACACAAAGTCAAAAGGTTTATGACTAAAGTGGCACCAATGTAATGGGTTTAAAACTTTTCTGACACTTTTCCCTTGTCTTAAATAATGACTCCAACCGGTGAAAGAGGGCCACTTTTTGCAGCAATGGTGGATGCATATCTAGTCAAGTACCATTTTTTTTTCCTTATTTTCCTTATTTTTCTTTTTTCTTTCTTCTTTTCTCTCTTTTTCTTCTTCTTTCCACTGGTTGACAACCAACCCTAGCCGACTTCAGCCAGCCACTGGCTGACTTTTGCCATGTCTCCATGGAGTCTCCGTCGAGGTCACCCTCGACGTAGACATCAAGAAGCTCCTCTGCGACTAAGGCCTCAGCATAACTAACATGGTGGACCTAAGGGTCCTTGCCGCGAGCTAAGATCTAACTCTCATGGCCCGATCTGAGCTCCAGATTTTGCTCACTATGATTGCAAAGGAATGCAACCTAGTAGTACCCAGTTTTGCTCCCAGAAAGCATTGACATAATTTGGGAAAATGCTTGGCCAGGATCTCTTCTTGTCCCGACCATCGAAGCGCTGAGAATTGTTGGTCGAGGTGTGAATTTACTTGAGGGAGAAGATGAATTCATGTTTTCTTGGGCGCATCGCTGTCTCGGAGTGGAGTACATCTTCAGCGTCCCTTCTCTCATCTTCGAATCCGAAATTTAGCAAAATCCAAATTTTGATTGGCTTATTAATTATTTAACCTATCAATGGCGAAAAGGACCGGATACTTTTCTATCCCTCGGTCAAGATTTGGATTAGTGAAGAATCAATCTAAGGAAGGAAGAGGTGAACCATTAGAGGAAAAGCATAGAAAACCAGTGAAGAAAATGTCGAACAACAAAACAAAGAGCACACACCCTCACCCACCTTACATGGTAACATTTATACCGTGCAATATCTAATACGTGCTAACGACATAATAACGATATGAGCACGTCATTGGATATGTAAGATGATGAAAGATTCTCTTTGAGAAAGTGTTATTTATGGACAAGTTGATGATGTGTGGAGGAGCACGGGCTTCACTTCTTCGACAAGCACGTTGAAGTATAGCTGATATATGAGAAGAAATTAAATTATAAAATCCGTAAAATTCTGTATTGTAAATTCGAAAATTTTTAAACTTTGACTAACTCCATGAATTTGAAGGCCAAATCCTTAATTGTAGAAATCCAAAGGAAAAGTGATGATTTTTTTTTTTTATATTCATTTTCATATTCTATTTTAGATAAGATAAGCCAACGAATGTTCTCGTTCGGTAGTGATAGATTATGGAAAGAAGATACGCTAATCACCTACGGAAATTTAACTATTTACTAATTTCCCGTCGATACAATAAACTGATGGTTCTTATTTTTTGCTTAAAGTGAAAAGCTTCATGGGAGTTGTTGATAGGGGTGAGCATGGTTCCACAGTAGAACCTAGAAACTGAGAATTGGACTGATGGGAATTTGTAAGTTCCAAGTTCCAAGATATGCGGGGTAGGTTCAAGGTTCCAAAAAGTGAGACACCTGTTTCGACGGGTAGGTTCTAGGTTCTTAGTTGAAGGAACCTAGAACCTGAAATCTAGAATCTGTAACCTAGAATCTGAAATAAGTTTTAATATTTTTCTTGGTCCATGTTCCATGCGATCCTCCGATATTCCATGCCGTTCAATGATGAGTGTATAATCTAGAAGTACTAGTCCAAGTTTCCATTTTATGACTAAGATTTTTACTTTATTAATGTTCATACTTTTCGTATGTCCAAATACAATTTATGGTTAGTAAATTAGTTGGCCAAGCTTCACTTGGAGACTTGGATTACTGACTGCAAAAAAGCTACACCAAAACAATATGCGTCTCCAATCCTCAGACTAGATATTCGTTAGGAAGAAGGAATGCACTGTTGCTATCAAGTTTGGCAAAGAAATGAAAGAAAGTCCTTATATCTTCCAAACTCTGTTCATGATCTAGCCTTGCGTTCCAGATCCAGTCCTTGATCCGGATCCAAAAAAGCTTGTCCAGTACCTTCAAAGTAATGGAAATCCTGTCCATTACTACAAAGATCCTTATGGTCATTGTTTATGGGATCCTTTTTGCTAGCGTTCTTCATGTATGAATTCACCTAATGAAGTGGATCCAGCCATAAAGCCCAAGCGAAAAGCTCGAAAGGCTAGAGATGGTTTATACCAGAAGTATTTTAACTGGGATCCTTCTGTTGACACCCTTGGTGAAAGTGATAAGTTCCAGTTTATGATTTCCTATGCCTCACCTCCACTACCCTTATATCCATCATCATCACCATCATTTTTAGCCTCGTCACCCTCGCCTCCTCCTTCACCCCCTCATAAATAATCAACCGTTTCCCCATTTTACAAGCCAATTCTTAAGTGAGCCAACAAGAATTTATACCCACTTGAACTTCTAATGAAACACTACCTAACCAAGAAAGCTAGAAGAAGGTTAACCCTTCTATTTTCATGTTGCAAGATACAGATTTTCCCTCTCTTACTCGAGAATGCTCTAAGCTTTCTTTTCCTATCACTAAGGAATTCATAAATCCATAGGGAAGATATCATCATATTCCTAAAGTTTCCGCTCCCACTGATGTGGATGAACATGGAAGACAAAAGAGAACTTTTGTTGCTAAAGCTATTTTGAATTGGCAATAAAAAACTCTTATGGCACACAACATTGCCTTCAAGACGATTGACTCTAGAATCATTGATGTGCAAAAGGATCTTAAAAGATATGATGAGTCCACCAAAAAAATGCTTACAGATTTCTAGAAAAGGCTTCATGCTCTGAAATTAGGACAACATTTGGGATATCATCATCTTGAAAACATAAAGGCCGAAATAGAGAAGCTTAAGAGGCAAATTCAACTTCTTAAAGAAAGGAAATTCAAGCCTTCTGATCCATTTCCTACTTTGCTCAGAATTAAGTATTCACTTCCACCACCACAAAGTACTTTAGTCTTTGCTACTCTTGCACAAACATCTACCAGACGAGATAGGATTGATGTGGTAGAAATGCAAAATCCCCTCCGAGAAATGGATAGGCTAAGAAAAGAAAAAGGGCAAAGAGAACATTCCCAAGGATTCCTCTAGATCCACAAATGAAGAACCAAATCAAATGATGTTACCCAATCCATTGGTGTCACGACCTAATTTTTGAGGGTGAATTACCTAAAGAAGGCCAATGGATTACTAAGTCTGAAGACTTGGCACGGACCCTCTCAAGTCCTACCAATTGCGACTTGATGTTAAGAAATTAATCTATTCAAACATGCAATTATATTCAATTTGGAGCCGTCACTAACCAATTAGGGCTGGTTAGAAACCCAAGTAAAGTATAGGAGAATACGTTACTATTGCGAACCAGAGATTCAGTAGGTCCGGGGACATGGTTACGCTAGATTAGTCTAACGCCTTTTTGGTACCTTTTATTTTAATTTTAAAAATATTTTGCAGGCAATGTTGATTAATTTAAACTTAAGCTACTAACATGCAAATGGTGGTCATGCGGGTGCACAATTAATAAAATAACATTCAAATAAAAATGCTAATAAAAATGCATGTCATAAACATGATTTCTAAATGACATGACACCTAATTTTTCTTTTTCTTTTTAAAAATGTTAATTATATGCAATCTTAATTTAACTTAATATGCATGAATTTATTTTAATGACATGCGAGATGCAATTCATATGGTATGACTTAAACTTATCACTATATATATGCAATATAATTTATATAATCCTAAATATGCATGTGCTACGTGATATGGGATGAATGATATGGTATTTCTACATGCATGCTCTTTTATGATATTTTTTTTTATGATGATTCATTTTTTAATGCATATATGCAACCTATGCTAAATAATGATGATATGAGATTAATTATGAATTAACCTATTAACTAACCAAGGAAATGATCTTTTTTTTTTTTTTGTTTTTTAATGACATAATGTTTTTTTTATTGAAAAGAAAGTAACTTAATGGTGCAATGATCATCTTTTAGCATTTTCCTTTTTATTATTAACAAAAAATTAAACTATAACTCATATGGCCTGCATAACATTTTTTTTTGTTTTACTAAATGAAAATTGACTTAATCTAAAAATATCTAGGCGTGTTGCTTTAATATGAAATGTGTATAATTTTAGATATGATATAATTTTACTAATAAACAAATTCTAATTAAATAAACCTACATGCTCTAATGCAAGATTTTGATTTGTTTGATTTTCTGATTTTTAGTTTTTTCTTAAAAAGATAAGTAATTATTAAATCTAAACTATCAACAAAATAAAGGATTAAAATAATCGAAAAAATAACCTGTTGTCTCACAGGTCAAATTAACGATTATCCTAACCCTAATTATCACAACAAAGAGTTCGAAATAATTAAAAATCTGATCCGAAGTCTTACGGATTAAATTAATAATTATAATGATTTAACAATTAAAATTTTACCAAAAAGCCCAAAAATTAATATAACTAAAAAAATGATATGATGTCTCTCGGATCAAATTAATAATTACAATAATCTTGGACAAAGCCTTAAGGATAATGTCTAAACAATACAAATAATTAACATTAATATACCATGTTCTAACTTAAATAATAATAACAAAACTTAAAATATAAACAAATAAATGAATACAAAATAAATAAACCACCTAAGGCTCAAGAGAGGACAGTGGTGTCGACAGGGAAGCGGATCGCAAGCGGAGGCGGTGTGGTGGCGCGGCGAGGTTAGGAGCGGCAGGCTTCGGAGCTTCGGCGAGGGCTGGGTAGCAACGAGTCGCGGCGGCGTCGGGCTCCGAGCGGCGGTGCTACAAAAACAACAGAGGCGGCATCGGATTTGGGTGCTCGCGGCGTCGGTGTTGCTTTGGGCGGAAGTGCGGGCGTGCGGCCCGATAGTGGGCTCGGGCGGAGGGAGACGAGCGGCGATAGGCGGTGCGAGAGATGGTGGCGCGGCGAGGTTAGGAGTGGCGGGCTTTGGAGCTTCGGCGTCGCGCTGGGCAGCAGTAGGTCGCGATGGCTGGCGCGGGTTCTCGGGCTGCTGCAGCTTCGTGGGGGATCGTCGGGTGGTGTGCGTGAGTTGCTGCGAGTCGCAGGTTGCTGCGTGGCGAGGCTTGCAGGTGTTGGTGCGCGGAGGCGTGGCGATGACCGGCTGAATCGCGAATCGGCGGGTTGCAGGCGAAGCGAAGGGAGCTACTGTAGGCGTCGGTGGCGGGGCTGGAAGTCGCGGCGTGACCGGCGGAGCAGTGGTGGCGGAGGCGAGCAGAGCAGCGAGGTGGTGAGACGCGGCGGTGGCTAGCGTTGCGGTGTCGGCGCTGTGACCGGCGCGGGCACAGGACCAACGCGAACAGGGGGCAGCGTCGGGAGGAAGAGGACATTGTAGCCCTGTTTTGCTTCCTTTTTTTTTTTTTTTTCTCTTTTGTCTTTTTCTCTCTTTCCCTCACACGTCTCACTCACCTGTCTCTCTCTCTCTCTCTGTTTTCTCTGAACTCACGTCTTCTGCATTTCAGCCAAAAGGGAAGAAAACTTTCTGACTTTTTCCTCCAGGCTTTTCCCTTTCTATCGGAAGCTCTTCCTCGCTTTTTTTTTTTTTTTTTTTCACTTTTCAATTTTTTGACGAAAAGAAGCGCCCCCCCTTTTTACCGAAGCTTTGTATCCTCTATTTATAGAGCAAACACTCGAATTTGTTTTCGCAGGTGAAATTTGCACATATTTGCTCAACCGTTCAACAAAATAGTGGCTCCAAAATCACACGGTTGAGTTTTTGAATTCAAAATGAGGAGATTTGTTCAACAATCAAATGTTTTATTTTTCAAAAGAAATATTCAAAATTTCCCTCCAGAACCAAATGCTCTATTTTTAATTTAAATTAGGTGTCAATAGCTGCCCCTCTTTGAAGGGAAGCTCGTAGAGGTTTCCTTCAAAGATAAATGACACCTAAATTTAGATCACACGGAATAAATGCAAAATGAATATGAAATGCATATGCAAATGTTAATTGTAATGAATTTTTTTTTTTTTATAAGAAATGGACTCAAATAAATGCAAGGTCATGTAATAAAGAATGCCATGTAAATGCAATGATTTGGTCAAGAACATATATTTCTATGTGTCCATGCTTAATGAAATGCAAATGCAAAGACGAACACGTACCTGTGATACTTATCTGGAGATTCAGAAAAGTATTATTAGGTGTGAAATGATTCCTATGAGACCTAACAAACATCTGGAAATCTCTTCAGATAATTGAAAGGCTCAAAGTCTTTAGGGATCTGGAACTCTCATCAGATCCCAAGCACCTGGAAATTACATCAAGTACTTAAAATTTCAAAAATCTGATTCTTATGTCAGACAATTGAAAGCATTTACAAAACATCTGGAAATCACATCAGATGTTTGAAAAGACAAATACTTGGAAGTCACATCAAGCATTTAAAGATTCAAATATCTGGAATTCATACTAGACATTTGAAAATATTTACTAAACATCTGGAAATCACATCAAACGTTTGGAAGGACAAACACTTGGAAGTCACATCAAGCATTTATGGGTTCAAATATCTGGAGTTCACACTAGACATTTGAAAATATTTTACTAAACATCTGGAAATCACATCAAATGTTTGAAAAGACAAACACTTGGAAGTCACATCAAATGTTTACAAGTTCAAACATCTGGAACTCAAACTAGACATTTGAAAACATTTTATAAATGGGTACTTGGAATTCTCATCAAGCACCAAGATGACTGAACAAACTCAGGGTTTCAAAGACAAATCCTTTGGTCTTTGAGGAAAAATTCATTTCATTTTTTTTTAAAATTTAATGAAGGTCCATACATGATGGCTTTTCAAACTTCCACCAGGAAAAATTATCAAGACAATTTTCACTAAGTTGTGAATCTCTTGAACATGCTAAATGAGACACTTTTGGTGTGAAAGACTTTTTCACTCACTCTCATTTAGGAGGGGTTATTTGTCCCGACCATTGACGCGGGAATATATCACTCAATCTTATCATCATCTTGTCGACAAAAGTTCGAATCTTCTTGCAATCAGTACGACCTTACCAATCTAAGAAGTCTTTAACAGGTACTATAATGTGGTATTGGTCAATGGCTTAACAAAGGGATTCTTTGAGTCAAAGCAATTGAAAGAACAATTCTGTAATCATCTCCGGGTTTACAAGTCAAGAACCCTGCAAAATGAGAAAGAAATAATCTTGCTCGCACTTCTTCGAGCAATGCTCAAAACATGTGAATTCCTATGTTAATTCAAGTGCCTTGATCTGAAGAGACTTTGTAAGGGACGTAACATAGGCTTGGTTCTTGGGTTTGAGAAACGAAAGGATCGTTAGGCTCAAAGATGTGTGTAATGGGTAAGAGTTAATGATCATCTTGACATTACCACTAGTTTTCTTCGCCACGGATTGTCTTCTTGACAAATTTCTTTATTGGCCTAAGAGTTTATCACTGATGCCAATGATTATTCAACTGGAGATCTTTTCTCAACATTTTTTTCTTTTTAAATCATTTTCTTTGATGATGGGCATCGATCAGGCACACCGCTTTTTTTTTTATGCCCCCCAATTCATCAGTCATTTCTATCTTCTTTTCACAGGCATTGGCCTTGCTTTTACCAGGCACACTGCTTTTTCATGCCCCTTAATTCTATTTTGATTTCAGTTCTTGCGCACAATGTGTGTGTCAAGTATACTTTAAATGACACTCGAACCTTCAAGGGTCTTCATCTACCTCTTGCCTTGCCCCAGTGTGGGGGATGATCACCAACTGGGTTTAAAGAAATGAAATTGCAAGCTCAAGTGGGCTATGCAAATGATATAAGTGTGTAGGATAGTGAAAGAAACGCTCTTCATCATCATAAGGCACTTAAATTACCACATGAATTCAATGTAATAGCATGACTTGAAGATTGATGCAAGTGAGAGCAAGAAAATTTCTATCCATTTCACTCTCCTTCAATGTCAACTTACCTCCATTTGCCTCGATTTGGGGTGGTCCTTGACAGGGGTAGTATGAAAGAAATTCTTCAAGTATTTTGGCTCAAAGAAGGGTTAAACAAGGGTTCACTGGTAGTGAAAAGAACTGCCCCTCGTCTAATTGTCGTACTTCTTGCAAGAAAACTCTTCACCTTGAAACACAAAATGTTTCCATACTCACCTCACAATGTATAGACAGGGGACTATGTATGGGATAAGGCTTGCCTTTCACGCCTCATTTAGCATCATTTAGCATGTTCAAGTAACTCAACATCCTTCACTCCATTTTGGTAAATTTCAAGTGGAATTGGTGAATTGCACATCATGTGAAAACATTCTGAAATGATAAAAAGGCCATGCTCTATCAAATCATAAAGTCAAAGCTATTAAGTGTTTGTGTCTTGCCCCTCTTTGCAAGGGAGCTCATAGAGGTTCCTTAAATGTGCGCAGGGCTGCACTTGAAACATAAAGTAGATAATTAAATGAAACAAATAGGGTAAATTAGATGCATGCTGGAAAATTATTTTATTTTGAAATTTTTTTTAAGGGAATATGAAGAAGCCCATCCTTCAGAATTAGCTCCTTGCCGTTTTCTTTTGGGTAAGATTTCATCACAGGGCTAGTTTGGTATACTTCAACATGCCCTTAAAACATGAAAATCTCCATGTATTTTATTGGATGAAAAGCAAATTACATTATTGAAATGAGAGAAATCCTAGAATTGAAAATGCAAATATGCAAATATGGAAAGCGATAAAGACTCCTGCGCAGAGGAGTGTGCAAATAATCAAAATTCTCCTACTCTCAAGCTTTGTCGATGGCAAACACTAAATTATCTTCAAACAATTCAATCATTCCTTCGAGTGCGTCATCAGAGCTCTCAATCTTTGGAGGTGCGGGATCATCTATGCCACCCCATCCATCTGGGATGATATCCCGTGGGTCGAAGTAGGAGCTGGGAGGAGCCAAATACTTTACATAGTAATCGAATTTGCCACTTGGTTGCCCCAGGGTGTCCATCACTTTTGCTTCCTCATGCATTATCTGAAACATAGTCGGCTCAGCATCAAAACCGAAAATGGCATTCACAGCTTCTAGGTGGTCAGAGAGTGGATTATTCTGGATGTTTGGCTGTGCATCGCTGAATGAGACCACCTTAGCGTCCAAAAGATTTTGGATTTTATGTTGAAGCGTATATCAATCGTTAACAGAATGCCCTACCTCTCGCATATGATAAGCACATGTCTTGGAAGGATCATAGTTGGGGAAACGCTCGGGATTAGGTCGCTTAGGCTTCTTAGCAAGTAATCCTTTCTTCTGAAGGGTTGGCAAGATTTTGGACAATGGCTTAGGAAAAGGCGTAAATTGACGCCTGGAAGAGTTTTTCTGCTGGCCAAAAAATGGTCGTGATCCTCCCTGATGGGTGTTCGGGGTAGGGCGAGGTGATTGAACATAAGCTGCATTAACCTCCACCACAGGTTCTTTATCCTTCTTGGTTGAGACTCTCCCATACGAGATGGTTTGATCAGACGCCCATCCATCACGCAATGCTACTTCAATTCGCTTGCCAACAGGGATTAGCTGATTGAATGACTCAGCAGTCGATCCTAGCATTCGATTTCGATACTCAGGCGGGAGTGTCTTCATGAACAAATCCATCAACTCCTTTTCTGTCGGCTCTGGAGTTATCTGAGCGGCTACGGTCCTCCATCTCGTGACATATGCCTTGAAAGATTCCGTTCTCTTCTTCTCAGTGCGAAGTAAATCTTCTCGAGATGGAGTAACATCAATATTATACTTATATTGCTTGAAGAACGCATCGGTCAAATCCTCCCAAGTCTCCAGCAGATTAATCTTCTTTATGATATACCATTGTAGCGCCGGTTCTGTCAGGCTTGCTTGAAATTGTTGAATCATCAAAGGGATGTTATCAACATATTGGGTCATCCTGACCACATAAGTCTGCAGATGGATCTTCGAGCAAGAGGTGCCATCATACTTCTCAAAGTCTGGCATTTTAAACTTCTTTGGCATCTTGATTCTTGCATAATGGGACAGATCAGTTGGGTCTTGGCTAAATGAACCCTGCAGCTGCTTAAGTTTCTCCTCGATTTTTGCCAAGCGTTTTTCTTACTTAGTCTTCGGTACAGCCGGCTGTATCACTTGTATCTCCTCATCAAAAACAATTTGAGGCGTGTCAGTAATTTTCTCCCTAGAGACATCCTTAGAGCTTGATGGGCCACTTGTGGATATATTCTTGCATTTATCTCTCGGATCAGCTATGGGAACATGTTGTGGTAACACCACTTCATCTTGCAGAGCTGGTGGAGCAGTGTTTGCTTGGAGAGAATCGATTTGCTTAGAAAGCTGCTCAAGAACCTTCAAGACTTGCTTCATCTTCGATTCGAGGGCAGCGATGCAAGCTTGTTCAGCAACATGCATTTGTTCAGTGTTATCAGCCATTGTTGCTCTAGAACGGGTACGGATTGGCGATCTTGGGTGAGCCGTGTTGTCACCTAAGTAAAAGAGATAATGGAAGAAATGATGACAAGATAGGAAAATGGCCCATGACAATGGTCTAATCGCCTCATTTTATTTAAAATTTATTTTAAACGTTGAACCAAACTTCCTAATAATGAACTAAGAATTGAAATTCAAATCCCTAAACATTAAACTAAAATTTGAAAGCACTGAATTGAAATCAAGGTCTCTAAACATTGAACTAAGAAAACCAAAACATCTCATTTTATATGCTTTTGGGAGTGGAAATGAATTGCAAATTGGTTTTCCCCATTGCATATAAAACAAGATGGAAAACGAAACCTATTGTCATGGACCGACGAAATTGCATGTAAGTAAATTGTAGAAGTGAGAATTTAAACAACTTACTTTCACTGGTAATGGATGACAATCACATAGACATGCGCATGAAATGTGAGGCTTGATTTCTATCTAGATGGCTTAACAAAATGGAGCTAAGAGGATGATCTGATCGCTGCAGTCTCGCATTAACGTGTCAGGTCCCCCTAACTCCGGCTCAGTCGAATGGAATGCCTAATAATCACGTAGTCTCGCGGATATGGACAAACACATTCGACACCATGAAGAACTTTCGGGGAAGAG
Source organism: Eucalyptus sideroxylon (assembly GCA_014182405.2). Taxonomy (NCBI): domain Eukaryota; kingdom Viridiplantae; phylum Streptophyta; class Magnoliopsida; order Myrtales; family Myrtaceae; genus Eucalyptus; species Eucalyptus sideroxylon. Next base: position 9,302,544 of record CM024557.2, read on the forward strand.
AAGGTCAACCTCTATATAGCAATCTCGCTTTAGAGGAATTATCCTTCTCAACACCATCCTAAGAATCCTATCGCAACCCAGGTCTGGCAGTAGGTTGTGTGTGCAATACTGTAGTGCTAAAAACAACAAAACATGCACAACAGTTTAATTGCAAACAACACTTCCATTCATCCTTAACTCTAACCTGCAAAACAAGGGTTAGCAAAGACTACTCCCCTTATACCTCCCATCTGCAAAAACATTTAACACTTTATGTTAGGAGCGTACCTTGTTTCCATGCTGCCAAGCAAAATATTTTAAAAAAAGAAACAGGCCTATGTCCACTATGAGTTTTAACTCTGTCCCCAGTGGAGTCGCCAAGTTGTCGTGACCTAATTTTCGAGGGTGAATTACCTAAAGAAGGCTAATGGATTACTAAGTTTGAAGACTTGGCACGGACCCTCCCAAGTCCTACCAATCGCGACTTGATGTTAAGAAATTAATCTATTCAAACATGCAATTATATTCAATTTGGAGCCGCCACTAACCAATTAGGGCTGGTTAGAAACCCAAGTAAAGTATAGGAGAATACTTTACTATTGCGAACTAGAGATTCAGTAGGTCCGAGGACATGGTTACGCTAGATTAGTCTAACGTCATTTCAGTACCTTTTATTTTAATTTTAAAAATATTTTGCAGGCAATGTTGATTAATTTAAACTTAAGCTACTAACATGCAAATGGTGGTCATACGAGTGCACAATTAATAAAATAACATTCAAATAAAAAATGCTAATAAAAATGCATGTCCTAAACATGATTTCTAAATGACATGACATTTAATTTTTCTTTTTCTTTTTAAAAATGTTAATTATATGCAATCTTAATTTAACTTAATATGCATGAATTTATTTTAATGACACGCGAGATGCAATTCATATGGTATGACTTAAACTTATCACTATATATATGCAATATAATTTATATAATCCTAAATATGCATGTGCTACGTGATATGGGATGAATGACATGGTATTTCTACATGTATGCTCTTTTATGATTTTTTTTTTATGTTGATTCATTTTTTAATGCATATATGCAACCTATGCTAAATAATGATGATGTGAGATTAATTATGAATTAACCTATTAACTAACCAAGGAAATGATCTTTTTGTTTTTTTTGTTTTGTTTTTTAATGACATAATGTTTTTTATTGAAAAGAAAGTAACTTAATGGTGCAATGATCATCTTTTAGCATTTTCCTTTTTATTATTAACAAAAATTAAACTATAACTCATATGGCCTGCATAACATTTTTTTTTGTTCCTTTTTTTGTTTTACTAAATGAAAATTGACTTAATCTAAAAATATCTAGGCGTGTTGCTTTAATATGAAATGTGTATGGACCTAAGTACCTAAATTCTAGATATGATATAATTTTACTAATAAACAAATTCTAATTAAATAAACCTACATGCTCTAATGCAAGATTTTGATTTGTTTGATTTTCCGATTTTTAGTTTTTTTTTAAATAAGTAATTTTTAAATCTAAACTATCAACAAAATAAAGGATTAAAATAATCGAAAAAATAACCTGTTGTCTCACAGGTCAAATTAACGATTATCTTAATCCTAATTATCACAACAAAGAGTTCAAAATAATTAAAAATCTGATCCGAAGTCTTACGGATCAAATTAATAATTATAATGATTTAACAATTAAATTTTACCAAAAGCCCAAAAATTAATATAATTAAAAAAATGATCCGATGTCTCTCGGATCAAATTAATAATTACAAAAATCTTGGACAAAGCCTTAAGGATAATGTCTAAACAATACAAATAATTAACATTAATATACCATGTTCTAACTTAAATAATAATAACAAAACTTAAAATATAAACAAATAAATGAATAAAAATAAATAAACCACCTAAGGCTCAAGAGAGGATAGTGGCGTCGACGGGGAAGCGGATCGCAAGCGGAGGCGGTGCAGTGGCGCGGCGAGGTTAGGAGCGGCGGGCTTCGGTGCTCCGGCGAGGGCTGGGCAGCAACAGGTTGTGGCGGCGTCGGGCTCCGAGTGGCGGTGCTACAAAAACAACGAGGCGGCGTCGGATTTGGGTGCTTGCGGCGTCGGTGTTCTTGGCGAAGTGCAGGCGCGCGGCGACGGTGGGCTCGGCGGAGGGAGACGAGCGGCGACGGGCGGTGCAGAGATGGTGGCGCGGCGAGGTCAGGAGCGGTGGGCTTTGGAGCTCCGGCGTCGTGCTGGGCAGCAGCAGGTCGTGATGGCTGGCGCAGGTTCTTGGGCTGCTACAGCTTCGTGGGGGATTGTCGGGTGGTGTGCGGGAGTTGCTGCGGGTCACAGGTTGTTGCTCGGCGAGGCTTGCGGGTGCTGGTGCACGAAGGCGCGGCGATGACCGGCTGAATCGCGAATCGGCGAGTTGCGGGCGAAGAGAAGGGAGCTGCAGGCGTCGGTGGCGGGGTTGGAAGTCGCGGCGTGACCGGCGAAGCAGCGGTGGCGGAGGCGAGCAGAGCAGCAAGGTGGTGAGACGTGGCGGTGGCTGGCGTTGTGGTGTCGGTCTTTGTGGCCGGCGCGGGCACGGGACCAACGCGAACGGGGGCAACGTCGGGAGGAAGAGGACATTGTAGCCCTGTTTTGCTTCCTTTTTTTATTTTCTCTTTTGTCTTTTTCTCTCTTTCCCTCACATGTCTCACTCACTTGTCTCTCTCTCTCTCTCTCTCTCTCTCTCTCTATTTTCTTTGAACTCACGTCTTCTGCATTTCAGCCAAAAGGGAAGAAAACTTTCGACTTTTTCCTCCAGGCTTTTCCCTTTCTATCGGAAGCTCTTCCACGCTTTCTCTTTTTTTTTCACTTTTCAATTTTTTGACGAAAAGAAGCCCCCCCTTTTTACCGAAGCTTTGTATCCTCTATTTATAGAGCAAACACTCAAATTTGTTTTCACAGGTGAAGATTTGCACATATTTGCTCAACCGTTCAACAAAATAGTGGCTCCAAAATCACACGGTTGAGTTTTTGAATTCAAAATGAGGAGATTTGTTCAACGATCAAATGTTTTATTATTTAAAAGAAATATTCAAAATTTCCCTCCGAACCAAATGCTCTATTTTAAATTTCTAAAAAAACTAAATTTAAATTGGGTGTCAACAACTGGAAACATTTTTAAGAGATCTGAGGAATCGGGAGGATATATAGCTTCATCTTGCTATCTTGAAACATCATGATCAGCTTCCCCTAGATTTGATTCTTCCAATCAATTCAGACTTAGGCTCAGAGTCAGATTCAGTATCTCTTTCATCTTTCTCTTCTCTTTCTATTCTTACTGTTGAATCCTTTCTTATTATGTTAGCCAATTCCTCAATATTTGCGGCTGATCCACCAAACTAGGATATGGAATCAAATCTTTTAGAACCAGAGGTTATTCAACCAAAAAATATTGACACATGATTTTTAGTCGATGCATTGAAAAATGGTAAGAATCAAGATTTCGATTTATAATCGCGACCGAGCTAATTTTGTGACATCCCAAATTTTCAGTTTTGCTTTCAATTAAATTAATCGGGCCTTTCATCGACGTGCATATACTGCTATTCTCAAAGCTGATCACTCCTGAGATAACTAGACTAGCTGGGGAAGTCATTAAGGAATTTTAACGCATTGAACTTGAGAATTCGATCAGGAATCGACTGCTCGATCGTGCTCATATGTAGATATCATTACGACACAGTAAGATCGATTAGAAATAAGAGATAGGTCAATTTGACTAAGATGCATGGCTAAATGTGGGTGATTCCACTAAATTACAAAATTCTTGTCGACTGGCACCATATTGATTTTTTTTTTTGTCATTTTGGCACTTTGTGTCTATAATTGAAACCTCGAGATTTTCACGACAACCGAGAGTCGCCAATGTGTTGAAGAGGTTCATTGTGGCTCGAAGAAAATCGACCACGGGTCATTTGCAATAAAAATTTCTAAAAGCTACCCGATAGCTTAGGTCACGCTAAAATCGCACCAGATTGAAATTAGCCACGAATTTGAATCCGATTTCAGAAATTGAAAGTTCTGTCATGTCACAAGTCATTTTAGGAATGTTGACTCAGTCTCCGAAGATTTTTCTGCAAACTAAGTTTTTGGCGGAAAAAGTCGAGATAGGACCATTTTTGATCGCGAAATTAGGATGTAAGTGGGTTCTAATGACAAAGAAAAATGCCAAGATGATCGAGGATTTGACGATTGAATTTTTAGAAGCCAAATTACACCAATTTACGAAGGAATTGAATCCCAATTGAAGGAAATTCAATCAAAATTCGTATGCCCCCATGGACACAACTTGTGGACCACTTCAAGGGCTTCTAGAATGGATTTTGTGGCTGGAAATTGCTGTGAAATACAGCTGGGTTGTGGTGGGGCCTTCCAAGGGGACAAGAAGATGAGAGAAGACAAAATGGTGGCCCCCTCCATGAGAACCGGTCCCTTCTCTTTTCCCTCTCCCCACCATCGAGCATCTCTCTCTCTCTTTCTCAACAGGCTGGAAGCTCAACAAAACCAGAAGAGACTGAGCTGCAGCCCCTTCGCCATCGCAACCACTTACCGAAGTTTGAAGCCATCGCTGCGTCACTGTCATGCCACCCACTCGCTAGCCGCATCTCGCTGCTTGCCGCGCGTCCCCGATTGCTGTCCCTCCTAGCTCGTGCGTCCAAGAGGTCGTCTAGCCACCTCAGACCACCGTTGGCCGTCGTTCCGCCACCTGGAGGCCTCACCGAGACCGCTGCTGCCACCCTCGACCTTTCCTTAATGGGTATTCTAGCCGTTGTTTGGCCCATTTTGGAGGCTTTCCTGACCCTACTTGGCAGTCCCGCTTTGGAGTTTGTCGAGTTCCTCAGCGTCCCCGTCGTTTTGATCCGATTGAATCATTAAACAAGTGAGTTTAACTCACTAATCCCTGCTTAGTAAGTTAATGACGTTTAAGGATTGATTAGTTTAGACTAAGTATGTATTACATAGTTAGTTAGAACGGATTAGTGAATTGATTAACCGTTATTGCATGTTATGTAGTTAGAGTAGTGTAATTAGTGCTTAGACAAGCTCTAGTATTTATCTAGAGTGGTTCGGTAATTTTCCTTTCCGAACCCGAATCGGCTTTTAATTAGGCTTTATGGGCCTAAGTCCTATTTTTTGGCATTTAATAATTAATTTATGTAATTAATTAATTAATTATTTTTCGGAAATTAGATTGGGATAACCGGTGACCAAAATTTTATGCTGATTGCAGTGTTGTGATTTAGTTATTTAATTGATTGCTATTTTGTACTAATTGAGCATGATTTGTAATTTTGGGATTTTATCCCAAAATTTTATAATTTCAGTAATTAATTAGAAAATTACTGGGCGTCAGTTTACAGTGCCAAAAAAGTTTTTATCGACTATATAAATGGTGCGAGTTTTGAAAGTAAAGATATTATATTTTTGGCTGAGGTCGACCGTGTACCCACATACGATTATTTTTATCGGGTATTTTTAACTCGAGGAAAATAGGCCAAGGTATTATGTGAAGGAATTTAATTGTGAAGGCCAATGTTGTTGGCCGTGGGTGAATAACTGTGTGATGTTTTGAGTTAGATCAAGAAAATTGCCGAAGTGTGGCTGTGCCTATGGGGTCGTAATTAACCGCCAATGTATGGCTGTGCTTATTGGGCCGTAATTAACTACCAAAGTATGGCTGTGCCTATTGGGCTGTAATTTACTGCCGAACTTATAACAGGCGGTGCCCGTTGGGCTGTAATTCACCACTGAACATTTAGTAGGCCGTGCCCGAGTGTGGCCGTAATTAGTGGTTGGAATGAGTAATTGGAATGACCGTGTGCTGGTCTTGTTAACATGGGATCGACTGAGTCGATTGATCGATGGTTCGATCTGATTGGTTGAAATGATTGGTTGAAAATACTGGATAGTTATTTGAATTATATCGACCTGCAGGAAGGAATTGAGGCCAAGGTAAGTCCTTTGACTTGTGTTTGTGCTTAGGCAGCCCTCAGAGCGTATTTTCTTCCTAGTCGGGTCTAAAGGGGTTGAACTTGCTGAGACGTTGTCTCACCTCGTTGTGGGATAACATTTCAGGTCCATAGATGGTTGCTCCTCCCGAGCCTTTTGGTCAACCTAAGAAGGTGATTTAGTTTAACCCGTTAGAGGGTGAAAATTTCGAGTTTGTTGGGAATCGAGGAGGACCCTTGATTACCTTGATCTCGTCGCTTAAGGCAACTCGTTTGTTAGATGGGGGTTGTCAAGATTACTTGGCATTTGTCTTGGATACAATAATTGAGGAGCTGAAGATGGAAGATATCGCAGTGGTACAAGAATTTCCAGATGTATTCTTGAAGGAATTGCCAGGTCTACCGCTAGAGAGAGAGATCGAGTTCGTGATTGAGTTAGCACTTGGGACAGAGGCAATTTCTAAGGCTCCTTACCGGATGGCGTTATTTGAGTTGAAAGAACTGAAGGTGCAGATGCAAGAGTTGTTAGATAAGGGATTTATACGTCCCAGTGCATCACCTTGGGGAGCACCAGTTCTGTTCGTGAATAAGAAGGATGGTTCGCTACGTCTGTGCATCAACTATTGTCAACTCAATCAGGCAACGATCAAGAACAAGTATCGACTCTCGAGGATCGATGACTTGTTCGATCAGTTACAAGGAGCGTTAATATTTTCTAAAATCGACTTGAGGATAGGATATCATCAGCTGAGGATCAGGAAGGAGGACATTCTGAAGTCAGCATTTCGTACTCGATATGGTCATTATGAGTTTACTGTAATGCCGTTCGGGTTGACGAATGCTCTAGCTTCTTTTTATGGATTTGATGGACCGAGTGTTCAAGGAATACTTGGATCAATTTGTGATCGTATTCATCGATGACATTCTGGTGTATTCGAGGAGTGATGAAGAGCACAAAAGTCATCTAAGATTAGTACTGTAGACTTTGAGAGTTCATCAACTGTACACCAAGTTTAGTAAGTGCAAGTTTTGGTTGACTCGTGTTACTTTCCTAGGTCACATGATTTCAGGCGAAGGAATCTCCGTGGGCCTGAGCAAGATTGAAGCCGTGATCAATTGGCCAAGATCGACTACAGTAACAGAGATCAGAAGTTTTTTGGGTTTGGCAGGTTATTATAGAAGGTTCGTAGAAGGGTTCTTAGCATTAGCGTCGCCGTTGACTAGACTCTTGAAGAAGGAAGAAAAGTTTGTATGGACAGATAAGTGCGCGCGTAGTTTCCAAGAGCTTAAGCAAAAGATGACTAGCGCACCTATGTTGACCATCCTATCTGATCCTGGAGGATACGAGTGATGTGTCGTTCAGAGGACTGGGTTGCATGTTGATGCAATATGGTAGGGTTGTTGCATACACCTCTCGTCAGTTGAGACCACATGAACAAAACTACCTGACGCATGATTAAGAACTCGCGGCCATCATTTTCGCTCTGAAGATTTGGAGGCATTACTTGTGCGGAGAAAGATTCCAGATCTTCTCTGACCATCAAAGTCTCAAGTATTTATTCTCTCAAAAGGAGCTGAATATGAGACAACGCCATTGGATGGAACTACTGAAGGACTACGATTGCGATATCCTATATCATCCAAGAAAGGCGAATAAGGTCGCGGACGTTTTGAGTCGGAAGTCTTCAGTTGCTCACATACTGATTAAGGAATGGAATTTAATTGAGAGAGCTCGAGATTCGGTGTTCAAATTTGAGGTAGGCCACCTTTCAAATCTTATGGCCACCCTCAGAATTGAACCAAATGTTCAAATCAGAATCAAATTACTCCAATCGACAAACCCAGACGTTCAAAAGATTTTGCAAGAGGATACTGATAAGAGAAAGGCCGACTTTCAGATTTTTGAGGAAGGAACACTGAGATTTTAAGGATGATTGGTTGTACCTAACGATGTAGAGCTTAGAGAAGATATTTTATCAGAAGCTTATTGTAGCAGTTACAGTATTCATCCTGGCAGTACGAAGATGTATCAGAATCTGCGTCAACACTATTGGTGGTTTGGTATGAAGGTGGACATTGCCAAGCATGTTGCCAAGTGTTTGACGTGTCAGCAAGTGAAGGCTCAACATTGCAAGCCGGGAGGACTTCTGCAACCTCTCGAGATCCCAGAGTGGAAATGGGAGCACATCACAATGGATTTCATGACCGGCATACCAAGGAGTTAGAGAGGAAATGATTCCATTTGGGTAGTGGTCGACAGATTGACAAAGTTGGCTCACTTCATTGCAGTACGAAAGGACCTTAGTTTGGATAGACACGCAGAGCTGTACGTGCATCAAATCGTTCGTCTACATGGAGTGCCGGTGACGATCACCTCAGATCGAGACCTACGATTCACGGCTGCCTTCTAGAAAAGCTTGCAGAGTGCTTTAAGTATGAAGCTGCAGTATAGTACGGCATATCATCCTCAAACGGATGGCCAATCCGAGAGGACAATTCAAACCCTCGAGGACATGCTGCGAGCTTGCGTGCTAGATTTCAATGGAAGTTGGGAAGAACAATTTCATCTGGTCGAGTTCGCCTATAACAACAGTTATTAGTAGAGCATTTAGATGCTCATTTCGAAGCATTGTATGGCAGAGCGTGCAGAACGTCAGTATGTTGGGATGAAGTTGGGGAAAGAAAGATCATAGGCCCAGAGTTGGTTTAGTTGTCAGTGGATGCAGTTGCAGTGATTATAGGCAGACTAAAGACTGCCCAGAGTAGACAGAAAAGTTATGCAAATAAACGTTGGAGACTATTGGAATTCCAAGTTGGTGATCATGATTTTCTGAAAGTGTCACCAATGAGGGGTACTTCGCGCTTTGGCAAGAAAGGGAAACTAAGTCCGAGGTACGTAGGCCCATTTGAAATTCTAGAGAGAATCGAGACCCTAGCGTATCGTTTTGCATTGCCGCCGAGATTGGCGCAAGTGCACGACGTCTTTCACGTGTCGATGTTGAGGAAGTATGAGCCTAACCTGACCCATGTGCTTAATTTTGAAGAATTGGATGTGGACGATCAAGTGTCGTACGTTGAAAGCCGGTTCAGATCGTGGATCAAAAGGAACAAATTCTGCATACAAAGACCATTTCGTTGGTCAAAGTGGTCTGGCAACACCACAACACTGAAGGAGCAACCCGGGAGAGCGAAGAGTCGATGAGACAATTGTACCCCCACCTTTTTGTTTAAAGTATTGTAATGGTTTAAATTTCGAGAACGAAATTTTTATAAGTGGGGAAGAGTTGTGACATCCCAAATTTTCAGTTCTCATTTCAATTAAATTAATTGGGCCTTTCATCAAAGCGCCTATAGTGCTATTCTTAGAGCTGATTACTTCTGAGATAACTAGACTAGTTGGGGAAGTCATTAAGGAATTTAAATGCATTGGACTTGAGAATTCGACCAAGAATTGACTGCTCGACCGTGCTCATATGCAGAGATCATTACGACACAGTAAGATCGATTAGAAATTAGAGATAGGTCGGTTCGACTGAGATGCATGGCTAAACATGGGTGATTCCACTAAATTACAAAATTCTCGTCGATTGAAATTAACCACGAATTTGAATCCGATTTCAGAAATTGAAAATTCTATCATGTCGCAAGTTATACTATGAATGTCGATTTAGTCTTCAAAGATTTTTTTGCAAACCGAGTTTTTTTTGGTGGAAAAAAGTCGAGATATGACTGTTTTTTATCGCGAAATTGGGATGCAAGTGGGTTCTAATGACAAAGAAAAATGCCAAGATGATCGAGGATTCGACGATTGAATTTTTAAAAGCCAAATTACACTGATTTACGAAGGAATTAAATCCCAATTGAAGGAAATTCAATCAAAATTTGTATGCCCCATGGATACAACTTGTGGACCACTTTAAGGGCTTCTAGAAGGGATTTTGTGGCTGGAAATTACTGTGAAATACATTTGGGTTGTGGTGGGGCCTTCCAAGGGGACAAGAAGATGAGAGAAGACCAAATGGTGGCCCTCTCCATGAGAACCAGTCCCCTCTCTTCTCCCTCTCCCCACCGTCAAGCACCTCTCTCTCTCTCTTTCTCAGCAAGCTGGAAGCTCAGCAAAACCAGAAGAGACCGAGCTGCAGCCCTTTCGTCGTTGCAACTGTTCGCTGGAGCCCGAAGCCATCGCTGTGTCGCTGTCGTGCCACTTGCTTGCCAACCGCGTCTCGCTGCTTGCCACGTGTCCCCGACCGCCATCCCGCCTACCTCGTGCATCCAGGTGGTCGTCCAGCCACCTCAGGCCATCGTTGGCCGCTGTTTCGCTGCCTGGAGGCCCCCCCGAGACCGCTGCTACCACCCTAGCCTTTCCTCACTGTTTCCAAGCAAACCGTAGCCACGAGCCATCCTTTTCAGCCGTCGGAGAGAGCCAAAGTTAGTGGGTATTCCAGCTGCTGTTTGGCCTGTTTTGGAGGCTTTCCCGACCCCGCTTGGCGGTCCCGCTTTGGAGTTTGTCGAGCTCCTTCGCGTCCCCGTCGTTATTGTATGTTAGGTGGTTAGAGTAGTGTCGTTAGAGTCTAGACAAGCTCTAGTATTTATCTAGAGTGGTTCAGAAATTTTCCGAACTTGAATTGGCTTTTAATTAGGTTATATAGGCCTAAGTCCTATTTATTGACATTTAATAATTAATTTATGTAATTATTTATTTAATTAATTATTTTCCGGAAATTAGACCAGGATAGCGGGTGACCGGAATTTTATGCTGATTACAGTGGTGTGATCGGGTTATTTAATTGACTGCTATTTTGTATTGATTGAGCGTGATTTGTAATTTTGGGATTTTATCCCAAAATTTTATAATTTCAGTAATTAATTAGAAAATTACCGGGCGTCGGTTTACAGCGCCAAAATTTTTTTTATCAACTATATAAATGGTGGGAGTTTTGAAAGTAAATATATTATATTTTTGGCTAAGTCCGATCGTGTACTCATAAACGATTATTTTTATCGGGTATTTTTAACTCAAGGAAAATAGGCCAAGGTATAATGTGAATTAAGGAATTTAATTGTGAAGGGCAATGTTGTTGGCTGTGGGTGAATAACCGTATATTCTGGGTTAGATCAAGAAAACCACCAAAGTATGGCTATGTCCATAGGGCCGTAATTAACAGCCAATGTATTGCTGTTCTTATTGGGCTGTAATTAACCGCAAAAGTATGGCTGTGCCTATTGGATCGTAATTTACTGCCGAACTTGGAACAGGTGGTGCCCATTGGGCTGTAATTCACCACTGAACATTTAGTAGGCCGTACCCTTGTGTGATCGTAATTAGTGGTTGGAATGAGCAATTGGAACGACCGTGTGATGGTCTTGTTGACATGGGATCGACTGAGTCGATTGATTGATAGTTCGATTGGATTGGTTGAAATAACTGGATAGTTATTTGAATTATATTGACTTGTAGGAAGGAACTGAGGCCAAGGTAAGTTCTCTAACTCGTGTTTGTGCTTAGGCAGCCCTCATGGCGTATTTTCTTCCTAGTCGTGTCTTAGGGGGTTGAACTTGCTGAGACGTCGTCTCACCCCGTTGTGGGATAACATTTCAGGTCCATAGATAACAACTCCTCCCGAGCATTTTGGTCAACCTAAAAAGGTGACAGAGCAGAAGTATATTATCCCACTGCATGGGAGCCCCAGGGGATGGATTTATGAGTTGGTGAAATCTGTGGTCTAGGTCAATGAGGCTTTACCCAAAAAGGTGCCTCATAAATACAAAGCATGGTATCGCCAGGCTCGAGATGGAGAGAGGGAAGGTCCCATACCCGAGTCTGAGATTCCTCTGTACGTACTGAAAGTGGCCTTTGGAAAAGGCACAGCAGATCCTCCTAGTGGTTCGATGGTAGACCCGGTGGACCTTGACCTTGAAGATCTAGGAACTCCTGTGTACTCAGAAGTAGGCTCCAGTTGGAGTGTGGAGGAAGATGAAGAGGAGGATGATGATCCATAGTTTTGTGAAACCCCCCCTATTTTGTAGACGTTATAAATAGATCAACTTGTATTATATATGACATGGTTTGCTATGTATATATATAAGTTTGATTGTGTTGTTTTCAGTTTCAAAATTTGTGGCCCTACTTTTCTATCCCATTGTGTTGTTGTGGGGATTATTTATCTGCTTTTGCATATGCATTAAAATAAATGGGTCGGCGATGCGTCGTGGGACGTCGCTATTAAATCAATCAAGAGAGATGGACACGTGCTTGGAGGATCGGGGCATGACAAATTCCTCGGTCAAAAAGTGTCATTTTTCATTTCCTTCTTTTGTATTGTCGTTTTAAAGCAATTTCCAAGTCATTTTCAAAAAAACCTGAAAAGTCAAATGGTTGATTTTCGAGTTGACTTTTTGGTTAACCATTTGACTGAAGTCAACCCCTGGTCAAAGATTGGCATTTTGCCCAAAAAGATGCCATTTAGCTTTAATTTCACTTTTATCAAGTCAATTTCTCCAAAATCCAAAGATTTGACCAAGAAATCAATTTTTTAGGAAAAGTTAATTAAATGATTGACTTTGGTCAAACTTTTGACCAAAAAAATCAAAAATTAAAAAATTCAAAAATATATTTCTTTTAGTGTTAATTTGACTTTTGTGTCAAAAATTTTACAAAAATGGATTAAGAACCTTATATTTCGAATTTTTCGATTTTAGTTTCTAAATCGGCCAAAAATCAAAATACTATCATTATAGTTATAATTAGGTGTAGTTCTTTCTTAGACATTTAATTTATGGACTATTTTAAATTTGCTCGTGCATTCAATTTCGCGAATTGCAGGATCAAAATACAAATTGACTTTTTGAGCCCTAATTATTGACCCAAAATTGATTATTCATAACTTGTGAACGGACAATTGTTCTTCACTCTTTTTCTAAGCTTATTTTCTAAGATAAGTCTAAATCCAAAATCAATTTTGAGAAATTCACATAAGAACTTCTCGATTTGAGGAATTTTACTTTCTCGGGCATAAGAAAGTCAAGCAATTAAGCTTCAATTGACAAAATTCGAGTTGACCCATTCAAGATTATGGTTTAATTTCACAAATCTAGATCCGAATTTAATATTAGGCCTAGATTCATTTTTGACCTAAGCTCGGGCACCTCAATTGAAAGCTAATTTGAATGCATCAAGTGATCTTATATATGGGTGATTAATTAGATGAGGGAATTGCAACAATAATTGAACTCAATTTCAGTCAATTTGTAATTTAACCAATCGAATTGCAAATTGAATCATTTTAGCCCTTTAAGCTCAATTCAAAACACTTGTCGTTTTGGTCGGTTGTTTTTCGTAACAATCATTCAATTGAGTCAATAAAAGACCCTTAAATCACATTTATGAAGTTTAATTGGCTTGGTTGAATGACAATTAAGCAATTTCTTCTTAAATCAAACAATTTTTCTTTTCAATTTGGTCCTTGAGGAATCAAATTACATAAATTTTTAACCCACAAGGATCATAAATGGGCAAATTAATTGAAACTAATTCAAACCGATTAATAATCGGTTAAACCAGAGCGAATCGGTTTGACTATTCGTCGCTGATGTTGGTAGATTTAGCTATTTATTAATCGTTTTCGAACCTTCGGCCATCGGTTCCGAGATCCTCTTTGTGTCAATTTCACTTTTACACCTTCAGTTTCCCGAAATTTTGCAGATTGGTTCTTGAATTTCATAAAATTACAATTTCACCCCTAATTAGACATTTTGATGCAATTTCCGTTGGATTAAAATTTTGACCGTTGAGTTAAACTGACAGCCAAGATTGCTCAATTTGAGGGTGGTATATATACCAATTTTCTCTCTATTTCCGAGGAGGTCTCATTGTGCACATTTTAATTCTCTCTAGATAGACCTTTCTCTCCTATCTCCCTCTTTTTCCCACCTTTCCCAACTAATCTCTCCTCTCCCTCACTGGTTCACTTGAATCCGTCGGACCGGCCTTACACCATCAAATCTTCAGCCATCGCTAGCCCCCCGTGATGATCTATATCTCCTCCTTGTCCCGACTGGAGCTACAGCAAGGCCGGAAGACCTTGATCTCCCTCCGATCCACTTTCCTCAGCTGTAAAAGGCAAGACTGGCGTCAAAACCTATTTTTGGTTCCGACCAGTTCATCCTCTATGATCAATGTTCAATGGCTATTTCTAAGATCCCTGACTTGTTTTGATTTGGTCTCAAACATCTATTCGACCTCTAGGCGCTCATGAATCAATCGATCGGTGATTGGGAGACTTCCGACATCCATTTCATCCCTAGCGTTTGAAAACCGGTCCAAAGTTTGATCGATTTTGCTCGATCATTCAAACTAGGCGACCGGCCACCGTTCGAAGGCAGAACAGTTGTCCTTGATCTGTTCCTAAGCCTATCCTCCATTAGGCCGTAGCAGGAATTTGACTGATCGGCCACTAGAGGAGTATTGGTGACCCGATCTATCCGCGGCAGCTTCAAAGCTGGTCCAAACCTAGACCATTTTTCCTAAATTTGTTACAGGCTGAACCAGCATCCTTGGTCGATCCTTGTAGAGCCCTAAGGTGTTCCGATTGTGTTCTCTAGCTTTTGATTAAGCTTCGGCAACATCCACTAGTTCAATCAAGTCAAAAAATTGAAAAAAAATCGTAAAAGCTAATTTCCTCGATCTCGAACCCTGTGAAGCGAAACCAAATTAACCAGTCAGGGCTAGGGTTCAATTTAGGACTATATGATATGTTTAGATGCTTGATTGATAGATTAGAATAATTGATCTACTGTGATTGATTGTTCATTGATGATGATCACGGATGATTGAACTTGATTTGGCCTAAAATCTGTATTTTCTTGCTACTGAGTAGGCTTGCTGTTTTGACCAAAACAAGGTCTAAAATGACCTTATTTTAGTTCAAATCCTTCCAAGCTATGAAAATACATGTCACGACCTTCGAATTGATAGGTTGTACTCCTCGATTGAGTGACATTTGACCCTTGAAAAACATATCTGAAGTTGCTTGATTCTACAGTGTTATAGGATTATTTTTGGTTTTGTTTTGGTTCCGAAATCTGACTTTGTTATTTTTGTGCTGCTTTCTATGATGATCTCTAGAAGGAATTTCCTTCAAAAAAGTTGTTTTTCATCATGTCAAGAATGTCCTGTAATTTTTTCGGAATTTTTGGACATTTTCAACTAGTTCAAAACTACTCAGATCTGAGCTAAGGTCAATCTATCCCGTTTTGGTCCAAGATGAATTTAGGTAGAGTTGAATATGAAATTGACCTTGTTCAACCTCAAGACCTCCATGATAAATGAACTACATGTTGTATGTATTCAAATGACGTAAGATTTGTGAAATTTTGATGTTGTTTAGTGCATCGATTGCATGTATCAATGTAAAGGGGCGTTGTAGTAACATAAAACTTGAAGATGCATGTGTGTTTTGCCATTTTTGTCACAACTCGTATGATCTCATTTAGGTTTTGGACTCTTAATGAAAAATATTCTTGTTGCATGATTTGCATGTAAGATTTTTCGTTGGATTTTTGCATGTCTTAGAGGTCCAAAATCATGCTTGTTCTGTAGTGTTAAGGTTTAGGACTAGACCTTACCATGTATGCATTTTACCGTGCCCGATTGGATCTTTTAGAGACTAAATCTTGCAATAATACATTTTTGACATTTGAACTACATGTTACAAGATTTGTGTCAATATATAGTTCATTACATTTGAGTGTCATTTCATATGTTAAATTTGTGTCACAAAAGTACATGTTACACTTGGAAACCCTCAAGCACGTTATTATGAATCTTAAATCATCTCGTATTGCCATTAAATTACATGACATCTTCGCATGCCAATTTAGGATTAGATGATTACCCAAATTGTTTGTCGCATCCAATTCAAGTCACGTGTGATTTCTTCATGCCATTTGTGCATTACTTGAGTGATTCTGAGGTTTATTAATGTATGCTATGTTTTTGTTTTTTAATTACTAATATGCACACTTTTAGAAACCTTAGTCTTAGAGCATCTAATTGACATCTTTTAGACCCGAGCCCTTCTAAGAAATTGTAAAGTACTCCTAGAGTTTTCAAATGCCACTAATTTCACGTGATTTGCTCGTCATCAGATCCATTTTCTATTTTTCCCAAACTAGACTAGAATCTGGACCTAGGATCAAATTCGGATCCCTATTTTTACCCCTGTTTTGATAGACTCTTGTCATTTTTGTACCATTATTTCTGTAGGGATTCTTGACTCGGTCCCTGAATGAAGTTTGTTTGCCATCATATTGAATTTGTTGTGTGAAAATCTCATGATTTTTAGACTTCTTTTGATAGGAAAATTTTTGATTGCAATGATGTGATGTCCTGCTATTTTAGTGATTTTCTGATGCATTATCGTTTGTTGACTTATTTTTATAAAATCACGCTTAGCTCATTTAGGAAATATTTCTTCACAAAAGTTGTTTGTTATTATGTCATACACGTTAGGGAATTTTTTCATAGCTAGATTATTAATAGGTATCATCCAATTTTGCTGATTTATCATGCTTGGTCTGAAATTTCCTGACATGAACTTGGTTATGATTGTTTAGCTAGACCACTTAGGTTAGTCTGTGTGCAAATTTAGCTTATGCTATCTTCATGAAACTTGCTTTAAATGCCTTGATATTCATTGTC
This sequence comes from Eucalyptus sideroxylon, assembly GCA_014182405.2. Classification (NCBI taxonomy): domain Eukaryota; kingdom Viridiplantae; phylum Streptophyta; class Magnoliopsida; order Myrtales; family Myrtaceae; genus Eucalyptus; species Eucalyptus sideroxylon. The sequence goes on from CM024557.2 coordinate 9,319,236, forward strand.
AAATGGTTTTTGATGAATTATTTTTCAAATCGTATCTTGAAAACACCTTGGTACATGTGATGTTTCCAAAAGCAACCTTTTGAGAAATTCTTTTCTAAAGCTTGATTTGGCTTAGGAAAAGTCATTGTTTGAACTATATTCAAAGTGTTTACGACGTTTGTAAATGCATTCATACGAGTTCTAGGCTAACCTTGGCAATTGAATGCCTTCCATAGTCGAGACATCATCTTGTCTCAATTTTTTTATCGATGATTTCAAACCTGTCTTTGAACATCACATGTACCCTCCATGCATATAATCACGTCATTCACTAGGAATGCCTATGTTCGTGAATGGCACATGCCTCTTGGTAATAAGTGACCCGTCAACGATTCACTTTCTTGTCTGATTAGTTGAGAAATAAGGTCCAAAAGACATGCATGCATGTTAAATTCCTGCAATGCATGTGATTTCTAGATGTATGCTAGGGCCGATGCATGATATTGAGGGAAAATCCTGGGATCACATAGATTGCCTCATTAGTGACTTATAAATATTATTGGCCATGCGAGAATACAATTGGTCAATAATGGCTATAAGTAATAAAATGAATCGGGTAGGTGTCTTAGAGGGACCTATGCATGAATTACAAAGGCCGTCCTGGAGGCCCAATTCTGATTTTTGAACTAAACTTCCTTTGAGTGGTTGACCTTGACATGATATTGTGTTTTTGTTTGTTTTGACGTGCATGTTTTTATCTTTCTATTATATGTACCTAATTATAGTTCTTAGACTAGGTTTAGGTTAGGATCCCTAAGACAAAGATGATGCAAAGACAATGAAAGGTTGATGTCCATTCCAACTATATTTTTGTATCATTCATTCCCGATATATGTCTCAGGTTCTTATTATCAGTATAAAAGCCAGACGAGTTGCAGGTTCTTTTTTTTTTTTTAATCGTGTCTCTTTTATCTTTCCTACGATTGCATGCTAAATTTACCGCTTTCCTTGATTGTTTACTTACCATCTCGCAATTTCAATTTAATTGATTGCTTTCTTTTCACTTTTCTTAGAAATAGAATAACATGAAAATGGTCAATCACGCATGATCACCTAGTTTAGGACAAATGATCCTAAAAAATTAAAGAAGAAATGTATGAACACCTTAGGTAAACACAACATATCGTTAGGTACCAAAGGGGCACTAATAGAAATATTGGCATAACCCAATTCCCTGAATCTAGATATCTAGTTACGTAGGAATCAATGAAACACTCCAGACCCTCGATTGGGTTTTCTAGCTGACCCCTAAAAAATGAGGCTAGTGGCAACTCTCGTCTTATTTCTAGATTATCCTAAACAACCAAATATTATAAATGAACCTGTCGCACGGGGTATGGATCTTGATAAGACTCACCGTGATTTAGCATACTCGATATTGGTAGTACCCCTAAAGGATGAAGTGATGCCATCATTATGGGTGAAGCGTCCTATCGAGAGAGCTATCATGGTAAAGGTATCCCTAAACTCACCTTTACGTCCGGATTCCTTTCGACCTTAAAACCGTTGATGAAGACATACCATAGTGTCAAGGTAGGGTCGCGACACTCTGTTATCATGTGGGGTACGAGTTTGGGAGAACTCACAATTACGATTAAGTGAACTCACAAGGTTCATCCGGGGGGTGAGGTGATAACATCCATGTGGTTGAGAACCGTGAGTGAACTTTCGTGGTCAAGTACTCCTAAATCCGATCTTTCCCCTTCCTTTCCTCATGAAGGATGATGGTGAGATCGGGCTGCGATAGGATTGTCGACTCTGCTAGAGACTGGTTGCTAGATTAAGAGGACTTGAAGCTGTAAAAAAAAAAATGGTTGTTGTTGTTTAGCTAACATGTCTTGCGTAGGATCGCTAGCATGTCAAAGTTACGTGGATAATTAGTTTAGTTGCTAATAAAGTGTTAAATGTTCTTGTAGGTGGGAGTCATAAGGGAAGGTGTGATTGTAAATCCTTTGTTTTGCGGAAGGAGTAAGGATGTATGAATGTATGAGGGTTTATATTGAAGTGTTGATTGTTTAATCCTAAACGCATGTGTATGAGCTTTAGCAACTGCAGTCTAAAACTTCCATCACCCCATTTAAGACCTTATGAGGGTTTATGGGTGGAACCCGTGAATGAATGCTCGCGGTAATTCGTTACTTACATAAACCCGCTTGTCCCAATTGATAAAAATAGCATTGACCAATGATCGTAATTGTGGGTAAACTATTTTTACCCTTTGGGATGAGAACCTTGAGCTTTTAGTACCCTCACCTTAGGTGTCGAAACCTCATAGTTTCCCGCGACATGTGATTTGTACTTACCATGTGTTTGGTGGGTAGGACATCGTTCCTTTCTTATCATTGTTATCTTCTTTCTTTTCGTGCTTTAATTAGCGCTTTATATTTCGACGACAATACAAATTAATCACGAATGCCTGTTAAGGTTTAGGCTTAGATGGGTAAGCTCGAATTCGACGTTGTCTCGATGTCAAGAAATCTCAAGGCTATAAGGGAGAATCTCGACCCATGACATCAAGATTACGTGGAAAAGCATATAGATTTCCTTCCAACCTTACTAAAGGTTGAGCGTCATATTGCGATGGTGAAGGCATTGGCCCATTTTTGGAATCCCATGACCTCTACTTTCATGTTTAATCGATATGAATTAGCCTCTACAATTGAGGAGTTTCGGAAAGCCATTGGGTTAGGCAAAGCTTCCTTAAGTTTCGTTACTCCTCATATTGGTCAAGATCCAATCTCTCTCATAAGTCAATTCCTGAATATCCCTACCAACAAAATTAGGGCTATTCTTAAGGGAAATTTGAATTCCATGTGTTATACATTCCTTGAACAACACCTTCTTAGTCTCAAGCCTAAAGCTGGGAACCAATTTCCTCACGTTTTCCTTCTCATATTCTTTGGCTTTGTGATGTTCTCACATACTTGAAAAACAATGGATCCTTTAATCACTCACATTATCAATCAAATTTGTGCCTTTAGTTGTTTTACACACACGATCCTTGCCAAAACTTTCGGGCCTCTTAATTGTTTCAAAGCAAATGGCCGAGGAACTCTTAGAGCCCCATTAGGACTTCTTCATATTTGGCTCTTTTCACATATCAAAAAATTTGTCCTTCACATGAGGATTGTTGACGTCATGAAATATCATCATCCTGTTCTTAGGTTTGACCAAAGAAATGAATTCTTTCCATCATGGTCTTTCTCTATATGGTTTCATTTTCTCAAGAACCTTACGTCTAGTTTAATTTAATGGCATGTTTGATGGCTTGGTGATCCTAAAGTGAACCTTGTTGGTGGAGTTGACGACCATTTCTCCTTATGAGATTGACGGGTTTAACGTTGTATTACTCTTTAAGGGTGCTGTCGCGCGCTTCAAAGGATCTCGCCAATCCTCAAGCTGGGGTTTTATCGCATTGATTATCATGATGAGGTCATTGAGAAAAACCAAATTGACCATGTCAAAGATGCGATTATAGCCGCTACCAGATTTGGTACCACCATTCCTTGCATTACATGGTTGCTATCGACAAAGTCGACTTGGAGGGAGAGATGAGAACTCATCATGCTGCCATCGATTATATCTATCGTCAAGTAGAACTTGAGCTTGAGGTTCAATTGCCTGATATTCCTAAGCTTGAAGGTTTTCGACAAGCTCATATTAAGGAGCATGAAGACGAAGCCTTGATCGATGAGAAACGCTTGGCCCATGATAACAAGCGTCTCCGCACGATCTCACCTAGTCTTTAGGATTTTTACTTGAATTTCTGGTATTGTAAAGGGATTTCTTTTGTAATTCCCTCATTTCCATTAAGATTTCCTTGTATGTATGTTCATGTTTCCATTGTAATTGTTTGATGTAATCAATAAAAATTCATGAAGATTTTCATTCTCATGTAGTTTTTAGAAAAGAGGCATCCAGATTAAATATTTGTAAATGTCATTTTCAATTGTATAATTTCTTTTGAAGAAATTTTGATAAGGGGATGTTATATGATACTGAGATCATATACGCTTTTTATCACTATTTCATCTCAAGAACATATAAAATTGACAAGGTTTTGTATTTTCTTGATTTCTCTTGACCAATAGACTGATTTAAGCCATCTTCTTTTGGTTGGTAATGAAAGATGGTTGAGAAATGGTCTATTATACGTACTCACCACCAAGCAAGGATGGAGAATGAAGATACCCATGTTCGTGTCATCAACATGGAGTAAATGATGGAGTTATTAGTTGATTTCTCCAATCAAGTCAAAAAATTGACACTTGTATCTCTACCTACTATCGTTACGAATTCTCCTACCACACCTACTAATGTGCCGGTAGCTGAACCCATAGGAAAAGGACCTGCTGAAGAGGCTCTTATTACTGCCTTGACAGTTATTGATCTAAAGGCTCCATATAAGGAGACCCAACTCCATACTTTGATCAAGAAGGTTCAAGATGTCTCGCGAAGATCAAGGAATGCCTTTGCATGTTGCAAGGCTACCAACTTCAGGGGTTTGACAGATTGTTGCCCTTCACTAAAGTGAAGGTCCCCGAATTCTAAAAGGAGCCTGAGTTCACAAGTAAGTATGATGATATAGGGTTCCCGAAGACCTATTTGAAGTACTATCTAGGTAAGATGGCCCGCTATTTTGACAATCCGCCGTTCCTAATTAACTTGTTTCAAGATAGACCGGTTGGTCATAAGTTGACGTGGTTTATTGAGTTGGACTTGGAAAAGATTCATACTTGGGAGGATCTTGCTGATGAATTCTTGCAACAATACAAGTTCAACACTGAAATCGCCTTGACTTAAGAAGAGCTGGTTCGGGTCGAAAAGAGAAGGACCAAAATGTTCAGAACTTATGCTCAAAGATGGAGAGCCACCATGTCTCACGTGAAACCATCCTTGTTTGAGAAGGAAGCTATGAAATTGCTGCTTCAAGCCATGTCTCAAGACTTCTTCGAATAAATGTATAATCACACTTGTATTAACTTTGCTGCGTTGGTGGAATTGGGTGAATACATTGAGGGGATCATGCGAGAAGAAAGGTTGGCTAAGACCACGAATCATAAGTATGCCCTGGAAAAAGATAAGGAGTCAACCATGGCGATTGCCTATATAGAGAACCCCACCTCTCAGGAAATGTACGATCTTCCTGCTCATAAACCTGTTGTGGAGGTCGGGAGTTCTTCCCAAAATTTCGATTGCAAAGGAAAAGCCCTGCAAAAGCAATTTACTCCATTGCTCAGACCATGTCTCACCTAATTGCAATGCTGATCGAAAGTCATCTCGTGGCGAGAGAAATCCCAAGGGATAATCCACTAAAGTTCCCTGGATTCGACCCTAATAAGACTTGCAAGTATCACATGGGAGAAAAGGGTCACCATGTGGATAATTGCTTCATACTCTGTTCGAAAATCCAAAACCTGCTAGACAAGAATGTGCTCACCTTTAAGGATTTGATGCCAAATGTTCAATAGAATCCACTCCCGAAACATGCTGAGGACATCAATGTAATCTTTGGGGATGATGATAAGCATCCACTTCTAGTGGATATGTAAAGATTGGGACAAATTATGTCCCTCGGTGATCGTCAGTTGAAAGGTGACATCACTCGTGATGAGAAGATAGCTTGCCTAGCAAAGTTGGCTGAGTTGGGAGTCCTTCAGTATGAAGATGGTGAACTCGCTCCAGGACAGGTGTCTTTAATTGAAGTTGATTTTTTTGGCAAAGACATAATCTCAAAGGTCATAAAAGAGGTTGAGAAAACAAGTCAAGATGACACTCGTAATGAGAATCGTCAAGCCTTGAAAGGGAAGGCCCCTATGTACTAAGACCTTGACACTGATAGAGAGGATGAACATCGAGCTTCCCGCACGGACCGTGAGTTCATTAAAAAGGCTCACAAGAGTGGTGAAGTAGTTGATATCCTTGGTCAACCAAGTAGAAAAGACAACTTCAATGTGCAGTTCACACCGCCATCGAGTTTCTTTATTGATGTGAAGGACATTATCTCGATTGGATGGGACGATGAAGAGGACCTTGCTCGAACTTTATCGAGTAATGAAGAAGCCCACTCCAAGCAAATCCAGATGAAAGAGGAACACAAAACTAAAACATCTTTTATCACTCCATGGGGAACATTTTGCCATAAAGTTATGCCATTTGGTCTAAAAAATGCGAGGGCAACTTATCAAAGAGCTGTGGTGGCGTTGTTCCATGACATGATGCATAAGGAGATTAAAGTTTATGTTGACGACATGATTACAAAATTAACCCAGCAAAATGCATATTTAGTGTAAATTCTGGGAAGCTCCTCGAATTTATGGTTAGTAATAAGGGCATCGAGATAGATCCTTCTAGGTGAAGGCCATATGCGATCTAAAACCTCCACCTATTGTCAAGGAAGTCCGAAGCCTATTGAAAAGATTGAATTATGTAGCAAGATTTATTTCCTTACTATCAGAAACCGCTAAGCCAATCTTCAAGCTGTTGAAGAAGAACATCAAGGTCAATTAGAATGAAGAATGCTAGAAATCCTTTGAAGAACTTAAGCGATATCTTTCGCAATCCCCTGTATTGGTATCGCCCATTCAAGGTGTGCCTCTAATCTTGTTTCTCGCCATCCATGATGAGTCTTTAGGAGCTATGTTGGCACAAAAAGGACCAAGGGATGGGATAGAACATGCCATATACTACCTCAGTAAGAAGTTCACTACTTTCGAGGTGCAATATCCCGAGGTAGAAAAGACATGTGTACCCCTGATTTGGGTATTACATTTGTTAAGGCAATATATTCTTCATCATCGCATTATGTTGGTAATTGAGAATAATCCGATCAAATATCTTTTGGAGAAGCTTGCATTGGTTGGAAGGCTCATTAAATAGTAAATATTACTCTCTAAGTTTGATATCCGAAGCATGGCATAGAAATTTGTCAAAGGACAAGTCATAGTTGATATGTTAGTTGAAAATCCTAAGAAGTTTGATGACATGGATGAAGTTGATGAACGAATCCATCTAGTCTAATATAATAAGTGGACCATGTATTTCGGCAGTGCTATCAATCTTTTTGGTTCTAGCATTGGGGCGGTTATAATATCCCTAGATGGTCATCATTACCCAATGGCTGCGAAGTTGGTATTCCCTTCTACCAACATATTTCTGAATATGAAGTTTGTATCCTTGGTCTATGGTTGGCTATTGTTATGAAAATCAAAAAGCTTCAAGTCTATGGTGATTCGGTGCTCATCATCCTATAGACAGGAAGTGAATGGCAAACGCGAGACACAAAGTTGATTCCTTACTATGAATATCTTGAAGACTTGGTCAAGGAATTTAACGAAATCTCTTTTGATTATCTGCCAAGATCATAAAATCAATTTGTTGATGCTTGACAACTTTATTATCAATGTTGCAAGCAACTGAAGGCTTGAACAATAATCCCCTACAAATTGACATAAGGCCTACTTATTGTATGATGATTGAAGAAGAGCCAGATGGCCAATCATGGTATTATGATATTATGAATTACCTCCAAGAAGGTAAATTTCCCCAAGGGAGTCAAGCTAACGATCAAAAATACCTAATGAAATTGGCATCCAAATTTTTCCTTAGTAAAGGAGCCATTTATAAAAGTTCTTTTGATTTAGTTTTACTAAAGTGTGTAGACGCACAAGAAGCCAAACTACTGATGAAAAAGATACATGGAGGAGAGTGTAGATCTCACATGAATGGTCATTTCCTGGCAAAAAAAATCATGAGCCTTGGTTACTACTGGTTGACCATGAAATTTGATTGTATTCAACATGTGAGGTGCTATCACAAATGCCAAGTCTATGGAGACAAAATCAATGTTCCTCCTAATGAACTGCACTAAATGTTCGAGTCCTGGCCTTTCTCGATATGGGGCATTGACATCATTGGACTGATTAATCCTAAATCGTCGAATGGACATCGTTTTTTTTTTTTTTTTTTTTTTTTTATGGCTATCGATTACTTTATCAAATGGATTGTAGCCAATTCTTATGCCCACATTATTGCAAAGAGTGTGGCAAAGTTCATCCGTCGTGATATCATTGCTCGATATGGAGTTCCTGAAGCGATCATCACTAACAATGGATTAAACTTGAATAACAAAATAATGGACGAATTACTCACTGAGTTCCATATTCGCCACTTGAATTCTTCTCATTACCGCCCACAAATGAATGGAGTTGTAGAAGTGGCAAATAAGAATATCAAGAATATTTTAGCCATAATGGCTGAAAACTATCGTGACTGGCATGATCAGTTGTCATATGTTTTGATGGCTTACCGAACTTCAATTTACACTTCAATTGGGGCAACATCATTCTCATTGGTCTATGTAATGGAAGCTCTACTATCCGTGAAAGCAGAAATCCTTTCACTAAGGGTACTTTCTCAAGTTAAGCTTTCTAAAACTAAATGGGTTCAACAAAGGTTTGAATAACTCAATATGATTGACGAAAAGAGGGTAAAAATCCTATACCATGGACAAAGCTACCAAAGACGAGTAGCCAAGTCATTCAACTGTAAGGTTCGACCGAGACATTTTGAGATCAATGATCTTGTCCTAAGGAAGGTCCTGCCTATCATTCCAGATCCTCGTGGAAAGTTCACTTCGAACTATGAAGGCCCATATATTGTAAAGAATGTACTGCTTGGTGGAGCACTGATTTTTGTAGAAATGGATGGCCAAGAATTGCCAAAGCCTATAAATGCTGATGCTGTCAAGAAATATTATCCATAATAAAGTGAAGGGTCTTTAAACCCCTTTTCGACTGAATTCGAACCACTTTAGGATATTAGCATCACACATCTCATGCATACATATTGCATCTATGTGCTTGTTCATTTAGCAGGTACCAAAAGATCTCCAAGGAAGACTCCACCTATTCCCAGAGGATCAGTTCCAAAAATTTGAAACCTCCAAAAGTGACCACTTTTTTTTAGAACTTAGAAGTAGCCTCGTTTGTTAGAACAGTGAGAGAGTGAGTCAACACTCTAGAAGTGAACCCTTGTCCTAAACAAAGTTTATTTTGTCTATAAATTTCCTTCAACCTTGTTTCCAAAAGTCTCCCCAATAAAGTCGAGGGAACAGACTTTTGAAAAAGCATTCCTCATATCTTAATTCCCCATGGAGAGGAATTTATCCAATTGATGTTTTGGAAAACTTGAAAATGAGTGTTAAATATTCCAAGTGGTAGTGCCTAAAATGATGAGAGGCAATCCTTTAGCCAAACACGTCCTTATATACTTGAGAGAATTGAGTGAATGGAACCATGTCTTAGGGCATAGGATTTATTCACAGTGAATACATAGATTGAACAGATAAATGCATTTTCTTCTCAATTCCAAACACTATCGATATCCCTTGCAAGCCACTTTGAGCCAAATAAGGAGCACTTCCAAAATAACCCTGTCAAGAACAACCCCGCATTAAGGCAAAATAGGGGGTCTTGGTTGAAAGATATGGAGCAAAAGATCGAGAAAGATTTTATTGCTTTCACTTGCATCAATCTTCTTGTGACAGCTTTAGGTAATTTCTTATGGAAGCTTGAAGCATCCTGAAGTGACGAAGAGCATTCCGTTCACTACCTAAACACAATTTTCCTTTGTTTAACTAATTTGAGCATTATGCAATTTCTTTCATAACCCTAGGTGATGATTATCTCCCCACACTAAGGCAAAGCATATGATTTATCAATAAAAAATGAGAATGTTGGTTAGCTTTGTAAATATCACTCAAGAGTCCTAGATACTCAAAAGAGAGTGGAGATTATGGAGCATGAAAAAGTATTGTGCTTGGTAAAAGCAAGACCCATGCTCATAAAAAATTCATTGAGAAAAACAAAGTCAATGGTCGTGCAAAAGACCATTCTTCAAAAAAAGAGAAAGAAAAAAAATGCTTTGCAAAGCTTGTATTGCAAGCAATGTCATTAGAAAAGAGAGCAAAAATCTCATGTCTCAAGACAAAATAGTCAAAAAGGACTCTCGAGATAAGTTAAATTTCAAGTGTCAAACTTCCAAAAATTTTGTGATGGTAATGAGGCCAAGATAATCACTCACTATTAAACCCTTGATATCTGAAAAAAAAAATTCAAACCTTTCAAAGTCTCATCCAAACCAACATTCAACCATTATTTGAAGTCTCTTTTGATTGGGATGATTCAAGCTGAAATGAGAATTTCACATGGGAGCTACCTCTAGAAGGAGTGGAAGCAATCCTATCTCGTCTTATCTTCAAGGTTCTTAACTTGTAAACTTGATAAAGATATTGATTCAATACTTCTTTTCTTGGCCTCAAAGCGCATACCTTTTGTATAAGTGTGGCATTCTAAAATCTAGTGACAACCTCTGGAGTGCCATGAACCCTGATTAGGTAATGGAAGTGCCGTTTGATTTTGTATTAGCCATTGAATTAATGAATTTCAATTAATTTAAGGCCGAGCTTTGTAATGGATGATTGTTTAGATGGAGATGTGTCTACAAGTGACCCAAGAATTTTATTAAGGTGCAAATTGATATAGAAATCTTATTCTTGGTGGTGCACTTTATAAGTAGAATTTTATTAATTTAAATTATAAAGTTTTGTGGGCTTATAAGTTGAAATTAGGTGTTTATTTAAATAAGGTTAAATGAAATAGGAATAGGAGAGGGTGGGCTGATTTTTAGGCCCAAAGACCGTCCAACCAGCCCACGCTAGCCCCCTAGTTGACCGGCCCATAAAGGCCCAAGACTGGCCCAACACTTGAAGCCCATAAGCCTTGCATGTAAATTGCCAAGTGGCATGGAGGAGGAGCCAAGTGTGGCTGCCCCTATTGGCTTCCTTGGGTGGCTTCATGCAATCAAATGATTGCAAATGATTATGGGGGAAGAAAAGAAAAGGGAGAGAGGCGGATGAAGGGGAATTGACTGAGAGAGGGAGAGAGAGAGAGAGCACCATCCGAGAGAGAGAGGGAACCGAGAGAGAGGAAGGGGGAAAGAGAGAAGCCGTGCGTGCGAGAGGAAGGAGGAGGATCATCCGCCGTCCGTTCGCCGCTTTGCCGCCGTTCTTGTTGCTGTTTGTGCTTGAGTTTAAGGCAAGTGAAGTCCTAAATCTTACCCTTTGCATTGCTATGTTTATGTGTAGTAGATGGTAAGTCTTGGTTGCGGTAGATGGGATGAGATTTCGGAGCTTGGAAGAGAGATTTGTTGGTCATGCATGCTGTTTCTGGAAAGACCAGTCTGACCATCCTTGAGTTTGTGTGTTACATGTGACTTTTTAGTCAGAATCTTGTTTTTATTTTTTCATGAAAGTTGTAGAGAACACCTTGAAGAACAACATACTAAAATTTGAGGCAAAACGAACAAGTATTGGTTAGTGAAATGATTTTTCTTTGGAGGACTTAGATCTGGAATTCGTTGTGATGACCTTTAGAGATTTCGTGGTCTGTAAAATAAATTTTTAATGAAAATATCACTTTGATCTCTTAATTAAAGTTGTATTATACTTCCTGATGTAGAACATATAAAAAATTTAGAGGAAATGAACGAGAATAGGTCGGTAAAATCGTTGTGTTTTGAAGAGATTGGATCTGGGAAAAACGTTACTTTGACCCAGCATGATTTCGTGATTTTTATAAAATCATAAAGTTAAAATTTGTTCATGTGTCCTTAACAAAAGTTGTAGGTAATATTCTGTAATATTCTGGGGAATAACATAATAAAAATTTAGAAGAAATGAACATATGTAAGTCGGTGAAATGAGTTTTTTTTTAAAGATGATAATCTGGAAAAGATGACACCGAGAACAGGGGGAAATAATCGTCTATACCTATTAATCTAGAACGATTTGGGTTTCGATTTCTTCATGAGATATTTACCTCTAGGACTTTTCTATAACATGTCAAAATTTCAGGATTTTTGGAGTTCACTTGGGTATTCGATTTGAATTTCTTCAGAAACTGTGCAAGCCAAAATATTGAAGTTTAATAATCTGTGATGTATGGATTATACTGTGTTGTGTGAGATTCTTTTGGTATGGAGTTATTCATGAGATATTAGCCTTTAGATCTCGTCTATGATGTGTCAAATTTTCAGAATTTATTAATGTCATTTACTAATTTTCTGGAGTTTGAATTAGAGGAATGCATTCTGATTTATCCGAAAAATTGATGTGTCTTGAAAAAAACAAATGAATTTATCCATGTAATGAAATCCTTTGAGTGGTTGATTTTGCTGCATATGAGATGACATGTGGCATGTTATATGGCATGAAATGTTGGTTGAGACCCTTGATAGTATTGCATCAAATGCCATGTTGGGATTGAGATATATGTGTGAATATAAATTGAGATGATGGCAAGACCGTCGGAGGTGGGAGCCGACGATGCCTCGGGAGTTTCGAGATGCTCGGGATGGGGGGTGCCGGATGCCTGGAGTGTGTGTGCCGGATGTTCTCGGGAGTTTCGAGATGCCCGGAATGTGGAGGTGCCGGAAGCCTCGGAGGTGTGTGCCGGGGGGATACCTCGTGATGCTAGTTGAGATACGAGATGCCCGGAATGTGGGGGTGCCGAATGCCCGGAGGTGTGTACCGGAGGTTCCTTGCGATGCCAGGTGGGATGCGAGCGATAAATTGTGGGATGCAAACATTGGTCCCTGGGAAGAAAATGATGGGATCTATTTGAAATATAAAGATCAAGAATTGAATCATGCGCATGGATATGCACATATAGCATGGGTATGCATGAATGCTTGATGATGAGTGCATGGTGGGTTATGCACATATGGCATGGGTATGCATGAATGCTTGATGATGAGTGCATGGTGGTATATGCACATATGGCATGGATATATGGATGAATGCTTGATGATGAGTGCATGGCGGTATATGCACATATGGCATGGATATATGCATGAATGCTTGATGATGAGTGCATGGCGGTATATGCACATATGGCATGGATATATGCATGAATGCTTGATGATGAGTGCATGGCGGTATATGCACATATGGCATGGTGATATATGCATGACTACAAGGTAAGATATGCTTGAATGCATGAATGATATGTGTTTTATTCTTGATTGTTCTATTTGACGCATTGAGTAGTGTGGTGGATCTTTACTGCTGAGTGGTTGTACTCACCCCTTTTGGGGATTAACATTTCATATTAGAAAGATGCCTTTGCTGCCGGTTGCACGTGGTACTTACTATGGCATACCTACTGATGTGGATGTGGAGTGTACTAAGCATGTCTGTGTCGGTGCTCCTGGTTTAGTTTTCGTTCGAGTCCCAATATTGGTGATGTACAACGTGGGTCGAGCTGATGGCTCGGTTATCCAGGAGTTTATATCTGTCCATGTCCGATGCGATGGAGTTATGTTAGGGATGTTACCGCCGCCGCCGCCCAATGCACCGAATTGGGTATGATGGCGTGTATAGCTCATGGGAGCTGACACTTTTTGGAGATAGCCGACGCTCGTAGATGGAGGGTGGTACATGATCGATGTAGAATCGAGTCCTTTTGGGATGGTAGCCGAGTATAGTTAAAATCTTGGCTTTTTGTTGTATCGACCTTAGTGTCCATCATGAAAATATAAATAAGAGTGAATCGACATTATCCTTTCTTATGGTGCGTAGTTGGTGTGTATTGTACTATGGTTATTGGAGGGAGAGATGGTAAGACTTGTTTATGCTTCTGCTAATAAGTTGCGCTGGGACCGTTTTTAAAAACAAAAAACAAAAATCTCTAGTCAAAGGATATCAGTCTGTGAAGTTATATGAGATTGAGTAATTAAGAGAGATCACCTGTGGCGACCTCAGGCGAGTCGGGGGTGCCGCAATAAGCCCATGACCAAGCCATCATTATGGTCCTCTCAAAAGACCTTTTTGATGAATGAATTGTATTCACTATGAATGTTACCGAAAACCTTAGGTATAGGTTATGTGAGACTTCTCTAGTGACAATTGAATAGCTTTCCCACGTCAATGCTTGGGAATAAAATCTTTTTTGAGAGCCACTAGGAAAGACATTTTTTATAGGTTAAGTCCAATTTGTCATATTTGACTTAACCCTTAGATGGTTAGCCAAACCTCATTTTGTTAAAATCCTTTCTGGAGAAATTTGATAATTTGTATCATTTATCAAGACGTGTTTGGATGATTTCGCAAGATTGGTTCTCAAACAATTTCGGAATCATTCTTCAAAATATGTGTTCCTCAGTGTTTTAGGTTTTTGGTTATCCTAAACCATACCCCTTGTTTTAAGTTTTTAGTTATCCCAAGCTATACCCCTTGTTTCCGATTTTTGGTAATCTTAAACAATACCTTTCGTCCTTTAGGTTCTTGTTCAACCTTAAAACGCATCTCTTAGGTTCCTGATCAACCTTAAACCTCATCTTTTAGGTTCTAGATTATTCTCATAAACCTTGACTTTAGGTTCTATGTTATCCTCAAACTTTGCCTTTAGGTTAATGATCATCCTTAAACCATTTTCTTTTTCTTAACAATTTCATTTTCTTCATTCCATTCCACGAGAGAGATGGAAAGAAGAATCCCAAACATGAGTCCAGATATTCCAATGAGCAAAGGTAAATGTCAGGTATGGTCCCAGCCAAATGTCATTTCTTGTGTTATTTTCTATTCCCAAAGTGGAGTCGATTAAAAATTGCAAATATCAATTTTGTCTTTGGGCGGAACCTTTTCGAACTCCCACTCAAAAAGGGGTAGTTATTGATACTTGATTTTTAGTCGCGTGTAAAAAAAAAAGGTAAAAATCAAAATTTGAGTTTCTAGTCACAGAGCTCATTCCTCGACCAAAAAGTGTCATTTTTAATTTCCTACTTTTTTTATTGTCGTTTTAAAGAAATTTCAAAGTCATTTTCAAGAAAAACTCAAAAAGTCAAACGGTTTATTTTTGGGTTGATTTTTTTGTCAACCCTTTGATCGAAAGTCAACCTGGATCAAAGATTGGCTTTTCGTCCAAAAAGATGCCATTTAGCTTTAATTTCATTTTTATCAAGTCAATTTCTCGAAAATCCAAAGATTTGACCAAGAAATTAACCTTTTGGGAAAAGTCAACTAAAAAATTGACTTTTGATCAAATTTTTACCCAAAAATCAAAAAAGATAAAAAAATTCACAAATAAATTTCTTTTAGTGTCAATTTGATTTTTGTGTCAAAATTTTTATAAAAATCGATTAAGAATCTTATTTTCTGAATTTTTTGGTTTTAGGTTCTAAATCAACCAAAAATCTAATTACTTTCATTGTAGTCATAATTAGGTGTACTTCTTTTTCGAAATTTGTTTAGGGACTATTTTAAATCCACTCATGCATTCAATTCCACAAATTGCCCAATCAAAATACAAATGCAGTTTTGAGCCTTAATTAGGGGACTTGAAATCGATTCTTCATAACTTGCAAATGATCGATTATTCTTCACTCATGTTCTTAAGATAAGTTCAAATCCGAAATTGAATTTGAGAAATTCACATAAGAACTTCTCGATTTGAGGAATTTTACTTTCTCAAGCATAAGAAAGTCAAGCAATTAAGCTTCAATTGACATTTTCAAGTTGATCCATTAAGGCTATGGTTTAATTTCACAAATCTAGGTTCGATTTTAATATTAGGCCTAGATTCATTGTTGACCTAAGCTCGGGCATCTCAATTCAAAGCCAATTTGAATGCATTAAGTGATCTTACACATAGGTGATTAATTAAATGGGGGAATTACAATAATAACTTAATTCAATTTCAATCAATTTGCAATTTTACCCATTGAATTGCAAATTCAATCATTTTAGCCGTTTAAACTCAATTCGAAACACCCATTGTTTTGGTCCATTGTTTTTCGTAACAATTATTCAATTAAGTCAATAAAAGACCTCTAAATCACATTTATGAAGTTTAATTAGCTTGATTGAATACAATTGAACAATTTCTTCTTAAATCGAGTAAGTTTTCTTTTCAATTTGGTCATTGAAGGACCAAATTGCATAAATTTTGAACCCACAAGGATCACAAATGGGCAAACCAGTCGGAACTAGTTCAAACCGGTCAAAAACCTGTCAAACTGGGGCGAACCGATCTGATCGGTTTGACCGACCATCGGCAATGCTAGCCGATTTAGCTGCTTGTCAGTCGATTCCAAACTTCCAGCCACTATATCTGGGATTCTCTGTGTCAATTTCACTTCTTCACTTTCAATTTCCTGAAATTTAGCAGATTGGTCCTTGAATTTCATAAAATTGCAATTTGACTCATAATTGGACATTTTGACGCAATTCTTGATTTTGTTTTGAGTTTTTGCAAAAGCAAACCTATTAGATCAATTACTAGACACATCCAAATCATAATGGTACCTTCGAAATCAAATTTTGACCTTTGGATTAAAATTTCGACCGTTGGGTTAAACTAACAGCCGAGATTGCTCAATTTGAGGGCGGTATATATATATAACCATTTTTAGGGGGGCTCATTCTGCACATTTTCATTCTCTCTCTGTCTTTTTCCTGCCTCTCCCAACTGATCTCTCCTCTCCCTCGCCGGTTCACTTGAATCCGTCAGACCAACCTTACATCAGCAAACCTCCAACCACCGCCAACCCCTGTGGTGATCTATATCTCCTCCTCGTCCCAATCAGAGGTACAACAAGGTCAGAAAACCTCGATCTCCCTCTGATTCACGTTCCCAGCCGCAAAGAGCAAGATCGACGTCGAAATTGGTTTTTGGTTCCGACTTGTTTATCCTTTGTGATGAGTATCCAGCAACTGTCTTTGGGATCCTCAACCTTATTTCAATCTAGTCTCAAACCTCTATTTGACCTCTAGGTGCTTGTGAATTAGCCAATCGGTGACTAGGAGACTTTTGGTGTCCTTTCATCCCCGACGCTTGAAGATCGGTCCAAAGTCGGACAAGTTTTACATGATCATTCAAACCAGGCAACCGGCCACCGTCCGAAGGCAAACCAGCTATCCTCGATTTGTTCCTAGGCCTATCCTTCGCCAGCCATAGCTGGAGTTTGGCTGATCGGCCATCGAAGGAGTACCGATGACCCAATTTATCCTCGACTGCTTCAAAGTCGATCCAAACCTTGATCGATTTTCCTTATTTCTATCTAGGCTAAACCAGCATCCTTGGCCAATCCTTGTAGAGCCCCGAGGCATTCCGATCGTGTTCTCTAGTTTCTGATTAAGCTCTAGTGACATCCACTAGTTCAATCAAGTCAAAAAATCGAAAAAAGATCATGAAAGGTAATTTCCTGGATCTCAAACCCCATGAAGCAAGATCGGATTAACCAGTTGGGGCTAGGGTTCAATTTTAGGACTATATGATATGTTTAGATGCTTGATTGATAGATTAGAATAGTTGATCTGCTATGATTGATTGTCCATTGATGATGATCATAGATGATCGAACTTGATTTAGCCTCAAATATGTATTTTCAT
Source organism: Eucalyptus sideroxylon (assembly GCA_014182405.2). Lineage (NCBI taxonomy): Eukaryota > Viridiplantae > Streptophyta > Magnoliopsida > Myrtales > Myrtaceae > Eucalyptus > Eucalyptus sideroxylon. The sequence goes on from CM024557.2 coordinate 9,336,724, forward strand.
GCTAGTCAATAGGCTTGCTGTTTTGATCAAAACAAAGTTTGAAATGACCTTATTTTAGTTCAAATCCTTCTAGATTTTGAAAATACATGTCACAAGCTTCGAATCGATTGGTCGTATGCCCCGATTGAGTGACGTTTGACCCTTGAAAAACACATCTGAAGTTTCTTGATTTTGCAGTATTTTAGGACTGTTTTTTGTTTTGTTTTGGTTCCGAAATTTGACTTTGTTATTTTTGTGCTGCTTTCTATGATTATATCTAGATGGACTTGCCTTCTTGAAAGTTGTTTATCGTCGTGTCAAGAATGTCCTATAATTTTTTTTCAAAATTTTTGGACATGTTTAGTGTCACGACCTCGACTCCATCTCTAGGGTCGCGAGCGATGAGTTATTTTCACGATGTCCCAGGCTCGTTGCCGTCCCAATTCTTTTTATCTTGTTATCATGCACATGCGGAAACGTGAATAGAAAACTCCCCATACAAACAACAGTTGGAAGATTGGAACATACATCACACATAATACATTGATTAATATTATAATAAGACTTTTACAAGCCCTTTCTCTACGGGCCCTCTTTTCTTTTTACATCACAGTACAAGTTTTTCACATAGGCCAAGGGAAATCTTATCTCCTTTAGCGTGACTACAGCTTCCAAAACTGACGTGAGACTTCCAAAACCTACAAGACTAAAAGATGAGGGGTGAGTTTTGGGGAAACTCAGTAAGTAAAATTCCTAGTTCTCTACTAGGAAAGCATCTCATCGTTAAAGCCTGACAAGTACAACACTCACAAACAATGTCGATGGCAGATCAATTGCAAGTTCATTGCCACCTCTCAACTATCTATATGTGATCCACTTTCAACTTACTAAATAAGTTATTTCACCAAAAAGCTTATCAACATCACATAATAACATATTCAATAAGTTCATTAACCGTATAAATGGTTCTTCCCATACTTTCAGGGGCTTCCAGCCGTAGGCTGAGCATTTGGTCTCAGGCTAGACATCCCATACTCTCAAGGGCTTCCCATACTTTCAAGGGCTTCTTGGCTCAACCAGGGCATCCGGCCATCAAGCTAGGCATCCCATACTTTCAGTGGCTTTCTGGCTCAACCAAGGCATTTGGCCATCACGGTAGGCATCCCATACTTTTAGGGGCTTCCTAGCTCAACTAGAGCATCCCTTTCAATGAACGAGGCATCGCTGCCAACCCTATGTGACGACGGGTTTTTTTTTTCTCTTTAAGTGCACACACAAGTACATCACGCAAGTTGGTTCTTATCTTTTCTCTTAGTGGACACATGCATGGTGTGACGTTCTAGGGCGTCACGAACTAAGCGCAAGCGGAATTATCATTTATCATTATCATCTTGCCTAACTGGTAATCTCCTTACAAATTAATCTATAGTGTTTACCATTGAAGGTTAGCATGTATAACATGGATTATTTAAAATCTCAAGTTTATATTATGAGGTCATCTTACAATCACTCTACCTTCAATTTAAGTATTGGCCAAATCATTCATGCACATAAACAAGATCGCAAGAAGCTTCATTTCTTTTATCATCATAAGGGCTTACAAAATTTATCAACCTGGACTCTTTCCATGTTCATCGTCTATATATACAACATATACATAACAAAAGTAAGGCATAACAAAAGTCAGGGATAAAGGGTGAGGGTGTCTACTCCACGAGTTCCCACACAAGCCCGCATCTAACAAAAAAACAAAAGCCAGTCAGCCTCTACACAATCCAAGGCGTCTAGGCGCCGTCCATCCCCGCTCCTGCTCCATCATCACTAAAAGGAATAGGGCCAAACATCACTCCATCGTGCTTGATAAACATTGCGACAAACTTCATCGGGACCATCTTAGCTCTACCAACATCCATCCATAACGTAGCCTCATACTTAGAGAAAGTCAGCTCAACATCAGAGTCATACTCATCAGTAAAGGTAACCTCAATGCTTGATACCACTCCATAATGAGCTATTGGCGGCACATCCATACTATCAATCTGAAAATGTAAGGTATGAGCAACAACTTTGCTCAGTAAAGAATGATAAAACTCTAACTTAAACAATCCACGGCCATCAAGATTACAAGAGAATCATCAAACAATTTAGGATGCTAAAGGAAGTATATCACAAGCATAAACAATTGGATATTAACACATTATGTATATAATCACCTTATGAGCATCCATTTCTATGCTTACCTTTCTCAAGCTCAATCTCATATCAAGATGCAATACAACAACAGTAAATGGACTCACTCGCCAAGTATAATTATATTTAGTGAGCATATGATCCACCCTCGATCAATCACTAACCAGAACTTTACCGGCCTGATCGAGTCAATTCCGGAAGTTACCTTATCCGAACTTCCATAATATTTCTATTATGGGCATCTCACTCCGAGGCATCCCGGTATCACACAACCAAGGCATCCTTGATCACACACAAAGGCATCTCACTCCAAGGCATCTCAATATCTCTCTACCGAGGCATCCAAGACCACTCAGCAAGGGCATCCCAAACTTCCGGGGGCATCACCAGTATCTCTGTACCGATGGGTTCATTCACTCACTTATGCACACGTTTCAAATCACCACACCTTTGATTAATGCATTTATCGTATGCAAAAGAAAAGACTCCAAAGTATCTAACTATATATCTTACTCTCATGAACCTAACACGTGCGTGTCCAAATTATAAGATAAAACCCATTACGACATGTCCCATTCCATGTTGAACAGATATTTACCCTATAATCAAGCACTATGTACCGCACTCATTGCACATGCATGATACTATATGCACTTATATCTCAAATAAGATATGAGACTTAATCTTATATAACTAACAAATATTAGGAGGTTACTAGACTCTATGTGTGTCATACAAGTCTAATATAAAAGACACAACATCTAGTATATGTTCTCAGGTCCAGACAGTTTACTAGCTAAATGTACAGTTTCGGTTTCGGACACAGAAGGTATATTAATTCCTGTCGAAATACTACCAAATTTTATTATATTATATTTAAGACATAGATTGACATTTTCTGTGAAGAAACTTAAGTCTAATTCTCACTGTATTAAAAGTAACAATTGCCATAATCCTTACTAGCACCCTGTATCGACGTCCAGATTCTTTATCTACAAAGAAAATTGTTTCACTAGCCAAATCTTATCCATTTAATCTCAAATTTTAACACGTAATTCCTTAAGATGTGTTATACAATTTTCATTAAGGATTTGAAGTCCAATTCTAACTAGGTAAATACAGAAAATTCGTATAATCAATAAAGGTCAAACCGTTTCTCACAAGAACAGTTTACTGGTTTTACTAAATTCACTTCTATCTCTACGTTTTTATATTCATATACTCATAGCTAGGTTTCTAATTCAATCTAATGGATGTTTTATCATGTAGAATGGTTCCTTTCTTATTTTAATCAATATACATAAAGAAAATAATACAAAACAGAAGACTCCCTAACTGTATTCTCCTAGAACAGAATAGGTATACACGATTCCTTCACTCCTAGCCCGACCAAACCATTTATTTTTCCACAAGTCTCTTCTACAACACTTCATTTCTTAATCACAGCAACTAAGAGTAACTTCAACAAGTTTTCTCAACAAAGAATCCTTTCGCAGCTCGGCTCAAAGCATATATCCACACTTCAACTCACACATCACAACATTCACCTCATTTCTTCACTCGGCAAACATCTCTTCACTTTGCTCAATCAAAACAGTCAACTCTCATCAAGTTTTCGAAATATACAAGACTCAAAAGTAACATGCAATGGCTTCTACCTTCAATCTAACACTTACTAAGCTTAGATTAACCACAAAACAGCAACTACAAATCAAATCCTTCACTATTTGGTTAGATCTGCAAGCTTTCTTGACAAACCAATGGATAACTTTTAATTTGGAGTTATATCTTTCCTTACCTTGTTTAGCTATTAGATAACTCAAAGATTCTTCAAGATCAACACCAAAATCTCGCATGCAAGAAGAAGAAGGTTGCTGGTTTGCTTCTGCTTTCACCACTCGACCGAGAGAAAAACAGAAAGAAGAAGATGAAGATGGGTTTCTCGGTTTTTATATGGAGAGAGAGAGAGGGTTATGAAACTTAAGGGGGAAATAGATCTACAAGGCTAATCCCTAGGCTAGAGTAATGATGAGATTTTTGTTAATGATTGTGTTTCTTGAAGTTGCTAGTTTCGGTTTCTAGGGAATAGAAAACCATGGGTGTCGAGTACAAGGAGAAACGAGAGAGAGAGATGTCGTGGCCTCCAAGTTTGTTGTCTCAAATTATATTTGTTTCTAATCCATGTCATCAGTCGGTTCATTAGTTTCTAATTTTTTCAATTAATTTCCTTTTGTTTCTACTTGATTTCAACCCTTTTATAATTATACAAAGTCATGACATAATATATCGACTAGTCAATGTTAGTCTATAAAGAATTCATCACAAGAAATGCTAATGTTAGAAATTGATATTAACATTACAATCACTAATCAAATTATCATAACTATAATCTATAAAATAAAATCATTCGGGCATAAATATTCATTTCCGGCCCAATAGGCTTAATCTATAACAATCCGGCCCACTAAACTAAATCTACAATCTAATAATTCCGAACCTTGGCCTGCTTCAAGCCAAGTTCAAGTCCATAATCTCTCATTAGACTTCTCAAGTCTAATTCATGTGGCCCACTTATTTCTCAAGCCCACACATTTCTCACGATCCATCGGGTTCACTTTCTGCCCAATCTAATTAATCTAAGTTCTTAATGATCTAATTACACTAATGAAGGTCGGTGAAATTTGGGATGTCACACATGGCCCAAAGGCGTGCTCATTCATTCGTGTGCCATGAGTTCTTGTGCTACACTATTTATGCCGATACAAGGCCTTAGGATTTGGATGGCCTTGCCTTGTGATGAACTCAATCCAAGGAACCTCGGCTTCATTTCCAAATGTACATGACACAAGCATACGGCCAAACATAATTGCAAGTAAAACCAAACAAAAGACATCACACACCACCCATGGCTTGACAGGTGAGCACTTAGCTAGCCTCAACAAAAAAATCTACCTTCCAATTGGAGAAAAAGGAACCTTACTTACCTCGGCAAAATTGAGAACCAACCTAGATGGCTTGGTGGGTTGAGGATGCAAGGCCGAGAGAAAGGAAAAGGCATGCGAGAAAGGAGGAGGAGGAGAAGTGAGCCAAAGGTCGGAGAGAATGGATGGGGGTGATTTGCTATTTATAGGCCAAGCTTCATTTAATAGCCCTAACAAGTGGTCCAATGAGCTTTCTTGGAGTGGCACGGCTAGTTTGACGTTGTGGCGCCCTAAGGTTTTAGGGGAATGATTAAGGACAAAGGGCATTCTTCTCATTGGTCAATTTGTACTAATGTGTCATCTAGCATTTATGAATTGGCTAACTTGCCTTCCAAGGCTCATATTAGGGTCATGATGACCTAAGTTTATAGGGACACCTAAGATGTTGAGTCACCCTCTTTCATTAATGACTAGCCTCCAAGGAACACATGCTACTTATTCTCCAAGCCACTTCTAATTGGTCCACCTAAGCTTGTGAGTCACCCTTTCATCATTACTTAGCATAAATTAATCTCCAAGGAAAATCTTATGCAATGATAATCAAATCCTCAAATGGCCACCTAAACTAGTGATTCATCCCTTCATTTAATACTTAAGATATGGCCATCATGAGTCTTGGATTTTTGGCACATTTTTCATGGTTTTTCTTGCTCATGAAGCCAAGCATTGTAGAACCTTCTAAGGTATGGTTTACTTAAGCTAACTTGCTATCCAAGTTTCTTCTCTTTAACACACTAAAGTCCAAAAATATTTTATGCATTCCTATTTTCAAGCCAAGAAGTCTCTATATTAACTTGCTCCAAAATATTTTATGCATTCCTATTTTCAAGCCAAGAATTCTCTATATTAGCTTGCTCCTCAAGTTGGGCGTGTAGCCCCCTTCCCTTCCAAGTTGGGCGTGTGACCCTCTTATCCTAAGGTGAAAGATAGTTTTGAGCAATTTCCGAAATCGGTATTGTTACCTTATCAAACGGGCTAGAAAAATTATAAAATCTTGATATGTTGTAGAGTAGACCTCAAAAAACATTTTCGTGAAGGAAACTTAGTCAAATTCATGCTGTGAAAAGAGTAGCAATTCAATGAACACAACCCAAAAATTTGTCCGTCGAGCAAATTCAACGGTTAGAGAGAGAGACTAATTTTGAAATTCAAATCTTTACACAACTCTTTAAAATTTTAATATGTTGTAGATATGGATGTTATTTAAAACTTTTGTGAAGGAAGCATGTTCAAATTCGAAAGGAAAGATTTTATAAAAATTCAAGAAAGCAACTTGGTTACCGTTTTTACTATACCGGACGGGTTCTATACGGTAATTGATTGGGCCTTTGTGTGGCACCCCTCGACAGCCCCCAAACCGTTAGGGTCGCCACAGTTCGATTACCATTCTCTTGCTTGACCTGAAGGTCTATCAATCCTAGGGGTTTACATCTTTTAGATTTGTCCCTGCGCAATTTATATGGCGGAAGCACATCCATCAACTCCCTTCCTTATATTCAGAAAACGATGCACACCAACTAAACATTTATAGGTAAAAGCTGAACACTTAAACCAAATGGACACCATTCATCGGTACATCAAAATAGAATAGTTTTCTATACTCGGCTATACTTCAAAAGATGACCAACATCTCTTCCAATAGTCGTATACTTAAAGTCCATCAATCAGTGTTGGTGTCCAAAGGTTCCTTCCTTTGCTATCCTCCTCCTCGCGGTCATATCCAACCACTTGATCCATCTACCGATGGTATTGGCAGCAGAGGTATCTTATCTAGTCTGAAATGTTAGTCCGCAAACGGGGTGAGTACAACCACTGAGCAGTAAAGATCCACCAAACTACACAATGCAACAAGCAAGACAATTAAGATATCACGAGTAAAGCACATATCATTCATGCTATCAAACATACATCACCATGCAGTCGTGCATATATTACCATGCAGTCATGCATATCTTGCCATGCCATCGTGCATATACCACCATGCAGTCATGCATATCTCACCATGCCATCGTGCATATATCACCATGATTCATATCATCCATGCTATCAAGCATACATCCCCATGAGATCCATTCAAGCCTTCATGATCACATTCTTAATGTCAAATAGCATCAATTTATTTTTATAAGCAAATCATGCATAATGCCATATGCATACACCCATGCACATGATTCAATTTCAATTCTTATCTTTCATAAGGATCTCATCATTTTTCATCCAGGGACCAATGTTTGCATCCCATAATTTATCGCTCGCACCCAACCTGGCGTCACGAGGAACCTCCGGGCATGCATCATAATACAACCCCTCACCCTTCAAGCATGTATCATAATACAACCGGGCATCCAAAGGGCATCGACTCATTCGAACCTTTGGGCATCTCGCACCCCAACTAGCATCACGAGGAATCCCCCCCGGCACACACCTCTAGGGCTTCTGGTACACACCTCCGGGCATCTCGAAACTCCTGAGGACATCTAGCACACACACTCCAGGCATCTGGCACCCACACTCCGGGCATCCCAACACTCCCGGGGCATCGTCGGCTCACACTTTCGACGGTCTCGTTATTATCACAATATATAATCTCATATATGTCTTATTTTCATAATGGCATTAGATGCAACCATTTCAAAGATCTAAACCATTTTTTGATGTCACATGATATGCCAAACATCACCATATGTGCAGTACGCATAAGATCCATGATATCACATTTCATAAAGAAGTTCATTGGTTTTTGAAACTAGAACCAATTTTCGAATAAAACAGAATGCACTTCTTTAGTGAAAATTCTTGGAAAATTAGTAAAAAATCTCAATAAATTCTGACAATTTAACATGATGTAAAAAAGATCCAGAGGAAGATATTTCATGCAGAACACTATGTCAATAAAGTTTCACATCAATCACATAAATCCATACATCATAGCAAAAGAAATTCTAGTACCACTTTTGCACAGTTTCGGAAATAATTTCGATTAAACCCTTAAATGAAGTCCGAAAATTCTGAGATTTTAATACGTTATAATTGAGATCTAAAGCTAAAAGTATCATTAAGAAATTGAAATTTAATTCCTTCTAGATTAAAAGCTATAATTTTTATAACTCTTCGTATCTCTCGATTCACTGTCCAGATTCATCCTTTTCAAAGAAAATTTGTTTTCCCTGAACATTACCTGTCGTTTATCCTCAAATTTTATTATGTTACTCCTCAAGATGTCATCTACAACTCTTATCAAGAACACGAGATCAAATTCGGACTGGATAATTTCACAAAATTCACGGAATCACAACAGATCAACATAACAGTTTCCAAATCTAGTTTCTTCAAAGGAAAATCATTTCACCAACCAATACTTGTCCGTTTCATCTAAATTTTTAGTATGTTAATCTTCAAGAAGTCCTCTACAACTTTCATCGAGAAGTCAAAGTCAGATTCCAACTAGAACATCACATGCAACTCACAAAATCATCAAAGGTCGGACTATTTTTCCCAGAAACAGAATACTAGGCTAGAACACAACTTCGAAATTTCACACATCATCCACATCCGAGATTCACCATTCATCACACACCAAACACAACAAGCAAAGGGTAGATCAATGGACTCTACTTGCCTCTAATCCAAGCAAAACACAGCAAGCAAATGACGGCTCGATGGCAGGACTCGAACGCTCAACGGCGGCGACGAACCTCCTCCTTCTTCCTCGCACGCTCGCTCTCCCTCTCTCGATTTCACACTCCCTCTCTCTCTCTCAGTAACCCTCTCTCTCAATCCGCCCACTCTCCCTCTATTTCTTTCCCCTTCATCATTTGCAATCATTTGGTTTGCATGGCTAATGCCACTTGGCTCTAGGGGAAAGACATTTGGCAAGCTCCTCTTGCCACTTGTGGATTTTTCATACAAAGAAGATGGGCCTCATTTAGCTGGGCTTGGGCCAGCCTTGGTTGACTACTTCATGGGCTCCTTGGGCCGGGCCTTTTGGCCCACTTTGGGTCCAACACTTTTGGGTCTAAAGTCCAACTTTTAAATGGCCCAAAATAATACTAAATAAGCCCATAATTGCTCTTAACAATTTACTTTAATCTCCACTTAATTTCATAATCTTAAATACTCACATGGCCATAAAATTTTGTAATATAAATCAATAAAAATCCAACTTATAAAGTACATGGCCAAGAATAAAAATTTTCCTATCAATTTATCCTTTAATACAAATCCTTAATCACTCATGGACATAGGATATATTCCAACCAAATAATTGTCTATTAAAATGATCAACCTTAATCTATTGTAATTCATTGGTCCAACGACTATAATAAAATCCGATGGCGCTTCCATCACCTATTCATGGTTCATGGTATATCCAGGGGTTGTCATGAAATTCTAGGATGCCACACTCTGTCTCAATCATTTCACCTTAGAAAAATCTTAAATTTAAGTATGATATAGGTTAAAATTGTAAACAAGAAAGGTCCAACAGTTTCGAAAAACTGGGAATTCAAAACCTATGAAACTCAAGGTGGCAAGTCTATGAGGGTGAGGTGGCCCTCTACTTGACTTGCAGGATCACTTGTTATCATTTCCTTAGATCATGAGTCATCCCCTTTTATTAATTACTTGGGATACATAAGCCTCCACACTCATCACACTCATTATTCTCATTTAATGCATTTGACTCTTGTTCCTTAAGAAGATTGGCCTATCTAGCTTAACCTCCTAATTTGAACCAAAATATGGGTAAAAATTGAGGATATTACATTTAGCTAGATCAAAACTACTCAGATCTGAAATAAGGTCAATCTGCCCTATTTTTGTCTGAGATGAATTTAGGTAGATTTGAATATGAAATTGACATTGTTCAACCTCAAGACCTTCATGATGAGTTAACTACATGTTGTATGTGTTCAATTGACACAAGATTCGCAAAATTTTGATGTTGTTTAGTGCATCAATTGCATGTATCAATGTAAAGGGGTGTTGCAGTAATACAAAACTTGAAGATGCATGTTTGTTTTGCCATTTTTGTCACGACTCGCATGATCTCATTTAGGTTTTAGACTCTCAACGAAAAATATTCCTCATTGCATGATCTGCATGTATGCACTTTGTCATGCCCGTTTAGGTCTTTTAGAGATTAAATCTTGCAATAATACCTTCTTGACATTCGAACTACATGTTACAAGATTTGTGTCCATGTATAATTCATTACATTTGAGTGTCATTTTGCATGTTAAATTTGTATCACAAAAGTGTATGTTACACTTAGAAACCCTCAAGCACATCATTATGAATCTTGAATCATCTTGTATTGTCATTAAATCTTCGCATACCGACTTAGGCTTAGATGACTACCCAAATTGTTTGTCACATCTAATTGTAAGTTGCATGTAATTTCTTCATGTCATTTCTATATTACTTGAGTGATTTTGAGGTTTATTAATGGAGTGTCAGACACCCGAGGTTCCAAAACTTGGCATAGAGGGACACTTAAGTGCCAAAAGTTATGAAAGTGACACTTAAGTGCCAAAATTGGAGCAAAATGGATCACTTAAGTGCCAATCCAGCCAAAATGCTGACATGGTGATTTTCTGGTGAAGTAAATGCAAAACGACGTCATTTTGCACGCTGATGTAGCTAGACAATGAAAAAACAACGTTATTTTGGCACTGACGTGGTAAAAGAATAATATAAAAATTAATTTAATTAAATTCAAAACTAAATTTATTTAAAACAGTTAAAAATACAAATACAAATATTCAAAAAATTAATTTAAAAAAATTTAAAAAAAAGGGAAGGGAGGCGGTTGAGGGCGAGCCCTTGCTGCCGCCACCTCCCGCCGCTGTCGGCCAGGGGTTGGCAACCCCGGCCGACCCTCCCCCTCCGTCGCTGGCCCTTCCCGGCGGCGGCGGGAGGCAGCGACAGCCTAGAGCTCAGCCCTCAGCCGCCTCCCTCCCCCTTAAAGCACCAAATTGACCTCGTTTAGACTCGAGCTCTTCTAAGAAATTATAAAGCACTCCTAGAGTTTTCAAATGCCACTAATTTGACATGATTTGCTCGTCATTAGGTCCCTTAACTATTTTTCCCAAACTAGACTAGAATCTGGACCTAGGATCAAATTCGGACCCCTGTTTTTACCCTTATTTTGATAGACACTTGTCATTTTTGTACCATTATTTTTGTAGGGATTCTCAACTTAGTTCCTGAATGAAGTTTTTTGCCATCATGTTGACTATGTTGTGTGAAAATCTCATGATTTTTAGACCTCTTTTGATAGGAAAAATTTTGATTGCAATGATGTGATGTCCTGCTATCTTAGTAATTTTCTGATACATTATTGCCTGCTGTCTGAGTTTTATAAAATCATGCTTGGCTCATTTGGGAAAACTTTCTTCATGAAAGTTGTTCTTTATCATGTCATAAATGTTAGGGAATTTGATCATAGCTAGATTGTTAAAGGTATCATCCAATTTTTGTTGATTTGTCATTCTTGGTATGAAATTTCCTGACATGCACTTGGTTGTGATTGTTTAGCTAGATTACTTAGGTTAGTTTGTGCATGAATTTAGGCCATGCCATCTCCATGAAAGTTGCTTTAAATGCCTTGATATTTATTGTCAAATTGCTTTCAATGAATGAATTTTCAAATCGCATCTTGAAAACGCCTTGGTACATGTGATGTTTCCAAAAGTAACCTTTTTTGAAATTCTTTTCCAAAGCTTGATTTGGCTTACGAAAAGTCATGGTTTGGACTGTATTCAAAATGTCTACGATGCTGGTGAATGTATTTATATGAGTTATGGGCTAGCCTTGGCAATTGAAAGCCTTCCATAGCCGAGATATCACCTTATCTTAAAATTTTTACTGATGATTTCAAACCTATCTTTGAAACATCACATGTACCTTCCATGCATATGATCATGTCATTCATTAGAAATGCCTATGTTTGTGATTGGCGCATGCCCCTTGGTAATAAGTGACTCGCCGACAGTTTATTTTCCTGTTTGATTAGTTGAGAAATAAGGTCTAAAAGATTTGCATGCATGTTTAATTCTTGCAATGTATATGATTTCTAGATGTATGCTTGGGCGGATGCATGATATCAATGGAAAATCCTGGAATTGCATAGATTGCCTTATTAGGGACTTATAAATGTTAGTGGCCATACGGGAATATAATTAGTTAATAATGGCTGTAAATCATAAAATGAATCGGCTAGGTGTCTTAGAGGGACCTACGCATGAATTACAAAGGTCGGCCTTGAGGCCTAAATATGATTTTTGAACTAAACTTCCTTTAAATGGTTGACCTTGACATGATTTTGTGTTTTTGTTTGTTTTGACATGCATGTTTGTTTCTTTCTATTGTATGTACCTAGTTATAGTTCTTAGGCTAGGTTTAGGTTAGGATCCTGAAGACAGACGATGTGAAGACGATAAAAGGTCGATGTCCATTCTAGCCATGTTTTTGTACCATTCATTCCCAACATATGTCTCGGGTTCTTATTGTCTATATAAAAGCTCAATGAGTTGCGGGTTTTTTTTCTTTCTTATTTTTTTAATTGTGTTTCTCTTTTATCTTTCCTAGAATTACATGATAGATTTACTACTTTCCTTGGTTGTTTACTTACCATCTCGCAATTTCGATTTAATTGATTGTTTTATTTTCACTTTTCTTAGAAATAGAATAACATGAAAATGACCAACCACGCATGTCACCTAGTTTAGGACAAATGATCCTAAAAAATTTAAGAAGAAATGCATGGACACCTTAGGTAAAAACATTATACTATTAGGTACTGAAAGGGCTCTAATAGAAATATTGACATAACACAAATCCCTGAACCTAGATATCTAGTGGCGTAGGAATTGGGGAAACAAACACTCACAACCCTCGATTGGGTTTTTCTAGCTGATCCCTAAAAATAAGACTAGTGGCGACTCTCGTCTTATTTCTAGGTTGTCTTGAACAACTAGGTATTATAAATGAACCTATCGCGTAGGTCACGGGTCTTGATAAGGCTCACCACAATTTAACATACTCGATATTGGCAGTACCCCTAAAGGATGAAGTGATGCCATCCTTATGGGGGAAACGTCTTATTGTGAGGACTATCGTGGCAAAGGTACCCCTAAACTCACCTTTACGTCCAGATTCCTTTTGACCTTAAAACCGTCGATCAAGATGTACTGTGGCATCGAGGTAGGGTCGCGACACTCCGCTGTCACATGGGATACGAGTTTGGGAAAACTCATGACTATGATTAAGTGAACTCACATGAGGTTCGTTCGGGGGAATAAGGTCGTGACATCCCTATGGTTGAGAACTGTGAGGGAACTTTCATGGTCAAGTACCCCTAAATTCGACATTTCCCCTTCCTTTCCTCGTGAGGGATAGCAGCGACATCAGGTCACGACAAATAACCCATCTCAGATTCTATTCCTACTTCATTTTCTAAATAGTTTTTCACCCTCGTTGATATTCCTTACTCCAAATGGCCATAAATATTTGAAAAATTCCATTCAGGCTAAACACTCGAGCTCTTACAATTCATGACAAGTATGAAATCCTTCTCGAATTTGTTACGGGGTTTACCGATAGCCTAAAAAATTTGTGGTAGTCGATTCCAGAACAAGACTAAGTGCATTTTCTACTCTTGGCAGATTTCGTCCAAGTCATTGTTTTTGTCTACCACTTTTTCATTGGTGAATCCACTAATCTTGTTGAGCTAAAAAAAAAAAAAAAAAAAAAAAAAGAGAGAGAGAGAGAATTTTTGAAAAAAAAAAAAATGTTGTTTTCTCCAAAAAAGACATCTCGACAAACATTATCAAGAATGATCAAACACTTCTATGACCTCGGAGCTAATGCAAACTTGAAACAAGATTTCCGAGCCTCTATTTCCAGAGAGCTCTCCTAGTAAGTTCAGAGATCCTTTCTCAACAAGCAAAAGAGAATTGTGAATATTTCTTTAGGAGAAATATAGTAAGAGATCCATCTTTGCCTCGATGATTTGTGTCTTAGACGTTAGATGATCAAAACTTACATCAGAGATAATTGAGAGCTTAATGGCACCTATTCGCGCTAGCATATGAAGATCAATGCTTTAAAAAAGATCAATGACTCTTGTGGAAAATATTCCAAAAAGAAGAAGCATTTCCAAAAATACAAAGTTGAAAGATCCAAGCATAGATCTAAGCATTTTCGAAGAAAGAGAAAAATGGTGATTTTTGCGAGGAAAGAAAGACCACACAAACTGCAAGAAATCAACTCGATACTTCATCCGCAACAAGAAAGGTCATTTTGACAAAAATTGCTCGAAGCGAAAAAATGTCAGAACTACTTGATACATCACAATGAAATTGAAACTAGTGTCTCCCTTAAAAATGATGATGTTGAATCATTATTGTCACAACCCCAACTCCATCCCCGGGGTCACGAGTAGCAAGGGTTATTTTCATGACATCCCAAGGGTGTCGCCGTCCCATTTCTTTTTATCTTTTTATTTTTATTTTTTTAAGCACATGCGGAAGCGTACATACAACACCCGAACAACAACAAGTGGCTAGGAAAATTACCATTTACGAACACACAATTACATTAGCTACATTTACAAGCCCTTCTATCATGGGCCGTTATATTTACAACTACCACATCTTCAAATGGTCGGGGTAAAACTTAGCTCCTCTAGCGAGATTGCAACTCTCAAAATTGACATGAGACTTCCATGCCCACAAGATTGAGAGGATGATGGGTGAGTTTTAGAGAAACACAATAAGTAAAACCCATAATTTTCTACTAGGAAGACATCTCATCATCAAAATCAAGTAGGTACAACACTCGTAATGCAATATCGATGGCAGATCATTAGCAAACTTATTGCTACACCTCAACTACATGCAGATGTCCATTACAACATGCTTCAATGCATGCTTACCTTCAGCTTGTCAATGAACATATCAACATATCATACTTATGCATATACCGGCACTCATGCAAATTCATTTATCGTCGTCCTGGCTCAACCATGCCCTCCCAGCTCAACCGAGGCATCTAGCTTCAAGCTAGGCATCTTGGGTCAACCAGGGCATCCTGGCTCAACCAAGACATCCTAGCGCTAGCTCACCAAGGCATCTTGGTGTTAGGATTTTACGAAACATATTTAGGCTAAATAAACATAAACGCAGCAGAAAAAAAGATAAAATTCTACTATACATGTTCCTCCAAAGGTGTCGTTCGTGCGTCTTAATCAAAAATTGGAATATCAAAGGGGGTTTTATGGATTACCTCTTGAAGTGCACTTTAAACGACTTGATTCAAATGTTCTTCAGTTTGAGCCGCACAAATGTCGAGCCTCTAGTTCAGACACACCACAAACGCACTTCGAACGAAAAAGAGCTCGCAGCTAATCACCACTGTAATTGTGCTAGCAATCTTGTGGAGACGATCCTCTGCACGTGGTTAGCAACCGTTTGCTAACCATATAGTTCTCTCTCTAAACTTTCTCTCTTTTTCTTAACATAGCCCACTCACCCTCTCTCTGCTCCATTTATAATGTCCTTGTGAAGTCAACATTTAACTTCCTCTAGAAGCTAGTCTTTAACCTCTCAAAGAAGTTATTGAATACTTTTTCCAGAAGCTACTTCTTCCGTAAGCTGGTCTTTAACTTTTCAAATAAGTTATTGACCACTTCCTCCAAAAGCTAGTCTATAACTTCTCAAATAAGTTATTGACTACTTCCTTTAGAAATTGGGTGAGCAAGAAAACAGTTCTCGTGAGTGGATTATGTCCGATTGAGTGAATTGGTTACGGTGTATGACATCCCTAGGTTCATCATTGAGCTGGCAATATGACTTGCACTAACACATTAGTACTCCCAAGAGAATTGATTATCCCAATCAATCTCTAGGTCCTACAAGCCATGATTGACATCTAGCAATATGTCATGGCTACCCAGACAGTGTGAATGCTTTAAGAACATAATGAACATGTCAGCTCTAGCTACAATGTAATTCAATCCCTCTATCTTACCATGTCCCGATCGAACAAAGACCATGAATATTTGTCAAGTCACCAATTCGATCATATGCACAAACCTAATTGACCTGCATTTTATACGAGACATAAACAATTTATTCTTGGTTGCAACCTCGGCTGAGGATTTCAATGCAGTGTCACGATTAAATCGCATAGGACATCATTATTGTACCTTGCATGTAACAAGGAGACTGATTCCATTTTTCGCACATGTGTAACTTCATATGTGAACGAATATGGCCATAAGGTACAGAGACAGATCAATAAGCTATCAATATACGTACCCGTGAACCATAGTCATCCAACACACAAGTTAACACTGTGCCTCAGATCTAAGGATTATTTACACAAAACCAAAGCAAGAATGATTAGTCATTGACCCTACTAAAAGCTTCCATGTTGCTAATCATTCTATGTATGTCACGTTCAATGAACTTGCCTGCTACAAACACCTGTGTTCTAACTCAGGCATCATAATACCTAATGACTCGTGACTCGTCATTACCTTAAGCATCCAATACTTAATGGTGAAGCTAAGAACACATTGATCTCAACAGGATCATTAATATCCACTCAATGATCCATTGATCGGGAATGGTTTAAAGATTTATTCTAACTGTGAACCCGTCACGCATATTCTTAACGTCTCAAGAATAAGTCTAGTCACAACTAATCTTATGGAATCATTCATATAGATAATTGGACAAATGAATGAATACGTCTTTGCCATTAATTTTACAATACAATCGAAATCCCTAACATGTAACTATTACATGATTGCTTTAGGGCATATAACTAACACTTGGCTTAACTAGGGCATCCCGGGGCCAGCTTACCGAGGCATCCAAGCTCAAACCCAAGCATTCTGGCTCAACCAAGGCATCCCGTTCAATGAACAAGGCATCACCGCCAATGCTATGTGGCGATGGTAGTTTTTCCTCTTTAAGTGCACACACAAGTGCATCACACAAGCTAGTTTTTCATCTATTATCTTAGCCAACGTATGCAAGGCCTGAGGGCGTGCTCATTCAAGTGAGTGTGCCATGATCCTCAACATCATATTATAAAATATGTCAGGAACGATTCTTGGTTCGTGGCTTGGGTCGCATACTTAGGCCATCGCAATTTGACGTCGATTCTAAGCTGAGCGAACCTTGACCTCATCCCGGGGTGTGAACACACTCAAACATGCAAACATGAGCAAACACACAAAAGAACATTACAACATACACACATCTTACACAGGTGAGCACACTACTAAACTCGACAATGTAGGCTATCGCCCTAGCCAAGAGTTAGAGATTCTACTTACCTTCGATGAACCTCAAGCTAAGACACGAACTACAAAGGAAGGGCGGCTTACTTTGAAGGCTGAGAGAGAGAGAGAGAGATGTGAGGTGGAGGGCGTTCAAGGAGATGGAGGGTGGAGAAAATGGGAGCAAAGTGAGGAAAATGAAGAGAGCTCCTCATATTTATAGCCCTTGGAGCCATCATTACCATGTCAAGTGGTCCATTCCAATGTTTCCAAGTGTCTTGCCTAAATTCCTTGGGTGGCAAGGCTATGGGTCCAATAATTGAAGCCTAAATGATGAGTTGAAGGCTAAAAGGCCTTACTTGGCAACCTAAGCTCATAGGCGTCATCAATGATGACTCGCTTTTCACTTTTTCATTGGTCCACCTATACCCCGCATTTAATGAAGTTTGACAATAATAATGCCGAAGTTACCAACTCGGCAAATTTTAGAATCTTCGATCATTAATGAGAGCCCGTGTATCGCTCTCCAATTGGTCCATGTGTATGCCACTTTTCTAGAATATCCAAGATATTTTGGACCACAATCATGACCTTTGAAAAGTCAAGGGACACCTCACCTTCTTCATGACGGAATCTTAGAGTTTTCTTTCTACTTTCCTTTCCTTCTTTAAGAAGGCAAATTTTCCTTCCTCAAGAAGGCAATCTAGAAAAGTCCATCATCCAAGATGATTCCGGGGCCGAGGAAGAGATCATTAGGTACACCTCAACATGGCATTTAAGGACTTGAGTCCAAGCTTGGGCGTGACTCATACCTCTTGAGTGAGAAAACAGTTTTGAACAATTTCCGAAATTAGTGTCTTTACCTTATCAAACGGAATCGGAAACTTCTGAAACTTTAATATGTTTTAGAGAAGACCTTAAGAAAAAAATTTCATTAAGGAAACTTAGCCAAATTCGTGATGTGGAAAGAGCAGAAATTCACTGAACACAACCCAAAAATTCATCCGTCGAGCAGATTCAACAATTAGAGGGAGAGACTAATTTTGAAATCCAAATCTTCACAAAGCTCTTTGAAATTTTAATATACTGTAGATATGGATGTCATTTAAAACTTTCATGAAGGAAGCATGTTAAATTTGAAAGGAAAATTTTTATAGAACTTCAAGAAGGTAACCTGGTCACCGTTTTCACTACATGGGACAAGTTCCAGCCGGTGAATGATTGGGCCTTCATTCCTACCATTTCACCTCAGAAAAATATGAAATTTAAGTATGTTTTAGATCAAGTGTTTAGAACAACTTTCATGAAGG
The DNA here is from genome assembly GCA_014182405.2 of Eucalyptus sideroxylon. NCBI lineage: Eukaryota > Viridiplantae > Streptophyta > Magnoliopsida > Myrtales > Myrtaceae > Eucalyptus > Eucalyptus sideroxylon. Next base: position 9,355,476 of record CM024557.2, read on the forward strand.
AAGTTTCTTTAAATTTGCACCACAAAAATCTGTGTAAAATTGGCAAATAGCATAGGTCCAGTAATTTCGAAAATCAAAGGTGGCAGTCTTAGTTGGAAAAGGGAGGCGTCCTAGTTTGTCAAGAAGCATTAATTGTTGAGCATCCTTATCTCCCAAGTTTTCAACTAGGTCCTAGGTTAGCTTGGATACTTTATCTTGGCATTGAATAACTAAAAGCCAAATGTAATTAATGTGCTCTTAGCTTGTCTAAGAAGATTTGACTTGCTTGCTCTTTCTTCCAATGGATGTGTAGTCCATTTCTTGGCCTCCAAGATCTCCTACTTAGTTTAGGGTTATAACTTGGTAAGGCTATAGGGACACATAAGCCTTTACATTCATCATCCTCATTTAATACTTTTCACACTTGTTCACACTTATTTTCTTGGAAGGTTTGACTAACCTAAGGCCTATCTAGCTTAGCCTCCTAGTTAGGACCAAAATAAGGGTCGAAATCAAGAATGTTACAATTATTCTCCATCAATGAAGATCCATCTATACAAACTCTGTGTTATTCCTTATTATCAAACCCTTAGTGAAACTGATTCTTATTCAGATTTTGAGGACCTTTTTCACATATCCCTCACCTCTGAAGAACAAGACCCCAATATATATTCTAGCCAAGTTCATTGTCCTCATTTCCTTATTAAAATCTTCACTTCAAAGTTTGCTAAACCAATCACAACCATTGCTCTTATAAATACTGGTGCTAGTTCTTCAATTTTAAACATTAAAGTTCTTCCTGAAGAATACTGGACCTCTTGTGTTTGGTATTTCAATTCTATCTCAAAAGATACTTTTTTACAAATGTGCGTACTATACCAGTAACCATCTAGTTCTTCTCTCAATATTCTATAACAACTAAAATCTTTAGATCTAGTCTTCCCAATAAAGATTTGATTATTGGTTAGGACATCATGACCCAAATTTCTCAATTCCAAATCATTCATGAAAGAAGCCTCAAGTATAAAGACCAATTCTCTAAATTTGTCAATATCCAAATGCTCTTCTTTATTCAAATGGGTTTGCTTGATCCAATCATACAAAAAATATTAGAATCTTATTCAGAATCTCATTCTGACTTTTCTAAAAAATGTTCCCATCCTTTGTGGAAAAATTCAAAGTTTTTTGTTCGCGTCCCTTTCCAAAAGAATGAGGATACAAATCCTACCAAGGTGAGTCACATGGAAATGAACTCAGAACATCTTGTTTATGCTCAAAAGAATGCTTAGAGCCATTGCACTAAGGCCTTATTGAAATCTCAAATTCCCAATGGATCTGCAAAGTTTTCTATGTTAACAAACAAGCCGAGCTGAGTAGAGGAAAGATGCGATTGATAATAAATTACTAACCCCTCAACCTCTTCCTCCAAGATGATAAATTCTCCTTACCCTCTTGAAATTCCCTTTATTGTTGGATTATCCAAAACCCACATCTATTTCAAATTTGACCTCAAAGCTAGATTTTGGCAAGTGGGCATTCATCCTACAGATAGACCCAAGAAAGGGTTCTATATTCCGAACCAACATTTTCAATGGAATGTTCTCCCTTTTGGCCTTAAAGTAGCCCTTTCTTTGTTCCAAAAGGCTATTTGCCATGTCTTTTAGCCGATCCTACCTAGCATAGTAGTCTACATTGAAGACATATTACTTTACAGCCCTGATGAAGAATCTCACTGTCGACTTCTCAAGCAATTTGCAAGAATTGTAAAGAAATATGGAATCATGCTCTCTCAAAGAAAGATGGACATTTTCCAGATAGAAATTGAATTTCTAGGAATACACCTCGATAAAGGTACATACAATCCAAAGCCACATATTGCTAAGGAATTATTGAAATTTCCAAAAAATGATTTCATGACAAAGCAAGTTCAATAATTTCTTGGGATAATCAATTATCTCAGAGACTTTGTACCCAACATTGCATTGTTGATTCCGTTGCAATTGATGCTGAAGAAAAATCCTCCACCTTGGTGTAAAACCCAAACCAAACTAGTCACGGAACTAAAAGAAGTCATGCAAACTCTTCCCTCTTAGCAAATACCATCTACAGGGAAGAAAGTCCTGCAGACTGATGCCAATGATGAATACTAGGTAGCCATACTGTTTGAAGAAATTGATGGTAAGCGATACCTTTGTGCTTACAAAAGTGGAAAGTTTTCCCAGGCTGAAATGTATTACCATTTCACTTAAGGAAATATTAGCAGTAAAGAATGGAATAAAAAAGTTTGAGTTCTATCTTATTGTCCATCATTGCCTAGTACAATTGGATATGGCATCTTTTCCCAGATGACCAAATTCAAGCAAAAATAAATTCCTTATTTCCAACTACTTCGATGGGCTAAGTGGTTTTTGAAATACTCTTTCGAGACCAAACGCATTGCAAGAAAGAAAAATGTACTTACTGATTTTCTCTCTAGACCAAAGGCACAACAGAGATCAATATGGACATTCTAAGGCATCATTTTCCCTAGCAAGAAAAATATAAGATTGAAAGAATACAAGATTGGCCGAGTTTGGATACCCTTAGGAGATTATTAAACAAATCCAGAAGTAAAACCTCACTAAAAATCTCAACAATTTGATATGGCAATGTCACACAAACCTATTTAGGTTCCATGGAGGCTCAATTCTTCATCTTTTCGGACTAAATCCTAGGTGTCCAGGTTTCCCTGATAAACTTCGATGGCTATTATAATACTTAATCAATAAGTATTTAATAACTATAAAGTTTCCCCCCAAAAAATTCAAGTTAACCAAGTTGATTGCGCTTAGTCGCAACAATGAAAATGAAAGCGACATGAACCTCCTGACTGTACTTAATTCCTTTTATCCTCTGACTTATTAGAAACACCTCTTCCTCCAAGAAATGAGAATTGCTTGAGCAGAACCGAAAACACATACCATTGTATTTTCATGTCGACCATCGACTTTGTGTGAAATAATGACACCCTCACTAGTGCTCTTGAAGGAGTAGGAACCACAATTTACAAATCTCAACCACATCTTCAAAAAGCTCATATTTACAAGTTATTTCCTAATTGTGTCGAATATGTTGAATACAACTACAAAGAACTCTAGGGAGTCCTATGTTAAGAAAACATGACCACCCCCTAAAGAGCTGTGGAATTATTTAACACCTGTCCCATTGGACCACTACAGACTTGCACCTGTAGCTAGACAAGCACTAGAGGAATTCAATCAAGCACAAAACCAGTCAAGGATGCCACCGTCACAAGAGCAAGAAATGATAGACATGGATGATCCTGCACAGTCCTCTCAAGAATCCTATGCCCAATGGGGGGCCTCTCTCTCTCAAGACCCCTATGATCAAGGACTCTTGTCCTTATTCCTTGGATTAGACCCCAACAAAGTCTCCCATTATGCTCAAACGTTAAATTGGCTCCAGCCAGTCATGCCTAAAAGAATGAACCAAGACATTGACTTCATAGAATCTTCCAGGATTCATGAAAAAAGATCCTCTTCAAGTGGTCTAAGCATGTGGAACGCCTTGATATCGCATAAAGAATTCACCCACAGCACCTACAATCCTCCTTCTCCTGACATTGGATTTAAAGATCTTGAACAATGCCACATGGAAGAATAGCTTGCACTACATAGTTTTGATAATTTAGACCATGACTACAACTCTGAGATGAAAGATAGGCTTGTAGCAAAGTTATTGTAGCACAGGTCACTATAGCAATAGGCTAGAGAAATCACTATTCATATCATCTAGAATAATTCCCAAGTGGGATTCTCGGAGCCTGTGTCTGTTTCAAGACTTGTGAGCATGGTCTTTATTTTTTGTGACCTCTTGGTGCTTATAAAAGGCAAGGAGGAATTAATGTTTTGCATAGAGTCCCTTGAAATAAAGTGTATGTTTATGAAAATTCTCTCATGTCTTTCTAAATACTTCTTCTTCTCTAACTTGGTAGGATCCTCTGAGAAATGTAGCACGACTAGTTAGAAATGTTACAATCCTAACATCTTTAGGTGTCTCTATACTTTGAACTAAATTTCTGGGTAGTTTGCAACTAAAAGGCAGTCCTTGGAAGGCTTGAACAAGAGGCTCTGCTGTAACTGGCCTAGTTCTCCCAACATATAATAATATAGATGGAACCTAGGGACACCTTGGAACCAACTTTAGATTCCGTGACAAAATAGATTCTAGATTCTAGAGTATGTAAGGTAGGTTTCATATTCCTAAAAATGAGGAACCTATTCTAGGTGGAATCTGTATGGAATTTTGAACCCACTCACCCTTAGTTGTTGACACCTGATTTTTAGCCAATGCGTCATTAAAGATAGAAAATTGAGATTAGGGTTTCCAATCGCGATGAAACCCGTTTCTTGAACGAAAAGTGTTGTTTTCCATTTCTTTCTTTTGTTTTGATATTGTTAAACAATTTCCCACTAATTTCTAAAGAAAACCCAAAATGTCAAATGGTTGACTTTTGGGTTGACTTTTTGACCAACCTATTGACCAAAAGTCAAACTCAAGTCAAAAGTTGGCTTTTTACACAAAAAGCTTTTAAACGGTCCTAATTTCACTTTAGCCAAGTTAATTTTTAAAAAATTCAAAGATTTGACCCAAAAATCAACTGTTTTAATAAAAGTCAATTAAATAGTTGACTTTTGGTCAAACCTTTGACAAAAATTAGAAAATTCGAAACTTCAAAAATCCAAAAATTACTTCATTTTTGTTTCAATTTGACTTTGGCATCGAAAATTTCACAAAAATCGATTAAGAACCTTATTTTCCGAGTTTTTCTATTTTAGGTTATAGTCATAATTAGGCTTAGTTCCTTTTGCAACATTTGATCTAGGGACCATTACACATTCACTCATTTATTCAGTTTTGAGAACGGTCATGTCAAAATGTGAATTCTCACTTTTAGCCCTAATTAGGGGGTCCAAATCAACTTTTCATGATTTTTGAACAGACACTTCTAGTCCACTTATTTTTGTGAGATAAGTCCAAATCCGGGGTCCATTTTGGAAACTTCATTTGAGAACTTTTCAATTTGGGGAATTTAGCCTTCTTGAACATAGGAAAACTAGGCTAATAAATTCCAATTGAAGAAATTCAAGTTGGCTAAGTTGAGACAAAGGTTCAGTTTCACCATTAGACCTCAATTCAATTTTAGAATAAAAGTCATGTCATCAATTCAAGGTCAATTTAAATGCAATGAATCACCTTAGGTATGGGTAATTAATCCAATAGATGCCTTGCGATATTAATTGAATTCAATTTCAATTAATTTGTAATTTTGATCAAGCAATTATGTGATATTGTCCAATTTAGCTTAGAAAGTCTAATAAAATGTACCCACAGTGTAGGTCTAACATTTTTCATGTTAATTAAGTAATTAGGCCAATAGAAAATTACCGAATTGCATTTATATTGTTTCATTGGCCTAATTTCTTTAAAATTGGATCATTTTTTCCTCAAATTAGACAAGATTTCCTTCCAGGGACTAAATTGCATAATATTCAGAACCCTAAAGATCAAACCTCCCACATAGTAATCGAACCAGTCAAACCGACTTGGACCGGCTCGACCGACCATTGGCGAAGGAGGTCAATTCGGCCCTTTGCCAACTGGCTCTTAGCGATCGGCCGCCACCCATGAGTTTCTTGTTGTGTGCATTTCATTCCTACGCCTCTCAATTTTCCATATTTCGTGGAAATGATCCCGGATTTTGTGAAATGATAGAATTGCCCCTAATTAGGCTTTAATTGCAATCTCAGTTTAAATGTCTGATTTTGGCACATTTACACCATCCGAAAATTTGGGGGGCTCATTTTACACATTTTCCAGATTTGGAAACTTGACTTTTTTCTCTCTCTCTCTCTCTCTCTCTCTCTCTCTCTCTCTCTCTCGCCCAACTGCCTCACTGACTCTTCCTTCTTGCCGTACCTATCGTCGATCATTGGAGCCTTGACTAGTGCCGCTCCACCGTCTAGAACCTCCACCAACCTCCTCCCTGTCTCATCGTCGTCGTTCGATAGGTAGGAAGCCGGCTAATCCTCCCGATTGGCGACATCTCCTCCTTGGGCACAAAGGACGGCTCTCAAGCTGTTGATCCATCCGGCCCCTTTCCGGTCATCAATTGGCCCTTCGGTGATCCCTTAGTTTGTTCTGATCACTACGACAACATCCCTCAACTTGTAGAAAAACTCTAGGTGATTGGCACCTGTCCAAAAGACCACCGGAGAAGCTCCAATCACCGTTTTCTTCCAGGCGTTTCGAATCGATTCAAACCGAGCCGTTCCTTCTTAGTCGTGAATCAACAGTCCAACTGGCGTCGATCCGATCCCTTCGGTGTCCCTTGGATTTCCATCTACGATCCTCAAAGTCCTCGAGGTTTTGCGGTGCTTTAATCATCACTGGATCGAACTTGTTTTGTCAAAATTGCGTAAAGGTAAATATCCAAAACTTGAATTCGATGAAACGAGATCGAGTTAGTCGATCGGGGCTAAAATATGAACCCTAGGTTTATATCACATGTTTAGATTTGTGATTTAGATGTTATAAGATGATATTTTATGATATTATGTTGATTGAAGATGAAATTAAGACATGAGTCTGCATGTTTACTTAGTTTTGCAAAAATTATAGGTTTTGAACATAGGTTCTGTTAAGGCTAATTTGAGGTCCTAAGCCTCGTTATTTTGCTTTGAGTTGTTCTAGACGTTCGATCTATATTTGATAAGATTTGATTTGATACATCACGGGCCTCCAACAAAATTCATTTGATACCTGAAATCCACCTCGAATGTCTGATGATTTCTGTTGGAATTGATGAGTTGTTATGAGGATTTTGACTTTTGAACGTGTCATATGTTTGCTGATTTTCTACTGCTTTTTTTATTTTTGATTTTGAAGATGATTTCTCATGGAAGTTGTACAAAATTGTATGGGTCATGACATATCTTTTTTCTAGAATTTTCGGAATAAATTTGGTTAGGCAAATCTTCAAAAAATCGTCCTTATACTAATTTGTCCTATTTGAGTCCGATTTATGTTTGCATTGAAATGAGGTAGTAAACTTGTTCGACTGGGTTTGCATCCTCCATGAAATCATAGAATACGTCATAAGCTTTCTAACTAGGCATAAATCATGCCAAATGGTCATCGTTTGTTGGTTCAATTGCTTGCACGAAGATAGTCTTAGACTGCTGCAATTTGAGACTGCGAATGCCCTGTCCTGTCTTCCCAATTTCATGTAGAGTTTTGTGAATCAAATTAGACTTTGATGTCTCACGAAAAAATATCATGGCATTACATTCTATAGGTAGGAATTTTCATGGATTTTTACCATTTCATTAGATTATCGAAAGCCATTCATGTTCTGTGTAATCCCGGCTGTAATTGTAGTTGATCATGTACCTATAAACTAGGTAGCATAGACACGTTGTCCGTGCTTCCGTGTTGTGTCCGACTCGTGTCGGAGTGTGTCGGAAATGTCGACACGCTCGGACACGGTTGGACACGCGGTCAACGCGTGCCCAACACGTTTCGACACGCGTGTCCGGAAGATGATGGAGGGTGGAAGCGACGGCGAGGGAGTAGAGACGAGGCCGTGACGGCGAGAGACGGCCGCCACTGTGATGCTGTGACGGATCCGACGAGGTTGCAGCTGCGAGGGAGAAAGGGCCAAAGGCGAGAGGAAGAGGAGAGGAAGGCGGTCGTGCAGCGAGCGGCGAGAGGCAGCAAGCGACGAGCAGCGAGGAAGGGGCTCATGCGGCGAGCGGCGAGGAAAGGGGTTTGTGCAGTGAGCAGCGAGCAGCAAGGAACAAGAAGAGGAAGGGTCGTGCAGAGCTAGGGTTTTTTATGGGCCATCGCGTATTGGGGGAGGGGAAGAGACAGGAACGGGTTTTTGACGGGCCATTGCGTATTGGGGGAGGGGAAGAGACAGGGACAGCCTGTCTGTTAGTGAAGGGGAGGGAAAGAAAAATAAATTTGGGGGTAGGGGGAAACGAACGATGGTGGGGAGGGAAAGAAAAATAAATTTTGGGGAGGGGGAAATGGACGAGGGAAAGATCTAGAAGAGGGTGGGGTGGACCTTAGTGGAGATTTGTTTTTTTAATGGAAAAATAAATAAATGAGATTAAAATATAATTTCGAAAAATAAAAATACTGAATTTGAATTAAATTAATTAAAAATAAAAATATTCATTTAATATAGAACGTGTCGGAATTCTCTACTTTTTGAAAAATAACGTGTCACGTGTCGTGTTGTGTCGTGTCGTGTGTCCGTGTCGCCATGTCCATGCTACCTAGCCTATAAAAAGGTCTTCAATTAAGCTCCTTAAAAAGCGAAATTAGTGCATGATGCCTTCTAAACATACTTGGAGCATATCACAAATTTCGAAACGATGTATGGCATGCATCATTTGAAGATCGTTTGCTATGTGAAAACCATTTACCAAGTTGACATATTACTGCTAAAATTGTCAAACATTATGTCATAAGCATTTCTTATAGAAAAGTCACCTATTGATGTTAGTGAATTTGTGTGATTTTTTGTATATCGATTTAGGGTTAAATGTCTCAATCAAACTTCTTCATTGCATTTAACCCTGCATCATGTTGGAATGTCCACATTTCCATGCATCGTTTAGGTAGTTTAATAAGTCACTTAGCATGCATCATGTTCTATCATGTTATGACTAATATGCACTCTTCCACAATTGCCGTCATTTGAACATGAATTTGATTTTAATAAAAATCAAGATCCCTTGGAAAGTCTTAGGGTATGCCTTAATCTTTCTAATGACGCTGATTTTGCATCATTTGCATGTCGTTTGACCCCTTTCCATTTTTTCAAAGCTTACCCTGAAACCTATCATGATTGAAATTCGGAATGCTTGTTTTGCCCTTATAGAGTCAGACCTTTTGTCATTTTCATAGGAATTTTTCAGTAAAGATTTTGAGGTCGAGTCCTTGACAAAATTTGTTTGTCATATCATGATTATGTTGTGGTGAAATTCCAGAATTTTTAGACATCGTTTACTAAGACGAATTGTTGTTGACTTGCAATGATGTCCTGCTGCCCTGTTCTATTCCTGATACGCTATAAGGTGTTTTTGGATTTTTATAAATTCATGTGTAGCTTATCTTAGAAATCTTCCTTCATAAAAATTGTTCCTTATTGTATGCTCAATATCTTGTAATTTTCTTAGAGCCAATTATCCATGCGTCCTACCCCAATTGCTCTGATCTTTATTATCCTATTTGATATTCTCTATCATGACTCTTTGCTGTGATTTCATCTGGGATTTTTTTTAGAATGTTTTGCATGCTGAATTGAGACTACTTGTCTTCACGAGTTTTGATCTTCATTTTCTAAACTTCATGCAGAAAAATTCTTAGAAAATAAAAAGAATTATCTGCCATTGACACTGTTTGTGAGTGATGTACTTGCTAAGCTTCAATGATGAGATGCTTTCCTAGTAGAGAATTAGGAATTTTACTTACTAAGTTTCCCCAAAACTCACCCCTCATCTTTCAGTCTTGTAGGCATGGAAGTCACGTCAGTTTTGGGAGCTGCAATCACGCTAAAGGAGATAGGATTTCCCTTGGCCCATGTGGAAAATTTGTACTGTGATGTAAAAAGAAAAGAGGGCCCATAGAGAAAGGGCTTGTAAAAGTCTTATTATAATATAAATTAGTGTATTTTGTGTGATGTATGTCCCAGTCTTCTAGCTATTATTTGTCTGGGGAGTTAATTGTTCACGTTTTCACATGTGCGTGATAACGAGATAAAAAGAATCGCGACGGCGACGAGCCTAAGACATCGTGAAAATAACCCTTGTCGCTTGTGACCTTGGAGATGGAGTTGGGGCCATGACACCTAACACAAACATCATGGAAATGTGAGATACAAACATTACTATAACACTTTGTATATTACATGAGTAGTGATAATTACAAGCATATTCCACATACACAAAAGAGGCTTGGGGTATCCCTGTCTCTGCTACGGCGGGTACTAACCAAAATTAGGAACCCTTGTTTTACTACATAGGGCCAATATACGCCTAAACTTAGTCCGAATCCTCGGACGGTTCATCCATATCACTAAGATTCGGGTTTGGATTATCAAATCCTCGAAGAGGTCCTATCCAAATGTCCTCATACCGCCTATACCAAGCTTCAAAGTGCATTGGGACAAGCTCACCCAATCCTTTTTTATATCCATACAGCGGATGATACTTTACAATAAGTGATATCGGTTTCTACGTCTACTATGTCCGTCATATTGACATATGTCTTTATAGGGCAACCAAAATGCACGATAGCCATAATTCTAAGTACCTGTAAAAGAAATAGGGGTAAGTACTTAGAATACTCAGTAAGTATAGCCTCTAACCATCGAGTAGAACATCGGTTCATCATCAACACTAGTCAAACATCTCATGTGAACTGTGCCAAAGGCAAATCAATTGCAAAGATGCACTCACATTTCTGGCACATATAAATGGCAATACTTGCAATGACTCATGAGCATGATGCATGCCGTAAGCTTAGGCACTTCTAGCCTTTCTTTCTTACTCATGCATACCATGCTTATTAAGCTTTTCTCTTATGCTCAGGACTCAAACCCAGGTCTTCCCAGAGCTGTCTTGGGACTCGTACCTAATTCAATTCAAGCTTTTATCTGGGCTTTCGGCTTTTTGCCGGCTTCTAGAACTCAAACCTAGTTAATATGCTCGGGACTCGAACCCAAGTATCTTGCCAACCTTTAGGACTCGAATCCAGTTCTTGCTAAGAATTCAAGGACTCAAACCCCATTTTTGTCTTTTCTTATCTTTGCTCGAGCACTAATCCCTTCTTGAGGGTGTACTCAAGTCTTATGCACGTGCCATGAATTATACATTCTATGCTAAAACAAAATGCATGTGCCATGAAATCGTGAATTTCCTCATCAACAACATCACGAACAAGCACAAGTCCAAAGCCTCACTCGAGTAACAAGCATAAAGGAACCCCGCACCAATCCAAAACGTGAACTCGGTAAGCCTCAATAATGAATCACATCTTATGGCTATGGGAGAACCTCAACTTGTACCAAACGAAACCTATGAACCATGACTTCATTCTAGTCATACAAGAAATTCAAGTACATGAACAAGTCATAAAATGCATCAAACATCCAAGAATCAATCAACCTACCCCCGGCTTGTTCGAGAGAGGATTTCCTAGAGTCGAAGACATCCCGAATGTTACTAAAAGAAGGGAGAAACTACACTTACTAGGGCGAACCTCAAACAAAAGCGTGAGCTACAAGAGATGGGCAGCTTTGCTTAGAGGCCGAAAGAGAGAGGGAGGGTGTGAGAAGGAGGAGGGAGGAGAAATGGGAGGCAAGGTGAGGAAATGAAGAGGGCTCCTCCTATTTATAGCCCTTGATGCCATCATTACCAAGCCACATGATCTAATCTTAAGTTTCCATGTGACCCGCCTAAATTCTTGGGTGGCAAGTCTACTTGCCTCATGATTGCACCTAAAAAGTGAGTTGGCATGGCTAAAAGGTTTCGCTTGGCAATCTAGTCCATAGATGTTATTGACGACGGCCCGCTTTTCACTCTTCCATTGGTCCACCTATATCCACCTTTAATGAACATTTAATGGAGTTTAATAATAATGGTGCCATAGTTGCCAACTCGGCAATCTAGAATCTTCGGTCATTAATGAGAGTCCATGTATCGCTCTCCAATTGGTCCACGTGTGTGCTACCTTTTTTTTAGAACTTCAAAGATATTTTTGACCTCCATCATGACCTTTGAAAATTCAAAGGACACCTCACCCCTTCATTTAATGAGGGGGTTCTAGAATTTTCTTCATTTTTGTCCTTATTCCTCATTTAGAATGTGGTATAGAGAATTCTATCATCCAAGTTGGTTCCAGGGCTAGAGAAACGATCATGAGGTACACCTCAAAAAATCGAATCACGTACACTCGAGATTCGGCCCTCACGCCCCATCCTCGCCTTAACCGTTCCTTTGGACGGTTAGTCGGCCAAAATGGTTGATTGTCCTTCAGTTGGTTCAAGGCTAATCCTAAGGCTACCCATAGCTTATCACTAAGCCAAGGCACTCATGGACCTTAGAATTAGTAACGGAATAGCTGGGTTTATCCCTGAGCTCATTCCGGTGGGTACCTGATCCATTCGTATGACTCATGGTCGATGCATTACCAATCCATGATTGGACATCACCAATTCAAGATTCCTTTATGACAACTAAGAATTAAATAGGGAATGATGCATTTTTTGTCAGAAGGCGATCACATTTGATCAAGTTGGATAGTCTATGTATCGGTGCATAGCCGAGCGAAATCACCCGCAGCCGGGCAGTACGACCAGTCAGATTGACTCACGACCATCCGCCAATCTAAAACCATCCCGTGACCAATCCTCGTGATCAAAAAGTCATCTTATGAGCTGGTGATCCTATCCCATCAGTATGGTTGGTAGAAAATTCATGGCCAACACCTTGACCAATTTATGGCTAGTCGATCGATTCGTCGATCGGACCATGACGGATCCTTGATTCATTACCGATCGAACTAATTGATCCATGGCTAATGGCCCATGATCAAACCTTTTTTGCCTTATAATCCTCACAGGCTCGGAATTGAGGGTGTTACAGCCATTGACCATTGACCCAAAAAAAACAAAAAACAAAAAATGTGTTTTCAATTGTATTTACTATGGATTCTATGTAATCTACTTTTGTTCTGCAATTGTTGCAAATACAATGATGCGTTTTGTATGCACGCCTATATTCCCTAGAACGTATGAACAAAAGGTGAGACTTGAAAGGTTAATAGTAAAATTAGATAATTATCAGTGGAATGACTGTGATATAGTGTCACGTGTGGTCAGGGTCAACGAGATGATACAAGGAATCATTCGGAATGGTTACCTTGTGCTAGATTTTGAGAAGGTACCAACTGTAATGAATACTCTTCCAACTGAAAGGCAAGCCGTGTTAGATCATTTATGGGAGATCAACGTGGTTCCAAATTATAAGAAGCTTGCAATGGCTTTTGTGAGGGAATACTATAGGATTGAGGCAACGAAGACTACAACCCTCATATTAAGTGTAACTCGGTGCAAAATGAATACATCTTGGAAGAGCCATCAGGGATCTCCGAGGGTCTTTCCATGGTTGCCCAATGTGCATTTAAAATTCTCAGAGGAATTTACTAAGAGATTAGAAAAGTCTTTCCCTGTTTATGAGATAGTTGAGTATCTTTGAACTTATTTATTTATTTATTTTTCTAAGATTGGTTTGAGATATCTTAGGTGTAAATATTTCTTTTATGTTTATGTTGATATCTTTCTTCTGGACATATTACTTCGTGTAAATAGCATGTTTAGTTAATGAAAGTTCAATATCATTTGCTGTTGTAAATTATTATTTTAATTTACAATTATTTGTGGGAAGTTCAAGAAAGTTTTAGTAACTTTGGTGAACTTATTTTTTTTGCATAAATGATTATTAAAATAATAATTTGAAGTTAGGATTTTTGAATGATGATTGGAAACAATGTGACCTTTTGACTCTAAAGCCTTATTTGATCTTATTCATTAATATGATTAGTTTATGCAAAATAGATGCATAAATGTTAGGCATTAATAACTCGTGCAAATATGTCTGAAATGTTCAGATATAATGGCTTCAGCTTCTAAGAACATAGTAGTTGAACTGGACAAAGGAGAAATATCAAACGAAGAGAATTATGAGATATTGGTTATGAAAATTCAATATGTACTAGAAAAGTAAAAAGTACAAAAGTTTTTTTTTTTTTTTGGTAAAGTAAAAAGTACAAAAGTTCTTAATCAAGTTATGGAAGAACTTGAGAATGCCGCGTAACACCTTAAGTTAGCAGAGCACCGCCTCCTGGCGATTAAGTTGAAAACAGATATCTATTGTGTTGGTTCTAGCTCACAAGGGGCTTCAAACTCCAAGCGCAAGTATTTTGATTCGTTCAAAAAGTGGAAAGGTAAGGGGACAAGCCCTTCAGGAAAGAAACTAAGACTTGACCAACATAAAAGAGGAAAACATCATCGTGTGAAGAGAATGTTAAGAGTGAAGTGTTACAACTATGGCAAGAAGGGTCATTATGCTCACGACTGTGGCGAGCCAAAGAAGGTAAACACCCCCTATATTCTAAAGAGCTTTGCTTATGTATCAAGTTTTGTATTTTTAATTGAATATAATATTTTGTGGATTGTAGATTTTGGAGCAACAGACCATGTAGCGAGGATAAAGATACCTTTGTGGAGTTCTGACGAGTTTCGACTTAAAAGAAATGGATCTATATAGGGAACAACTCCAAAGTTGAAATAAAAGGGATCGACACCTGCTAATTAAATATGCGTGGTGGACGCACTTTTTTCCTACATGATGTACTATATTCTCTAGAGATTCACCAAAATTTAGTGTCTGTGTTAGTCTTGGATAAACTTTGTTGTAGTATAAACTTCCATAATAGTGGTGTTGATGTATATTTTGGTACAAATTACTATGGTGGTTATGGTTACTTTCTAGATGATTTTATTATGTTGAATATTGATTACAATAATGTCAATATTTGTTATTCCCTTTTCACGTCTTCTAATTCATACGATAATGATGTGAATGTATGCATGCTAAACTTAGGTATATTGTCCAACAAAATAAATAGACTAGCCAAAGAGAACTTATTGGGCAATATTGAAAAAGTCGATTTGTCTATATGTGAGCATTATCTAGTAGGGAAAATGACAAGAAAATTATTTGAAAAAGGAACAAGAGCTGAATTTCATTTACATTTAATATATTTTGACATTTGTGGTCCCATGAATGTGAGAGTAATGCATGAGGTTGTCTATTTCATCATTTTTATAAATAATTATACTCGATTCAAACATGTCTATTTGATTTCTCATAAATCTGTGATATTAACTTGTTTCAAAAAGATTACGAGCTTGGTAAATAATCAACTAGATAAAACTTGTCGAGAATATCTATCCGATAAGTTTACAAATTTATGTAATGAAAAATGAATAGAAAGACAATTGTCTAATCCTCATATATCTCAACAAAATGGTATTGCGGAAGGGAGAAACAGAATCCTACTGGAAATTGTTAGGTCTATGATGGCGTATACTAACTTACTTATCACCTTTTGGGGTGGTATTTTGTTAACTACTACATATATACTTAACCGTGTGTCTTCCAAATTAGTTACTTATACTCCATATAAGTAATGGACAAGTAGAAAATCTAGCTTAAGTTTTCTTAAATCATGGAGTTGTGCTACTTATATTCACAAACTCTCTCATAAGTATGAGAAATTTGGTCCCGGAAGTAAGAAGAGTATTTTCATAAGATACTCAAAATATTTGAAAGGACATGTGTTTATAGGTGGGTAGAAAAGTAGGAGTATGACTGAATTTGAATCATATGATGTCACATTCTTAAAAAATAAATTTTCCAAAAAGGGTGAAATAGGTGAGGACTATTCATTATTTGAAACCTTGGAATAAGATAATTAACTTATTGGAGTTCATCCAAATGGGAGCAATGTGAGAAATGAAGAACTAAATTCGACTCAATCTCAATTACAACAACTTGATGAGACAATATCATTATTATCTAATCTGAGTGGAAGCGTAATGAAGAATAACATACAAAGTATATAATCTCCCGTATGGTGAACAAGTCACAAAAGTATTACCCGTTGATGTTTTGACATTGAAGGAAAAATTTTCATGGTCGCTCTACAAGATGAAGATGAGCGAATGAATGTAAATGAGGCTCTAAATTGCCATAATGAGGAAAAATGGATACGTGCAATAGAAGAGGAAATGGAATAAATGAAATCAAATTATATTTAAGAACTGGTTGATCTTCCAAAAGAACGTAAAGCCATTGAGAACAAGTGAGTTCTCAAAATAAAAGCGTAAAGCTAATGGCTCAATAGATAGATATAAGGCTCGCTTTGTGACGAATGGGTATAATCAATCAAAAGGAATTTATGTTGAGGAAAACATTTTTCATGTAATAAGATTTACTTTAATTCGCCTTATTCTAGCCATAATTGCTAGTATGGATCTTAAACTACATCATATGAATGTAAAGACTATTTTTCTCAACGTAGAATTGGAAAAAGAAATTTATATGGAACAATACATTGATTTCATTTCAAAAGAGTAAGAACAAGAGATATGTCGACTTTCGAGATCAATATATGGCATTAAGCAGTCATCGAAATAATGTATATGCATTTTCATAATGCCATAATGGCATATGATTTTACAATGATTGATAAGGATCATTGCATATATATCAAAAGATCCAAGGATCAATTTGTAATAATATTTTTATATGTTGATGATATACAAATTACTAGAAGTAATATGGAGTTTGTTAATACTATTAAAGTTTGATTATCTTCCAACTTTGAAATGAAAGACATGGTTGATGCTGTATATATTATTGGAATTAAGATTTTAAGAGATTGTTCGAAGATGTCATTGTCTCTTTCGTAAGAGACCTATATAAACAAGGTTCTTGAATGATTTCATATGCAAGACTACAAATCCATATATACTCTTATTGCAAAATGTGAAGGATTAAGCTATATATTGTGTGCAAATGATTTCATGAGTAAATGCAATGTGTTCCTTATGCTAGTGTTGTTGAAAACTTAATGTGCGCTATGATGTGTATAAGATCTGACATATGTTTTGTAATTGGAATGGTAAGTGGGTACCAATCCAATCTAGGTCAAGCACATTGGATAACTGTCAAAACTGAAGTATCTAAAATGAATTATTGATTATTTGCTGAGTTATCAAGGAAATGATCTGTGGTTTGAAGGTTACTCAAATGCCGGTTGGGAAGAATATTTAGATGAAAGGAAACCTATGGGTTTGTTTCCTTACTAAATAATGGTGCCATATCTTGGAGTACTAAAAAATAAACGTATATAACTTTATCTATAATGAAAGCCAAGTTCGTGATATTATCAGTAGCTGTACAAGATGGTGTTTGGCTTAAGAGATTTTTGAATCATTTAGGTGTTCTAAGAAGGCTACGAACTCATTATTAATTAACTGTGATAACCAAGTAGCGATAGCGTACATAAAATATTCGAAATATTATGGCAAAATCATACATATAGATACAAAGTATAACTTTGTCAAGAATATGGTTACGCGAAAAGATATGAAGTTGTAGTACATATCCATGCATAAAATCTCGAAGCCAATGCCTAGAGATATTTTTTATGGTCATGTAAAATATCTAGGATTGCGCAAAGGCTAATGTACTGAATATTGTAATTTTTCTAAGTGTTTACATTTAATAAAGTTGTCTTTCATTATTAATACTTATGAGTTTTTTCTTTGATGTTTATACATTTTGATGCTTCGTGCTTTATATATTGAGAAAGTATGTCAGATAGATAAAAGATTAGCCTACTCACTCGGGTGACAATTTTTTAAGTTTATTATCTAGGTAATAATTGAGAGCTTAAGCTTAAAATATAGATGTTGCCTTAACTGAGTGTTAAGATGATGACATAATATTTACTGTATCCGATAGTAAAATAACCCATATATTTTACTTTATTTATCTTTGATGTCAAATGTGAGTTCTGATGATTTCTTTAAAATAGTAGATACGTGAACTCAAATTAGACATTAGACATATTTGAATTATAATTTGTATAGTATTTAAAATGTAAACATACGCTTCATGATAAAAGAGTTAATACCATAATATATATTTCATACTACGTATGGATGAAATGACTAATAAAAGTGACAAAAGTTTTGATCTCAACTTTTATACTGCATGAGGTTATTGAGGAAAAGAGTTCATCAATTAAGTGTCATCATGACTTTTACTTGTTCTTAAGATTTCTATTCAATGTTTGTTATCTTAAGATGTCACCAATAATTATGAATTGATTCGATCTAAGGGGACATTTTTTTTATAAGCAAGTTGAATTGAAATTAAGAGTTTAAAGGAAAAAGGAAGATCGAGTTTAGGATATCAAATTCTAGTTTTGTATTCACTAATCGACCAATTATGATTGTTTTGAGATAATCATAATTGTGAATATAATATATCATTATTAAAAAAGATCAAAAGAGATATAAATATAATCGATCAATTTAAGATACTGCATGTTATATCTATTCGAAAACATAATACCCATTTTAAGTTGTTATATATTTTTAACAGATGTATGGCAATGAGCTATCAATGTATGCTAGCCACATAAATTATTTATCGGTATGAACTTTGTAAAAAGGATAAGAAAGAATTATGTTCAACTCACCATGTGTGAGTGGGACATTATGGGTTTTTTATAAAGCAAGATGGGCCCAGCCAAGCCCGTCCACCCATATTGGGCCAAACCCGGCCTATGAGAGAAGGGCTCACGAGAGAGAAAGGGCAATTATTTTTTAAGTAAAAATAAATTGCTATATAAAAAGAAAAAAAGAGGAGCATTGAAAATATGAAAATAGTACATAAGTTCTTTTGCTTGTTTAGCGATAGTAAATTTTCTCTCAAGGAATGGAACTTCAAGGTTTCGATTGATCTCTCTGAGACTACAAGAAGTATTTAATCTGTAGCAAATAAGGTATGTCCATCTTCATGATGTCCCTTTCAATCGATGTTATATTTATCATCGGGTCTGTTTTTGTGTTTATTTTTTTGTATTTGATCGTTCGAATATCTGTTCGTTTTTAGGAATTTGTTTTCATTAAATATCATCAAACTAATTGCATTTGAATCGAGTCATATCAGCTAGGTTTTGTTCTGTTTGGTCCGAGCTGCTTCAAGTTTCAGGTGCATTTCAGGTATCTAGCCATGGGTGCAGATAAACGACGTAAGAGCACCACGAATCCAAGACTAGAATTTCTCAATGCGGATCTGCACACCTCATATGTATCTTGGCAAGGAATCATCAATAACCCACGAAAATTCTTGGCAACATCGATGTCTACATTATCCTATCGAATCATTTGTCGGATTGCAAGATTTCCACATGCTAATGCGACTTTGCAGACACCCCATTAAATTTTATCACTCCAACACTTTGAAAAGACGGAACTTTCATGCAGATTTCTCCGTCCCCGCCCCCTCAAAAGCTAAGATTTTGCAGGATCAAGATTATCTTTTTCTTAATGGGTAATCGCATTACGAGATCCCACAACCTATTTACTGCACATAATCCAATTCCGGAAACTCTTGTACTGTCATTAAAGTCGTCATGTTTAAACTTCGGTGGGTCGCACGGCTGGATCCCATACGGGCTCCCGCAGAGGAGCGCGCCTCCCCGATGCCGCCTAGAAAAAGCAGCGAGGGTCACGTGCGCACGTGGCGGCGCACAGCCGCTCGGCCGCTGGCTGCTTGCCGCTGGCCGCCCCACATTGTCCTACCCTTTTTATCTCTTACGCTCCATTTGCTTTTTCTCCTCTTCCCCGGTAAATTTCCCCGTATTTTCTCCCCACCTTTCCGTTCCTGACAGCCTCCCTCCCTCCGCCGGTGACGGGCGGAGACTCGGCGTCCGGTTCAACTCATCGTTTTGTTCTCCCAAACTGAGAACACAAACTATGTGCACTGACTCCACCAAATGATCCAACCCATTCAACTTCCAAATCGAAAACAGCTCCCGCACAACCCACAAGTCTCGTCGGTCCGCTGGGGGAACACCATTATCGGCCACAGCCATTTGTCATGGTTGGTCACCGTCCACCATAGAAGCTACCAACATTCTACCGAATATTTCGATGGTTTGAAAATGTCCAAGCCTTCGTTTTGGTAACGGCTCTAATGGAAATTATGACCGCGCTTAATTTGCAATGGTTTTGTAACATAGGCTTTGATTTATTTCTTTATTAACCCTTTCCTTTCGTCCATAAAGAGAATCTATAGATTGCGATCAAAAGACACCAAAAATAAAAGGAAAATTTTCTCTTTTCTTTTCATTTATTTACTAGGTTTTACGTATAATGTCATTACCTATAATGGTTTTTTTTCCCCCTTTTTCCCAAAAAATTACTAGTCCCAGTCTGGCATACACATTTACTTTCTCAAAATTAAAAACTTACAAATTAAGGCGAAAGTCGATTTCGCTAAGGAGTTACTAACCAAAATCATGAATGAGAAAAGTCACGAACCACTCTGATGACTAATTGTGGATAGGTAGGGAAGTTACTTGCCATTTCGAGAGGGACTCAAAGTTCTCCCGTCCCAATTTGGCTTGGCTTCAGCGGAATGCCTCTGGCGAACGACAACCGATACACAACTGATACAAAAGTTATCATTATTTCTGATTCGACTCCACAATGCAACACGTACTGAAATAAACTCAACCTCTCACCATCTCAACATTATGATGACTTGAACTTATTTATCTCACTCAAATAAAACATCACGTTTAACCAAACGACACATTCCACCTGAAAACTTCTACTCCATGTTCAGTTTGGTAATGGTTGCTTCTGCGAAAGTTTGTACCGGCTGCGCTATGCCGAGATGCGCTATGAAAAGCCAAACGTGAGTGAGAAGCTCTCCTCCTCTGCTCAGGCTCTCGCAGTATTCGTAGCCTTTGCACTCGCAAGCCACGTAAGCCAGCATCCTCACCCAGACCTTGCTGATTATGTCCCACGTGTCGACTGATCTCAACTGGTGGGCGAGGCGGCCCGCGTCGAACAGCAGCGACGTGCTTAGGGCTCCGCGCAGCTTCCGTGCGGAAAGTTCAGGTGCCACTTGAAGCAGAAGATGGCAGAGATTGCACAGATCGCTCGACTCTCTCGACTTGTGCGGCTTCTTGCAGCTGCCGAAACAGGTGTGGACGCGTGCCTCTTTCTTGAATAATTTATGCGCCCACTTCTTGACGACCGATGAGATGCTGCCGCCTTCATCATTAGACAACAATGATAGCTGGTCGTCGAAGAACTTCTGAGCTTCGACCGAAGTGTCTCCGTATCGGACCACCCTTGTACTTGCTGGCAACATGGAAGGATAGACTACTAAAAGATAGAGCATGTACCGAGAGACAAACTTACTCATTTTGGAGTTCCTGTGGTCCTCGGGCCGCATCCTGCCCCTGTCTTTGTAGTAACAGAGCTCAGTGGCGATGTGCCAGATGAGGATGCTCTCGTCGAACTCCTTCGCATCCAAACTCCAGCTCAGATCATCGCACTTCGACCTCTTCATTAGATCGCTCACCTCCAGCTTAAGACTCGCAGGCCCGCTCTTCAATCTGACGGTCTGTTCCGGATTTTCAACCATGGCCCTCATAAGATCGAAGATCAATATTTTGATGTCGCTGGTGAAATTTTTATAACTGATGTAGAAGTTCTTCTCCACCACGACCTGCAACTTGGCTAACCTCGGATGGCGGAAGATGCTTTTTCTTTTCCTGATACATGATCCCAAGAGGTTGAACTGGCCCTCAGCAGTCGACCATCTTTGGCTCTGGCTGAACTGGAGACGAGCGATGGCAGACGAAATTGCGGATCCCCTGGGTCTCTGAAGCCGCCAGTGGTGCATCCAATCGGAAGAAATTACTTGAAGAAGCGAGCAAATTTCTCTAAGTATAGCCACACTTATCAGCAAGAAAGTTACATAGATGTCAACTTTGGTGTAATCCTTCTTATCCTGTAAGGACAAGAAAACCAACACGGCACACAGCACCGAGAGACTGATGACCCAACGAACGATGACCCAAGCACACTTCAGCAACGGGGCCTTGCTGAAGAGCAAATCGTACATGAACCCGAGCTCGATATCCACGATCTCAAAAGCCTTCGATGGATCAATGTTCCACTGTTCGATGAACATGGGCCGAATGCAGTCCAGGTCAACATATTTGACGGTCAGGCCCACAAAGAGAAGCTTGAAGATCTCGAAAAACTTATAGGCTTGGACCACAGGATGTTCACCCGAGTGTGTCCGGAGAACCACCGAATCCGGAATCTCGATGGTTTCGTCGAGTCTAACCCGGTAACCCTCCTCTTTCTTCAGTGTCCACAGCAACATTATTGCGGGGTATCTGGGACTGACATCGGAACTTGGAAGCATCGAATCTCGAAGTGGACCTTTGCTCGCCAAGTACAAACACAACGTCCTCTCTGCATAACTGATGAACCCCAGCAGGATCATACCTGCTGCTAATATTGACAGTGTGGACAACCCCGACAAGGCCATGGAGTATATGTAACACGCTAGTCCCACCTGGATGCAAAGCTGCACCAACTGCCTCTGCCAGAGCTCGAGGTCTACCATGGTACACGCTGTGACCTCGTTGGTCCCGCCCAAGTGGAGGAGAAGGAACGGCGCCCAGAACGCTGTGACCTGGCTCTTTGGGTCAATCATCCCCTTGGTTTCCTTGATGTTGGCCAGGCGGTTCGAGAGGACGCCAAGCGTGAGGATCGCGATGGAGTCGGCCAGGTGCATGGTGTGGACCACGACTTGGTTCCTGACGATGGATTTCCTCCGGTTGCCCAGAGACGCAACGGTCACTTGGAGGAACAAGCTGAGGAGGACGAGCAACCGAAGCTCCCACTCTTTCCCCAGTTCACGAATGTTTTCAGGGTGCAGGAAAAATCCCATGTTGAACTCGAACTGTTGGCAACGAAAGGTGTAACGATCGGGGCGCTTTCTCAAAGAGCGGTCAAACTTAGCATCATCCTCAGAACTGCCACCATTATATAAGCATTAACTTGAGACAGGAAACAAGTTTAGAAGCACCTCTTTACCCTACATAACATTACAAGAAACAAAAAAGTTGTACGCTTCTTGAAACACATACAACGCATTACTTGCAACACCACTTTTTGGACGAATAATCGTTAAGTGATCCTCTACACTTGCCCTAGGCAGAAGTAAAGGGACAAAATTAGGTTCCAGCATTCGTACTAGCACAAGTATGATATGCATTAATTGAGAAGATTGAAATATAGGCCAGAAGTTAAAGCTTGGTTTCTCAATCACTGCTCCAAATTTAATTCTAGAGAACTTCACTCCAACCATTGTGATTTCACACTTTGCCCATCATGCATCACCAGCCTGATGTGACTTGTGTGGAATAAAGAATTAACCGATTTAGTTTGCTATAGCAAGCAAAGTCATGAAAAGGCCAAAAGAGGGTTATAAATGCTCGCTCCAAATTGAAGCAATTATGAAGCATTGAGTCGATTACTTTGATTCGGCAGACAAGCATCTTATTTCCTTGTGTTGGTTGGGTCCGCCTCATTTGTGGGGCCTAGCTAACATTAAAAAAAGGAAAGAAACAAAAAGAAGAGAAGAAAAGTTAAAAAGCAAGTGAAAAGAAAGAGAAGGGCTTCGTGCGTGTGTCGGCAAGTGAGGAGGGAGAAGAAAAAAGTGTCACGCCCCGATTGTCACGCCCCGAACCTCGAGCGTGCACACATCCCTTTGCGGTCGATACGAATGCGACTTCCCAAAACGAGTCACGACCCTTTCGTTTTAATGCACATGCATAAGCGAATTACTAATCCCTTGACAACAACAGTTTGGGATAGAAAAGTAGGAAACAAATTCATAAACAAAACATGGTTTTATATACACACTGAGTCATATACAAAAGTCAACAGCCACAAGCCTACAAAAGATCGGCTCTCAAAAGAAACTGTCCTAACTGACCTACATTTCAGATCCCCTGAGCTTAGCTCTAAGTCCTCCACCCTACGATCCTGAAAAGAAATGAGCCCACGACGGGGTGAGATATAAATCTCAGTGAGTTCATGCTCTAAACCCCGATTAGGAGGGTAATATGCCTAAAGGCGTCATAACCACACAACCACACAATTAAAACAGAGGACTTACCTCACCTCAGCTCCTTCTTGCATGTCAGCACATTTCATATCACAACCATATGCATATAGCAATTTCACACCTCAATTGGAACATCTCAATTAATCACCTCTTAGAAAATCACAGGGGTTCTGATTATAGGGCCAAATCGTTATGACACGTCCCATAACATATCACACAATTTTGTCCCATAATTCGGCGTATCTATTTCACTCAACATGCGTTCCAATTGATAATTACGCCCCTCTAGGACACGGCCTACTCCCAAGTTCGACAGTCTACTAGCATAGCCAGGCATCGTCTCTTCCCCATTAAGCACGCCTACATCTCTCAAAGACGGCTTTCCCAAAGAAGCATAGATCCAGAATCTACTACAACTCGAAACCCAATGAGTGGGTAACCCATATAGGGTAACGTCCATCCGACTCAATTCGGGGACGGGTTCTC
The DNA here is from genome assembly GCA_014182405.2 of Eucalyptus sideroxylon. NCBI lineage: Eukaryota > Viridiplantae > Streptophyta > Magnoliopsida > Myrtales > Myrtaceae > Eucalyptus > Eucalyptus sideroxylon. Next base: position 9,379,820 of record CM024557.2, read on the forward strand.
TTAACCAACACATGACCATTCAATCTCGGCCCAGGACACTGTGTATTGCACTCAAATGCCTCAATTAAAATAGTGATCTTGACCTATTTTCTTCGTATTAAAATACCTTGTAAAAATAGTTGTGTGTGGGTACACGGTCAACTCGACCTAGAAAAGTGATATCCTCCAATTTAAAATCCCACTATTTTATATAGTATATAAAACTATTTTCGATATTAAAATCTGACACCCGGGATTTTCTAAATAAATATCAAAATTCACAAGTTTTGGAATAAATAACCAAAATTCCAATCAGAACTCAATTTGCATAAATTAATACTCGATTACATAAACCGAATACACCATTGCAATCGGTACAAAATTCCGGTCATTAGCTATCCAGGTCTAATTTTCAGAAAATATTAAATAATTAAATAATTATCAAAATTAATTAAATAAATCAATTTAAATGCCGAAAATACTAACTTGGGCCAGAAATGCCTAATTAAATACCAAAACGAGCCCGAAAAATCACCGAACCAATCTAGATAAATAATATGATCTATCTAGTCTCTAATTTAGCCATTCTAACCACCTAACATGCATAATTAACTAATTAAATCATTAATTTAATCTAACTAACCACCTAATCCCTAATTAACTTAAACTAAACACCCATTAAACGTCATTAGCCTACTAAGTAGAGTTTAGTGCATAAACTCACCAGTTTAGTGCGAAAATCGGTTCACCGCGATGGCGGCACGACAGCGGCTAATAAACTCCGAAGCGGTGACACCAACGGAGGCTCAGAAGCGGCCCAAAAAAGGCCCAACACGACTCAGCCAAAACTGAGATTTGGACTTGATTCTTCGGCTGAATTGTGGGCTAGCTTGGTCGTGGAACCGAGCTGAAGTTACAGGCTGGACTTGCCGCTTCGAGAGGGTTGCTGGCGTGAGGAAGGGAGTCAACGCTGGTGGCCTTCTGTTGGGGCTTTGACTGATGAAGACACACGATGGTGGAGAGGGGCAAGCTGGCAGCAGCTTTTGTGGGGATGAAATCGAGGGAGTTGCAGCATGGCGTTGAGGGGAAGCTGTTAGGTCAACGGTGGGCTTGTTGGACGCTGGAGTAGACTCGGACGTGGCAGTGAAATGGAGGGGGGAACATATGATGGTGGAGGAGCGTGAGTTGCTGCGGAGACGTCGAGCTGTTGGGGAACGGAATGAAAGAAAAGAACAGGAACCGCTTGTGGCACCCCGAACCCTTCGTAGGTCGCCACAAGCGCCAATGTTACACCTTATTACTTTTCTTCTTAGAAGAGGCGTCGTAATTAGTAGACATATATATATATATATATATATATTTATAAAACGGTCCTAGCGCGACTCATCAGCGGAAGCAAAATAAAACATCACCATCTCTCCCTCCAGCAACCATGATACAAATACACACCACTAATCATCATGATTAAAAGACAAGCCACGACACTTTATTTACATATATTTTCAAGATGGGACTTCTTTTGGGTCGGTACATCAAAAGGAAAAGCCAAGACTCAGCCACGCCCGGCTTAAAATCCCAAAAAGAACCCTCGACCCACTACATCTCACGTGCACAACCCCCATCATCAGTGTCGGCTAACTATCCCCAAAAACTAGCTCCTACTCGTCACGCACGGGCCTTAAACCCAATCTGGTGCATCAGGTGGTGGCGGTGGCAATATCCCTCTCATCACACCGTCGTGACGAATGTAGACGGAGATGAACTCCACGACAACCGAGCCCCCAGCCAGGCCTACGTCGTACATGACTAAACAGCGCACTCGTATATATGTCAATCCAGGAACAGAAGGACAGCCGAACTCCTCGCACTCGACCTCTACATCGGATGGTAGACCGTAAAACACACCCCGCGTAACTGCAGGAAGCGGCATGCGCTAATCTGAAATGTTGGTCCCCAAAAGGGGTGATTACAACCACTCAGCAGGTAAAAGAATCCAATAACCACTCAATGCATCATACAAGTCATACATGCATTGCAGGCATTACTTACCTTGAAGCCATGCATATACTATCATGCATCATCACCACAATCATAACACATACATGTGTATCATCATGTCATACTCATATCATCGTCATCATGACATTATTATATCACACACATGTCATCATCATCATATACATGACACCATCATACCATACACATGTCATCATCATCATGGCATCATCATATCACACATGTCATCATCATCATGACATCATCATATCACACATGTCATCATCATCATATCATACACATGTCATCATCATCATGACATCATCATATCACAACATATATGCATGTCATCGTGCCATATCATATATCATCATCATATCATGCATATCATCATGCCATGGGTGATCATCATCGTATCACATCATACATCATCATCATCATCATCATGCATATCATCATGCCATGGGTGATCATCATCGTGTCATATCATATCATGCATGGTTCAATTTCCACTTTTAGCTTTCAATTTGATCACCACATCACCCTTCCTCGGATCATCAATTTCATATCATATTTTACACTCGCATCCCATGCGAGAAAAAACCTCCGGCATTCAGCCATTTAAGGCCACCGGGCATCCGGCCCCCCACATTCCGGGCATCTCGCATTCCAACTGGCATCACGAGGCATCCCCTCAGGCAAAGACCTTCGAGGCTTCCGGCATTTACACTCCCTGGCCGGGCATCTCGCATCCCAACTGGCATCACGAGGCATCCCCCTGGGCACAAACCTCCAGGGCTTCCGGCACCCCCACTTCCCGAGCATCTCGACACTCCCGAGGACATCCGGCCTTGTATCTCAATACAATCCGGCTTCCGGCACCCCCCATTCCGGGCATCCTGACATTCCCAGGGCATATCATCCGCCATAACAGTTTTCCTCATTTATCATTATCCATATTTACCAATTTTGGTCTCGATTTAGCATGGCATATGATGTAATGGCAACCAAAGTCATATTCAGCATTGAATTCATACATGCATCTCAATTCAATGTCATGCATGCATCAAACCTTATCATACATGCAGCAAGGTACAATTATTCATAGAATAAAATTTTTGGAATTTGTACCAATTAAATAATCCATAAATCATGCCATTTTTCATTTATTTAAATTCCAGCCCGTACCACTTTCGAAGATATTTAATTTAAATATCTATATTATTCTAAAAAATTATAAAATTAATGCTAGTGATAGACAAGACAATAAGGCAATAATTTCATGAAAACACGGGGCCAATCGAACTCCACACAGAAATCATAATTCACACAAATACAGTATGTAATTTCGGACAACAACAGAATGCACAGTTTCCGAAATAATTCGATTAAAATATCTAAACGACCTTGAAAAATTATGAAATTTTACCAGGTTATAGCCAAGACACTAAAGTAGATTTTTCATGCAGACTTCTAAGCCAAATTGTTTTTATATTATTTTCTACAGTCACACGTAGCTTATGGATCCAACACCGAATCGTCCAGTACATGCTTCTCCGAAATACTGAGTTTTCACCTACCTATTCTTCTTCGTTTCCTCTGAAATTTGGATATATTTTACATCAATATGTTCTCTACAAGTTAAAGATGTACCCTACAACTTTCATGAATAAATCGAAGAGAGATTCTTAGCAAAACTCAACATGCAACCACAAATCCATCAAGAGGTCAGTGAAATCGTTCCAGATCTGAGGTCTCCGTAGGATGAGAGTTTAAGATGTTAGCTACAACTTTCATGAAGAGGTCGAAGCCAAAATCGAACTCTAAACATGCATGAAAGCTCACACAAAGTTTTGACTCAGGCGGATTCATGCGAAAACAGAAACATCACTCAAGAACGATTCATTCTAGCTTCGGTTTCTCCCTCCTAATCACTCGAATCTCGACACTACACCAAACATGCATGCAAGACACACATGCAAGAGTAGAAAGTGGATTCCCAACTTGCCTCTAGACCGAGCGGACGACGGCACACGGTGGCGAACACGGCGGCACACGGCGGACGGACGGCCACTCCTCCTCGGCTTCTCCTCCCTCTTGGCCACTCTCCCTCTCTCTCATGAAATCTCTCTCTCTCTCTCCCTCTCTTGGCTGAACAAAGCAATCGGCCACTCTCTCTCCTTCCTTCTCTTTTATCCCCCATTTCCTAATCATTAGTAATCATTGTTTGCCACTCCAATTGACCAATGCATGCCATCCCTCTCTAAGCCAATGCATGAAGGCCTCTTGCCACTTGTCTTAATGGGCTTTTGGGCTTGGGCCGGCCACTCTTGGGCCTCCTCTTGGGCTGGTCGACAGCCCCCTTTCGTGTGCCTAATTGGGCTGACTAGCTTGGCCCATCAAGGCTTCGGCCAATGGGCCTAAGGCCCATCCTAATAAAAATTTAAATTTTCCCCTTTTATAATTTCTTTTATGAATTTTAAATTTTGAAATTCCACATGGCCAAAGTCTTGTGACATTTTATTTATAGAAATTTAATTTATAAAGTGCATGGCCAAGCATAAATTATTATCATTAATCTATCTAATTTAAAATCTCATAAACACAAGCACAAATCACCTAATCTTAAAAGAGACTAATGGCTAAAGCATTAAACCATAGGTAATTTCATTACCTAATTAGAGGCTTTAACACACCTTATAACTTGACTTTGAATTTTGGGATGCCACAATTCTCCTCTCCTTAGAGAATTTCGTCCTCGAAATTAGACACCACTCGTGCCTTCTTGAAACAAATAAGGGTACTTTTCCCTTCATCTGATCCTCACTTTCCCATGTGGCTTCCTCCATATCATGATGTCGCCATAATACCTTAACCAATGGGATCTTCTTCGTCCTAAGAATTTGCTCCATTCGATCCAATATCTGCATAGGCTCCTCGATGTACCTTACTTTCTCATCTACTTTGATGGCTTCATGATCGATTATGTGACCAAGATCCGGCTGGTACTTCCTCAACATCAATACATGAAACACATCGTGCAGATTTCCTAACTTAAGAGGTAGCGCTAAGCGATAAGCTACATCCCCTATCCTTTCGAGTATTTCAAAAGGTCCAACAAATCTGGGGCTTAACTTACCCTTCATCCCGAATCGAGATATCCCTTTCATTGGAGATACCTTAAGGAATACATGGTCTCCTACGCTAAACTCCAAAGGCCTTCTACGCCTATCTGCGTAGTCTTTCTGCCTACTCTGAGCTGTTTTAAGTCTTTCTCTAATAATTTCAACTGCCTCAGTGGTAACTTGTACCAGTTCAGGTCCTGTCAATTTCCTCTCGCCTACTTCACTCCAACAGACAGGAGTCCTACACCTCCTTCCATATAATGCTTCATAGGGAGCCATGCCTATACTTTTATGAAAACTATTATTATAGGCAAACTCCACTAAATGCAATCTTTCATCTCAATTTCCTTTGAAATCAATTACACAAGCCCTTAACATATCCTCTAATATCTGGATCACTCCATCTGTTTGTCCATCTGTCTGGGGATGAAAAGCAATACTAAATTGAAGCTTAGTTCATAATGCAATTTGAAGACTTCGCCAGAAGTTCGAAGTGAATCTCGAATCTCGATCTGAGGTAATAGTCACTGGAACACCATGTAAGCGTACCACTTGACTTACATACATGTCCGCATACTTATCCATTGAGTAGTCCATGTGAATAGCTAGGAAATGAGCAGACTTGGTCAAACGGTCCACTATAACCCAAATAGAATCATGATCACTTGATGTCCTTGGCAATCCTTGCACAAAGTTCATCGTTATATGCTCCCACTTCCATTCCGGTATGTCTAATGGTCTCAAGAGTCCTGCGGGTTTACGATGTTCTGCTTTTACTTGCCGGCACGTCAAACATTGAGAAACATGCTTAGCCGTATCTGCCTTCATACCATTCCACCAAAATTGCTGATGCAAATTCATGTACATCTTTGTACTACCCAGATGAATACTATAATTACTCCTATGTGCCTCCGACAGAATTTCCTTCCTTAATTCCTCATTGTCGGGAACACAAAGTCGTCCTTGGCATCTTACTATTCCATCATTAGAGATTTGAAATTCCGGTCTTTTTCCTAAAGATACAGCATCTTTCACTTTCAAAATCTCTGGGTCAGATTCTTGTAAGAACTTAACTTTTTGAATAATCTCGGGTTCTATTCTTAATGCACTAAGCATACCAGTAAGACAATCCATCTCCAATTTAAATTCTAAGTCTGCTACAGACTTTAACAACCCCCATTATGCCATTCTTAAACTAGCCATTTCCATAGCCGACTTACGACTAAGAGCATCCGCTACCCTATTCGCTTTCCCTGGATGATATCTTATCTCACAATCATAATCCTTTAACAACTCCATCCACCTCCTTTGTCTCATGTTTAATTCCTTTTGTGAGAACAGATACTTCAAACTCTTATGATCTGTATAAATCTCAAACTTCTCCCCATATAAATAGTGTCTCCATATCTTTAAGGCAAACACTATAGCTGCTAACTCTAAATCATGCGTCAGGTAATTCAGCTCATGGGGTTTCAATTGTCTAGATGCATAGGCTACAACCTTGCCATGCTGCATCAAAACACATCCCAGTCCTTTGTGAGATACATCACTATACACCGTGAAACCATCAGGTCCAGTCGGTATAGTCAGGATTGGAGCTGAGGTCAATTTCCTTTTGAGCTCCTGGAAACTCCTTTCACATTCCCCATTCCACTCAAATTTCACATTCTTTCGGGTCAACTTAGTTAAAGGTCCTGCCAATCGTGAAAATCCTTCAATAAACCTCCTATAATAACCAGCTAGTCCTAAGAAACTCTGTATTTCAGTGGGTGTTGTCGGTCTCAGCCAATTTACTACCATTTCAACTTTTGCCGAGTCTACTGCAATTCCTTTTCCTGACACCACATGTCCTACAAATATTATCTAGTTCAACTAGAACTCACACTTACTAAACTCAACATACAACTTATGCTCTCTCAAGGTACTATCCTCAAATGTTGCTCATGCTCTTTAGGTCCTTTTGAATATACCAGGATATCATCAATAAAAACAATCACAAACTGGTCTAAATAAGGCTGAAATATTCTATTCATTAGATCCATAAATGTAGCCGGCGCGTTAGTCAATCCAAATGGCATAACAAGGAACTCATAGTGTCCATAACGAGTCCTGAACGCAGTCTTAGGAATGTCCTCCTTCTTAATTCTTAACTGATGGTATCTTGACCTCAAGTCAATCTTAGAGAAGACCGAACTTCCTTGGAGTTGGTTAAACAGGTCATCAATTCTAGGCAAAGGCTACTTATTCTTAATGGTCACCTGGTTTAGCTGCCTATAGTCAATACACAAGCGCATCGATCCATCTTTCTTTTTCACAAACAAGACCGGTGCACCCCAAGGTGAAGCACTGAGTCTAATGAATCCTTTGTCAAGCAACTCCTGTAGTTGCACTTTCAATTCCTTCAATTCGACTAAGGCCATCCTATATGGGGCTTTTGATATTGGTCTGTTCCCTGTGCATTAATTCAATTTCAAATTCAATCTCCCGCTCGGCGGCAATCCGAGCAATTCCTCGGGAATACATCTTGAAATTCGTTAACTACACGAACTTCCTCAAGTTTTGGCTCCTCCCTTGCATAATCTCTAACTATGGCTAGGTACCCTTGACATCCTTTGTCAAGTAACTTATAGGCTTCTACTGCCCAAATAAGTGGTACGGGAAAATGGGTTTGACCTCTTAAAAATTCACAACTAGACTGATCAGGTTAAACGAATTGAACCACTCTTCTAAAACAATCCATTCTAGCCCGATACTTACGAAGCCAGTCCATTCCTATAATAACGTCAAAATCATACATGGCCATTACAACCAAGTCTATTTCCATATCTTTTCCTCCCATTGATATCTTACAATTTCCACACACCAGCGTAGACAATACCATATCCTTTAAAGGCGTAGAAACACAAAGAGGCGTCTCAAGAGGCATAACTTCTATCTTATTCAAACGTCTATATCTTTCAGACACAAATGAATTCGTTGCACCCGTATCAAACAATGCATATGCCTTTTCACCATTGATAAAGATCGTACCTGAAATAACATTTTTGGAAGCTTCCGCTTCCTCTTGGGTGATCGCATACACCCTTCCTTGTGCTGGTGGCCTCTGAGGATTTCCTTGTAAGTTCGATCTAACAGCACTCTGATATCCCTGTCGCACCGAGCCAACACTCACTTGCGACCTTTCTTGTGGACAACTTCTCCTAAGATGACCCACTTGTCCAAAAACAAAACATTTTGGTCGTCCAGTGCAAAGTCCTGGGCCATGTTGCCCATTACACTTTTGACAAACACCAGGCTAATAGGGTGCTTTCCCTATATTCAGACCACTCCTTGCTCCCCCAAAATTTCCAAAATTACTCTTCTTCTTCACATTCCAGGTCTGTCCTTAACCAGAATAAGGTCTCTTACCCCTTCTCACATCATTAAAGTTCAACGGTTTCCTAAACTCCGACCGCTCTCTCAACAGCTCCTACTCCACCAATTGTGCCCTCTCATAGATCTCGTTATAATCTCTTATGTTCAAAGGCACTAGTTGATTTCTAATGTCAGTCCTCAGTCCTTTCAGGAATCTCTTAGCCTTCTCCTCCTGATCCTCAATCAATCTAGGAGCATATCTACACAGTTAAGAAAATCTAGCCTCATACTGATCTACTGTCAGCTCCTTTTGTTCTAGTTGAACAAATTCAGTAATTTTCCTATCCTTAGCACAATCAGAAAAATGCTTCCTATTGAAAGCTCTCACAAACTCCTCCCAGTTAACCTCAGTACCTGGTGGGAAGATTGTGTCCTTCGATGCTCTCCACCAAAACTTTGCATTTCCCTCCAATTGGTACTCTGTTAAGACTATTTTCTCAGCATCAGTGCAGTCCAACAGTCGGAAAATTCGTTCCATCCCATCAATCCATTGCTCCGCCTCCTAAGGACTTCCCATTCCATTGAACTTAGGTGGCTTCAGCTTCAGAAATTGCTCCACCAGTCCTTGAGTACGGCGTTCTGCTCCGAGCTATTGCTGTGCCTGCCTTTCCATCAGATTTCCAATATTGGCTAATGCCTGCAGGATGTCTTCCATTCGGGGTTCAGCCCTTGCAGCAGAGGCTTTAGCCCTCGATGGATGAGCACTTCTAGCTCGCACCATGACTTTCTGCAATTTCCAAGCATTGCCTCGGGAATAATCGAGACTCACCGCCTCCATTCAAAGTAACTACTACTACTACATAAGTAACATATACATGTTACTGTTACCTAAAGGCAACTCAAAATAAACTACTAGGGATCTACGAGTGAATACTCATCACCCGTTATTCAATTATTTCGTTTTACATCCTATGGTGTGCATTGTCATCATGTTCCTCAATTTCCAAATGAGGCTCCTTATCACTCCACCTATAACCATTCGCTCTTATACCAAAAAAAGGGCAGCTGTGGCACCCCGAACCCTTCGTAGGTCGCCACAAGTGCCAATGTTACACCTTATTACCTTTCTTCTTAGAAGAGGCATCGTAATTAGTAGACACATTTTTTTTTTTTTTATAAAAGGGTCCCAGTGCGACTCATTAGCGGAAGCAAAATAAAACATCACCATCTCTCCCTCCAGCAACCATGATACAAATACACACCACTAATCATCATGATTAAAAGACAAGCCACGACACTTTATTTACATATATTTTCAAGATGGGACTTCTTTTGGGTCGGTACATCAAAAGGAAAAGCCAGGACTCAGCCATGCCCGGCCTAAAATCCCAAAAAGAACCCTCGACCCACTACATCTCACGTGCACAACCCCCATCATTAGTATCGGCTAACTATCCCCAAAAACTAGCTCCTACTCGTCACGCACGGGCCTCACACCCAATCCGGTGCATCAGGCGGTGGCGGTGGCAACATCCCTCTCATCACACCGTCGTGACGAACGTGGACGGAGATGAACTCCTGGACAACCGGGCCCCCAGCTAGGCCTACGTCGTACATGACTAAACAGTGCACTCGTATATATGTCAATCCAGGAACAGAAGGACAGCCGAACTCCTCGCACTCGACCTCTACATCGGATGGTAGACCGTAAAACACACCCCGCGTAACGGCAGGAAGCGGCATGCTGCTAATCTGAAATGTTGGTCCCCAAAAGGGGTGATTACAATCACTCAGCAGGTAAAGAAATCCAATAACCACTCAATGCATTATACAAGTCATACATGCATTGCAGGCATTACTTACCTTGAAGCCATGCATATACCATCATGCATCATCACCACAATCATAACACATACATGTGTATCATCATGTCATACTCATATCATCGTCATCATGACATTATTATATCACACACATGTCATCATCATCATATACATGACACCATCATACCATACACATGTCATCATCATCATGGCATCATCATATCACACATGCCATCATCATCATGACATCATCATATCACACATGTCATCATCATCATATCATACACATGTCATCATCATCATGACATCATCATATCACAACATATATGCATGCCATCGTGACATATCATATATCATCATCATATCATGCATATCATCATGCCATGGGTGATCATCATCGTATCACATCATACATCATCATCATCATCATGCATATCATCATGCCATGGGTGATCATCATCGTGTCATATCATATCATGCATGGTTCAATTTCCACTTTTAGCTTTCAATTTGATCACCACATCACCCTTCCTCGGATCATCAATTTCATCTCATATTTTACACTCGCATCCCATGCGAGAAAAAACCTCTGGCATTCAGCCATTTAAGGCCACTGGGCATCCGGCCCCCCACATTTCTGGCATCTCGCATCCCAACTGGCATCACGAGGCATCCCCTCGGGCAAAGACCTCCAAGGCTTCCGGCATTTACACTCCCTGGCCGGGCATCTCGCATCCCAACTGGCATCATGAGGCATCCCCCTGGGCACAAACCTCCAGGGCTTCCGGCACCCCCCATCCCGGGCATCCTGACATTCCCAGGGCATATCATCCGCCATAACAGTTTTCCTCATTTATCATTATCCATGTTTACCAATTTCGGTCTCAATTTAGCATGGCATATGATGTAATGGCAACCAAAGTCATATTCAGCATTGAATTCATACATGCATCTCAATTCAATGTCATGCATGCATCAAACCTTATCATACATGCAGCAAGGTACAATTATTCATAGAATAAAATTTATGGAATTTGTACCAATTAAATAATCCATAAATCATGCCATTTTTCATTTATTTAAATTCCAGCTCGTACCACTTTCAAAGATATTTAATTTAAATATCTATATTATTCTAAAAAATTATAAAATTAATGCTAGTGATAGACAAGACAATAAGGCAATAATTTCATGAAAACACGAGGCCAATCGAACTCCACACAAAAATCATAATTCACACAAATACAGCATGTAATTTCGGACAACAACAGAATGCACAGTTTCCGAAATAATTCGATTAAAATATCTAAACGACCTTGAAAAATTATGAAATTTTACCAGGTTATAGCCAAGACACTAAAGTATATTTTTCATGCAGACTTCTAAGCCAAATTGTTTTTATATTATTTTCTACAGTCACACGTAGCTTCTGGATCCAACACCGAATCGTCCAGTACATGCTTCTCCGAAATACTGAGTTTTTACCTTCCTATTCTTCTTCATTTCCTCTGAAATTTGGATATGTTCTACATCAAGATGTTCTCTACAAGTTACATGAAGAGATCTAAGTCAAATAACCAGAGTATAGTTGTCATTTAGGTCCATGAAGTCTCGGGTGTCCTGTAATACATCTCCAGAATTACCGTCTTCAAGATCTAGTCGATTTACTAGGTTATACTTGTTAATTTTGCTTAAAAGTTTAGTATGTTGTAGTTTAAGATGTCCCCTACAACTTTCATGAAGAAATTGAAGAGATATGATTAGTACAACTCAACATGCAACCACAAATCCATCATGAGGTCAGTGAAATTGTTCCAGATATGAGGTCTCCGTAGGATGAGAGTTTAACCCCTTAAATCTCCATCATTTTCCTCCAAATTTTATTATGTTGTAGTTTAAGATGTTAGATACAACTTTCATGAAGAGGTCGAAGCCAAAATCGAACTCTAAACATGCATGAAAGCTCACACAAAGTTCTGACTCAGGTGGATTCATGCGAAAACAGCAACATCACTAAGAACGATTCATTCTAGCTTCGGTTTCTCCCTCCTAATCACTCGAATCTCGACACTACACCAAACATGCATGCAAGACACACATGCAAGAGTAGAAAGTGGATTCCCAACTTGCCTCTAGACCGAACGGACGACGGCACACGGCGGCGAACACGGCGGCACATGGTGGACGGACGGCGACTCCTCCTCTCGGCTTCTCCTCCCTCTCGGCCACTCTCCCTCTCTCTCGCGAAATCTCTCTCTCTCTCTCCCTCTCTTGGCTGAACAAAGCAATCGGCCACTCTCTCTCCTTCCCTTCTCTTTTATCCCCCCATTTCCTAATCATTAGTAATCATTGTTTGCCACTCCAATTGACCAATGCATGCCATCCCTCTCTAAGCCAATGCATGAAGGCCTCTTGCCACTTGTCTTAATGAGCTTTTGGGCTTGGGCTTTTGGGCTTGGGCCGGCCACTCTTGGGCCTCCTCTTGGGCTGGTCGACAGCCCCCTTTCGTGGGCCTAATTGGGCCGACTAGCTTGGCCCATCAAGGCTTCGGCCAATGGGCCTAAGGCCCATCCTAATAAAAATTTAAAATTTCCCATTTTTATAATTTCTTTTATGAATTTTAAAATTTAAAATTCCACATGGCCAAAGTCTTGTGACATTTTATTTATAGAAATTTAATTTATAAAGTGCATGGCCAAGCATAATTATTATCATTAATCTATCTAATTTAAAATCTCATAAACACAAGCACAAATCACCTAATCTTAAAAGAGACTAATGGCTAAAGCATTAAACCATGGGTAATTTCATTACCTAATTAGAGGCTTTAACACACCTTATAACTTGACTTTGAATTTTGGGATGCCACACCGCTCGACCAAGGAAAGAGAAAATGAAAGGAAAGCAGAGACAGCTGGATTTGGTGGAAATGAATGAAAGCAAAACCGAAGAAGGAAAGTAAAAGCAGAAGCTGCGGAGAAGATGGGGCAGCTAGGACGTGGTCGAGAAGCCAAGGAAAAGGGGAGGAAAGTCAACAATAAATATCCTATACAATTAAAGCCTTGTCCCCAAAATTCTTTCTAGCAAGATTAATCCACAAATAGCTCAATTTGATGCCAATGCTGCACCCCCCATGCATAGCTTCGAATTTCCTCAAATTAGGACTTCAATATCCTCACTAATTCTTCAATTGATGTTCAATTTTTGCTAAGGAGAAAGTCCATAAAATTTATGCAGGTCCCCATCACCAAATAGCTTAGTAAGGAGGCCAAAAATCCCTTCGATTTGCCCATCCGAATTTCCATTATTTTCCGAATCATCCGAATCGATTTTCCGAAAAAAATCCCGAGCTCGCCAAAAATTCTTAAAAGGACGAGTCGACTTTCTTAAAATGAATCATGACATGACAAAACTTGCAATTTCTGAAATCGGGTTCAAATTCGCGGTTAATTTCAATCTGGCGCGATTTTAGCGTGATCTAGTCTACTAGGTACCTTTTAGGAATTTTCAGTGCAATTGACCAGTGGTCGATTATTTTCAAGCCACATTATGTATCTTTGACACATTGGCGACTCTCGGTTGTTGTGAAAATCTTGAGGTTTTAAATACGGGCACAGGGTACCCAAAACCACAGAAAAATCGATCTAGTGCTAATCGACGAAAATTTGGCAATTAGGTGGAATCACCCACTCTTTGATCACATTCTTAGTCAGATCGACCTATCTCTGATCTCTAATCGATTTTGACAGTGCTGTAATGACCCTTGCAAATCAACACGGTCGAGCAGTCGATTCCTGGTCGAATTCTCAAGTTTATTGCGTTTAAATCCTTTAATGGCTTCCCCATATAGTCTAGTTATCTTATGAGTGATCAACTCAAAGAATAGCACTATTGCCACATTGATGAAAGGCCCAACTCATTCAATTGAAAACAGAAGTGGAAAAATCAAGATGTCACACCGATCCTCGAGCACGTGCCCATCCCTCGGTAGTCAACTAAAAATGCGACGTCCTAAGACGTGTCGCTGACCCATTCATTTTAATGCGCATGTGGAAGCAAATAAATAAATCCCCAAACAACAGAAAGATGGGATAGAAAAGCAGGGCCGCAATTTTGGAAATCCACAACACACTTTATATACATATTAGACTAAGTCATATACAATACAAGTCTATTCACAAGGTTTACAAAAGGTAGAGGAGCTACAGGTCCTCTAAGCATTCGAACTCTCAACCGAATACTCCGGGGTCTCTGGCTCCAGGGAACTCAGGTTTACCACCGAACCACCAGGAGGGTCAGTTGTACCCTTGCCAAAAGCGATCTCCAGCACCGACCTAAGAATCTCATACTCCGGAAGGGGGCCTTCTCTGGGTCCATCTCACCTGTAATGATATCACGATCTGAATTGATGGGGTACCTTCTGGGATAGACCCGCATCAACCTAGACAATGGATCTCACGAGTTCGTAGACCTAGGCTCCTTGGCTCCCAAGGAGGTGAATCTGAGAGATCTGTTCGATGACGTTCTTCGGCTAGCCAAAACGCTCAGGAGGAACAGCCATCTAAGAGCCTGAAAATGTTAGCCTACAACGGGGTGACACAACGTCTTAGCAAGTCCACCCCCTAAACTTCGACTAAGAAGGAAATACACCTAAAGGCCATCTAGCCACACACAAGATAGAGGACTTACCTTTGCCTCAGTTCCTTCCTGCAAGTCAATACGATTCAATACTCAACCAATCACTTCAAATCAATCAAATCACTCAATTCCATATCATCAATACCATCCATAAAATTCGATCGATTCAAGCACTGCTCACCCTAAGCTGATAATAGATGGTATAGCTTACCAAAGCTTATAGATATATAATAATGCTCACCAAAGCTGCTATATGTCTATATTGCTCACAAAAGCTGTGCGATACTTATAATGCTCACCAAATCTGTGCAATACTTTGTTTTTATAATACCCAATAAAAATAATCGTGTGTGAGTACACAGTCGGCCTAAGCCAAAGTATAATATTTTCCTTTCTAAAAATCCCATCATTTAATATAATCCACAAAGATATTTCTAGCATTATAAATTGACGCCCGGTGTTTCTCGATTACATACTTAAATTACTCAATTTTAAGATAAATTCCTAAAATTACAAATTTTCACTCAAACAACACAAATTAGCATTCAATTAAATAAACCAAACACACCATTGCAATCAGAACGAAATTCCGGTCACCGGCTATCCCAATATAATTTTCGGAAAATAATAAATTATTAAATAAAGACCGAAATTAATTAAATAAATACATTTAAATGCCATAAATGCAAACTTAGGCCGGAAAAGCCTAATTAAATATTGAAACAGGCCTGGAAAATTTTCGAACCTATCTAGATAAATAATACAACCTATCTACTTGCTAATTAAGCCGGTCTAACCACCTAACATGCAATAACGAGTAATTAAATCGCTAATCCATTCTAACTAACCACCTAAACCATACTTAGCCTAAACTAATCAACCCTTAAATATATTTAACTCCCTAAGTGGAGATTAGTGAGTAAACTCACCGATTTTGAAATCCGATGAGTCCACGACGACAGTAAGGCGAAGACGGGCGACAAACTCCGAAGTAGCAGCACACTACGAGGCTCGGAAGCAGTCCAAAGTGGGCCCTGAAGCTTCTAAGTCCTTACTGGCTTCGGTTTCTACTCTTGGTTGAACAAGCTGAAACCGGCGGCTGGTTCGGCAAGAAAGGGCCGGTGAAGGCTGTAGCGACCTAGGTGGAGGCAGGCAGTGGTTTCGGTGGCTTGGACGGCGACTCACGGTGGCTGGCAAAGTTGGATAGGGGCTCGGGATGGCTGCGACGCATGGCTGGAGATGCGAAGCAGCGGGACGAGCAAGCGAGGCTCGCGGGGGCGCGACAGCGAGCGAATGGCTTACGATGGCTCCGGTAAGTGTGCGACGAGCAAGGGGAGGGGTTGCTCGGTTTTCTATACACTTTCAAAGCTCAAAGGTGGCTGGAAATGGAGAAAGCAGACTGAAGGAAGAAGAAAGGGGACAACTCAAGCTTGGAGGGGGCCACTTCTCTTCCATTATATCCCTTTGCCCCCTTGAAGAGGTCCCACTTGGCTTTAGCTCTATCCTCAGCCATTTATGGACCATTAGCTACCTTAGGAAGTCATTGAGGTGGTCCAAAAGGTTGAGAACCAAGGGGCTACAAATTTTAAAGCATTTTCCCACAAATCCACTTCACTTTCTTTTGAATTGATTCAATCCGGCTCCCATAAATTCAACTAAGATGCCCACACTTCAATTCACATTATTCCTCGCCACTCGAACCAACTTGCATCCCAAAAACGCGATAAAAAATGGTCCCCTGAATTTTCCGGTCGAAAACAGCCCTAAATTGAATTTCCGCCTAAAATCTCGATTTGCAGAAAAATCTTTGGAGGATGAATTGATGGTCCTAAAATAAATCGTGACATGATAGAACTTTCAATTTATGAAATTGGGTTCAAATTCGCAGTTAATTTCAATCTGGCGCGATTTTAGCGTGACCCATTTCTTTGTGTAGCTTTCAGAAATTTTTAGTACAATTGACCAGTGGTCAATTATTTTCGAGCTACATTGTACATCTCCAACACATTGGTGACTCTCGGTTGTCGTGAAAATCTCAAGGTTTCAAATGCAGACATAGGGTACTAAAACGACATAAAAATCAGTCTAATGCCGATCAATGAGAATTTTGCAATCTGGTGGAATCACCCATACTTAATCACATATCTCAGTCGAATCGACCTATCCTCAATCTTTAATTGATTTTTAACTGTGCCGTAATGACCCTTGTAGACTAGCACGATCGAGTAGTCGGTTTCTGGTCGAATTCTCAAGTCTATTGCATTAAAATACCTTAACAGCTTCACCTAATAATCTAGTTATCTCGTGAGTGATCAGCTCAGAAAATAGAACCATAGGCGCATCGATAAATAGCCCAACTCATTCAATTGAAAACAGAACTTGAATTCAGGATGTCACAAAAAGTGTGCCCCAAAAGTGAAGTGTGGTTGCCTTGTGCAAGACTAGAGGAGATAGAAAAGTGAGAGAAGAAAAAGAGAATGAGACCCACTTGAGAGGAAGCACACGGAGAAGAGAGAGGGTTGAAATTTTGTAGTCTAGATTTGAAGGCCAAATGTTGACAGAATTGGCTCAAATTTGAATATATTGTTCATGAGATCGATGGCTACAAGTTAATTGGTTTTGTTCATTGACAACCACCTTAGAATGCGGTTAGAGTTTTCTTACACCGAATTTGTTTATCCAACTATGTGGTGAGAAAATATTGTTGTAATGTTGATTTTGAGCATCTAGTATGTAACTAGAGAAGAATACTTTATATATCCTACTATTCTTGATGATTAGTGGATATTTTTTGGGTAGTCCGTGGTTTTTCCCACATTGGATTTTCCACGTTAAATCCTTGGTGTTTTTTATTTGCTTTGTCCACTTATCATTTCGGCATTATACTTGCATATTGTGAGGTTATATATTACTAGTTGTTGCTAGGGGTTAAGAGAATTTCGATTGATTTAGTTTTAGGAGAGAAATTCATCCTCAATTGGGTTTCATTTGTGGTGAGTTGTTCCTAGCTCTCCCTAACAAAGTGATATCAGAGGTAGAGTTGAGATTCTAGTTATTACTAGAGGAAACTAGTGGCACAATATTTAAGCTAAATGCCTCAAATTATTCTATTTGGAAGCATCGGATGGAAGGCATGTTGTATTGCAAAGACTTGTTTGATCCAATTGAGGATGATGAAGTTAAATGAGATAAGGAAGACAAGCAATGAGAGAGAATGGATCAAAAAACGGTTGGGTTTATCCGCCAATAGATTGATGATATTGTGTTTCATCATGTTGCTCAAGAAATGAAGG
Source organism: Eucalyptus sideroxylon (assembly GCA_014182405.2). NCBI lineage: Eukaryota > Viridiplantae > Streptophyta > Magnoliopsida > Myrtales > Myrtaceae > Eucalyptus > Eucalyptus sideroxylon. The sequence continues at coordinate 9,398,027 of CM024557.2, forward strand.
CAAATACTTTGTGGAGGAAATTACAAGATTTCTATAAGAAAAAAAACTCCACAAAATAAAGTTTTCCCATTTAAACGACTTGTGAATCTAAGATACAAGGATGGGAGTAGCATCTCATAACACTTGAGTGAATTTCAAGATGTTGTAAATCAATTAACAAATCTGGAGATTGACCTTGATTATGAATTACAAGCATGCTTATCACTTGGTATTCTTCCCGATAGTTTGGACACCTTGGTTGTAGCGTTAAACAATTCGACTCCTTATAATGTGCTTTCTATGAGTATGGTTAAAGAAAACTTGTTCAATGAAGAAATAAGAAGAAAATATTTAACTTATACTTCTAAATCGGATGATCTTGTCATAGAAAATAGGGCGAGAAGTTAATCAAGAAAGTGTCAAGGAAATGATAACCATGGAAAGTCAAGAGGAATGTCGAAATTAAAACTAATGAGGAGTGTGAAGTGCTATGATTGTGGTAAGATGGGACATTATGCTAGGGAATGCAGCTTACCAAAGAGAGATAAATCACATGATAGAAATGAAGATAGAAAGAAAGAAGAAGAGTGGGTTATCGCGGCAGTTGCATTCGATGGTGATATTGTCTTCATATGTGATGAGGGTTATGTGAACCTTACATGCCAAGATCCTAGTTGGGTTGTAATTCCGCAACTTTTCTTTATGTCACTTCACGGTGTGAATACTTTACTCCCTATCGGAGTGGAGATTTTGGTTGTGTTAGGATGGGAAATAGTGATGTTTCTAAGGTTATTGGCATGGGAAATGTTTATTTAAAAACCGATGTTCGATGTAATTTGCTTTTGATAAATGTGAGACATGTTCCACATATTCAACTTCATTTGATCTCCATGGGTGCCTTAGATGATGACGGTTATTGCAATTCCTTCTTTGATGATAAGTGGAAATTGACTAAAGGTTCTATAATAGTGACTAAGGGTAAAAAGACATACTCTCTCTACACCATGCAAGCTAAGCTGATCAAGAAAGAGATAAATGCAGTGGAGGACTCCTCAATCGACTTATGGCATATGAGACTTAATCATCTTAGCGAGAAAGGGCTCAACACTCTTGCTAGAATACCATTGAATGGGCCTATGCTGAGAACAAGGGAAAATATAGTCAATTTTTTACAAATATGCCTTCCCACAATAGGTGAACCTCTTGTTCAAGCCCTTTAGGGACAGTCTTTTAGCAGCAAACTAGTCAAAATTTTAGTTTAGAGCATAAAGATACTCAGAGGTGCCAGGATTGTAACATTTCTAACTATCCGAGCTGCATTTCTCAAAGGATCCTACCAAGCTAGAGAAGAAGAGGTGTTTAAAGAGATATTGAGAATTTGTCACAAACACTCACTTTACTTCAGGGAACTCTTCCCAACACATTACATCATATTTGCTTTTTATAGGCATTAAGAGGTCATAAATAAACAATGACCAAGCTCATGGATCCAAAAACAAACAGAAACTCCGGAAAATATGGTCAGAAATTATTCTAGGTAATATGAACAATAACTGTGAATAGTGATTTCCCTAGCTAATTGCTACAGTACCTTACTACAGTGACCTAGCTACAAGCCTATCTTCTGTCACGGGTATTGTAGTCATAGTCTGAATCATTAGAGTTATGCATTGCAAGAAGATGTTCTTCGTATTTCTGTTCAAGTTATGAAAGTCTAATATTAGAGGGGCTTCGGGTGACTTGTGTTGTCAGGGCATTCTACATGTTTATGCCACTTGATGAGGACGCTTCTTCATGAGTCTTGAAGGATCCTGGAGTGTCAGCATGCATGTTTGGTTGAGGCCAATTTGTTGATTGAGCATAGTAAGATGTGTCTAGTCCAAGAGATAAAGACAAGGGTCCTTAATCATAGGGGTCTTAAGAGAGAGGGTCTCCCATTGGGCATAGGGATCTTGAGATGATTGTGTAGGATCATTCGTGTCTACCATTTCTTGCTCTTGTGATGGAGGTGTTCTTGCTTGTTCAAATTCCTTGAGTGCTTCTTTGGCTTCTGGTGCAAGGCTATAATGATTCCATGCGATATGTACGATGTAATTTCATGTCTTCAAGGATGGTCTTGTTTTCCCGACATAAAACTCTCTAGAGTTCTTTGTACTGGTGCTCATCACAACCAACACAGCCGAGAAAAGACTTGTGAATATGGGCTTCCGTAATGTGTGGTTGAGGTTTATAGGATGTAATTTCTATGCTTTGTTGTGCATTAGCAATGGTGTCATTATTTCGCACAAAAGCCCATGGACATCGAAGAAACACAACAATGTGGATTTCCGGATATGGTCAAACAGTTTTTAGCTCTTTTTGTAATAGGTGTTTCCAATGAGTGGGAGGATAGAACCAGTTGAAGACAGTTAGGAGGTTCCTGTCACTTTCTTTTTCAATGTTTCGGCCGAGCATTAATATCTTGGTTAGGTTGGCAATGAACCTTATGGTTGGAATCTCAATAACTATTAAGTACTTTTTAGATAAATACCATAACAATCATTGGAGTTTATCAGGGAAATCATCTTCCTTCCAGATTAAAGGGTGTATGAATGGATAGTTGGAGTTTAATCCAAAAGGATAAAGGATTGAGCCTCCATGGAGTTTGAATAGATTCATGTAGCATAGCCACATGAGGTTTTCTAGATTTTCAATAAGGCTGTCATTCTGGATTTGTTCAATAATCTCTAAGGGTATTCCAAGCTTGGCCAATCTCGTGTCCTCTCGATCTTATACTTTTCGTTGTGATGAAATGTATGGAAAGCATGCCTCATAATGTACATGTTGACCTCTGCAAATGCTTTTGGTCTGGACAAAAAAATTGGTAAGCATATTCCTTTTTCTAGCAATGTGTTTGGTTTCAAAAGAATACTTTGAAAATCATTAGGCCCATCGAAGCAATTGGGAATTCGGAATCTACTTTTGTTTGAACTTGGTCATCTGGAGAAAAGATGCTATATCTAGTTCCACTAGGAAATAATGGCCAATAAAATGAAATTAAAACTTTTTTATTCCATTTTTTACCATCAAGATTTCTTTGAAAGTGGAATGATAATGCATTTTAGTTTGGGAAAATCTTCCACTTTTGTAAGTACAAAGGTGTCGCTTACCATCAGTTTCTTCTAATAGAATGGCTGCTCAGTATTCGTCACTAGCATCAGTCTAGAGGATTTTCTTTCCTGTAGATGGAATTTGCAACAAGGGAAGAGTCTGCATGATTTTCTTAAGTTCGGCAACTACTTTGATCTGGGATTTTCCCCAATGTGGAGGAATTTCTTCAACATTGATTATAGTGAAATTAGCAATTTTACAATATTGGGAACAAAGTCTCTTAGATAATTAATTATCTCAAGAAATTACTGTACTTGCTTCCTTGTGAAGTTCTCTTCTCGAAATTTTAGCAATTTCTAAGCAATGTGTGGCCTTGGATAGTACGTACCTTTGTTAAGGTACATACCAAGAAATTCAATTTCTGTTTGGGCAACATTCATCTTTCTCTAAGAAAGCATAATCCCATACTTCTTTACAATATTTGCAAACTGCCGTAGGAGTTGGCAGTGGGATTCTTCATCAAGGCTATAGAGTAAGATATCATCAATGTATACTGTTGCACTTGGCAAGATTGGTTAGAAAATTCGACACATAGCATTTTGAAATAAGGATGGGGCTACTTTGAGTGCAAAAGGAAGAACTTTCCATTGAAAATGCTGGTTTGGAATATAGAACCCTATCTTAGGTTTGTCTTCAGGATGAATGCTCAACTGCCAAAATCTGACTTTAAGATCAAATTGGAATAGATGTGGACTTTGGATAATCCAGCAAAAAGGGAATTTCTTGAAAGTAAATGGAATTTGTCATCTTGGAAAAAAAGGTTGAGAGACTGATAGTTTATTACCAGTCGTGTTTTGCCTTTGTTTTGCTCAGCTCACTTGTTGACATAAAAAGCTTCATAGGCCCATTGAGAATCTAAGATTTCAATAAGATATTGTTGCAGTAGTTTTGAGCATTTTTTTTTTTTACCCAAAGCAAGATGTTCTAGATTCATTCCTATGTGACTCACCTTGGTCGAATTTATATCTTCATTTTTTTTTAAGTTGAACAAAGAATTCTAGATTTTTCCATATATGATGAGAACATTTTTGAGAAAATTCAAAATGAGATTCTGAACAAGATTCTAATAACTTTTGCATGATCGAATCTAACAGACTCATCTAGATGGAAAAAAAGTCTTTGAATATTGACGAATTCAAAGAATTGATCTTTATACTTAAGGCATTTTCTAGGAATGATACATAGTTGAGAAATTTGAGTCATGATGTCCCAACCAATGATTAGATCTTTGTTAAGGAGACTGGATCCAAAAATTTTAGTGCTTATGAGGCATTGAGGGAAAAACCGGATAGTTACTAGGGTAGTTCGTACATTCATAGAAAAAGTATCTTCTGAGGCAGAATTGAAATATTGAACATAGGAAGTCTAATATTGTTAGAAAGAATTTTTGTGTCTAGGATTGAAAAACTTGCACAAGTATCTATAAGAGCAATGACTGTGATAGGTTGAGCAAACTTCGAGCTGAAAATCTTTACAGGAAAGTGAGGACAATGGACTTGACTTGAAAATATACTAGGGTCTTGTTTTGAGGAAGTGAGAAATATGTGAAAAAGATCTTCAGAATTTGAGTTAAAATCGGTTTCACTAGGAGTCTGATAACAAGGGATGATACAAAGAGTCTGTTTGGATGGTTCTTCATCCGCAAAAAACAATGATTCAATGTTATCATTTTCGAGTAAAACATCAATTTCAACTTTTATATGATGTATCAAATGGTTCTGACCTTTTTTCGCATGGGGGCAATTTTTGGCGAAATGACCCTTTTGGCGAAATGAAGTATCAAGTTGATTTCTTGCGATTTGAGCGATCTTTCCTTTTGCGTAAGAATTGTCATTTCTTTTTTTCTCCGGAAATGCTTAGATCCATGCTTGGATTTTCCTACTCAAAACTTCTTAAAATGCCTATTTTTTTCTAGAAGACTTTCCGCAAGAGTCGTCACAATCTCTTTTGGAACACTTAATCTTTAGCTTTTGATGTGAACAAGCGCCATCAAGTTCTTTGTTGTCTGTGAGGTAGGTTTTCACCATTTGGCATTAACCACAAATCATCAAGGCACAATGGATCTCTTGATGTATTTCTCCCAAAGGAATGTCCACAATTCTCCTTTGTCTATTGAAAAAGGATCTCACAACTTGCTAAGACAACTTTTTGGGAATGGAAGTTAGAAAAACCTATTTTAAGTTTGCATCAGCTTCAACGCCATAAAAGAGCTTGAGTATTTCTTGATAATCCTTGTTGAGATGCCTTTTCTGGAGAGAGCAGCATTTTTCTTTCAAAAAAAAAAAAAAAAAACTCTCTTCTCTTGAGCTCATGAAGGTCATAAGGTTTATCAATGAAGAAGTGGTAGAGGAGGACAATGGCTTGGCCAAAGTCTGGTGAAAGCAGAAATTGAACTTGGTCTTGTTCTATCACTGATTGCCACCAATGTTTGAGGCTACTTGTAAACCTTATGACAACATGAAAAGGACATCATACTTGTCGTGATTTATGAGAGCTTGGACGTTAGCCAAGTATAGAATTCTTCAAATCTTTCTGGCCATTTGAAGTAGGAAATATCGTCAATAGTAAAAAAACTATTTAGAAGAGGGAGTTAGATTCTAGGATGAATTGTTTGGTTAGACAACCTCTAGTTCAAAAAAATTAGATTGCATCTGTGACATCTTGATTTTCAGGTTCTGTTTTCGATTGAATAAGTTGGGCTTTTCATATGTTTACACCTAATTTGTCTTTCCAAATACATTTAAAAAGTTAATTTTTTTTAAAAAAAAGGGCGAGAAAGGCTGGGTCGGACCGAATCTGGCCTTGGCCTCGGCTTGCCTCTATTTCCTGCCCTTCCCCCACGCGCGGCCCAAGTCTTTTCCCTTGCGCGGCCCAACCCTTTTTTCCTTTTTGGCCCGGCCCGCGCTCGAATTTGTCTTCTCCTCCAGTTGTCTTCTGCGAGGGGAAGCAGCGAAGCAAAAACGGAGGAGGAACGACCAGAAGAGAAGCAGCCGCAGAGGGAAGTAGAGGAAGAGGAGATCCTCCCCCCTAAGCCGCCAATCACTGCCGGAGCCGCCGACCACCTCCAACGCTGCTGGAATTTAGGTAAACATTTTACCAAACACTTGGTGTGTGCAGCTTGAAGCCGAGTTGACTGAACCTTGTTACGCCTGTTTCGGGCAAGCTCCGATCTTCGTGGGTCCCCATTTAGGTCGTCATCGGTTGCTTGTTGTCTACTGTGGATCTCGGACCTACCTCGTGACACGGTTGGGTCTAGAATCTTGCGAATCTCAAGTGCATCCGACCTTTTTGTCCAAATGCCAAGCTGAATCTCACTTTGCCGTCCCTTTTTTTTTGGGTCACCGGAGCACCGTCGCGGTCTAATCGGAGGCCAAGCCACATCCCTACCTGGTTGAAGCAGAAGCATAATGCTCTGGTTAGTCATTGCCCACGCCAGTCGCCATCGCTACTTCCCCTGTCGCGACTAGACAGTCGCGGGGCAGGGGTCGTGGGCCGGCGGAATGCCGACCTAGACCGACGTCTTCGCCACAGCCATTGGGACCCCTGACTCCAGACGTCAAGGGTTGCTCCCGTTCGCCCAATTGAAGCAACGCCGTCGTAGCCCTCGCCTAAGGGGCTGCTTGCGTCACGCACCTAGCCATCCCCTGGCTGCGGAGCCGGTCGAGGGCGAGCTAGGCTAGATCACAAATCTGGCTCCTGGCCCTTTTCGTTCAGCCGTGAGTGACCTTTTCCAGAAAAGAGAAAAGAGAGTTGGGCCCATTGGTTGGGCCCAACCCTTTATCAAATGCAAGCCTGACCATGGCTGGTCGGGCCTGGGCTTTACAAATGGGATGGCCAGCCCGTCCCCCCAGCCAGACCGAACCCGAGTCGGGTTAGACCGGACCCAACGCGGTTCGGCCCCTGAAAAAGAATATTTTTTTATTATTTTTAAATACTTTTTAAAAATTGAAAATTAAAAAATGTAGGGTTTGGTTGGAAATTGCCATGTTTTGCTAATTAGGCATTTATTTGCTTGCACATTGATTATATCGTGTGTTTAATTTGCATATTTAATTATGTTTAATTGCACTCACTCAATTTTATTGCAATTAGGATCTTGGTAGCTATGATTATTATTTTAATGATTGTGCACCTGCATGATCATCTCACATGTTAGTGGATAGGCATAAAATCAATCCAAACTGTTAGAAAAAAAAATCATTTCTTTTAAAATGAACAAGATTAGGTACCAAAAAGACACTAATTGGTTAATTAGTATAATCAAGTCCTCAACCCTAGATTCTCTGGTTGCATAGGAAGTGAGGTATACTCTCATACCTCACTTGGTTTCTAGCCGACCCTAATAGGCTTAATGGCGGGTCCTTTTTGCAAAATTCTTTAGAAAACCCCAATGTCACGCAGGGTATGGGCTTGGGAGAGCATGTGCCTAATCAAGGGCCATAAGCCCATCATTTAGGCAATACCCCTAAACATGTTCCCTCCCCGAGGGTAGGTCACGACTGCTTGGCAACTCCGCTTGGGATTTGGTTTTAAACCTTAGAGGACTTAGGCTAAAATTAATCTTGTTCAAATATATATATATATATATATATATATATATATATATATATAATTTGTTGCGAGGATTTTAGGTACGCCCCTAACATTAAAGGTGTTAAATGTTTTTACAGAATGGAAGGTATAAGGGGAAGTGTTTGCTCACCTTTGTCTTGTAGGGAGGAGTAGGAATGTATGGTTTATTTTTTATGTACGAAATGTTGTTTGCCTATAAATTGTTGTGCATGTATTCTTTGCATTGTACTACACCCTAGCACACACAACCTACCGCCGGACCTGGGCCGCATAGGATCACCTAGGATGGTGTTGAGGTGGATACCACTCCGACTACAACCATGTAGTACGAGTCACCTATCTTAAACTTGAAATTTCTTTCTTGATGTCGAAGGTCAACGTTGATCTGCAACCATGCGACACAAGTCGATTCAATTATAAGCCTACAACAACAGCCGCAATCTTGTTGGTTCGGTCCAGTGATCCTATGGCTCCATTTTGAGCCGTATAGAGTAGAAATCGAACCACATCCCATGTGCATGTCTATGTAATTGAAAAAAAAAAAAACAGAGACAAAGGTCGGCACCCATTGTAAGTATCATTTTTCTTTTTATTTGCTCATTTTGTACTGAACTTCCATCTTGAAATTCGCAAACATCAATCAATTGCCCTTGGTGTTGTAGGCTTATAATTGAAAAAATTGGCAATCACTTTTGACAAGTGAACATTGAATGCAAGTTTTAAACACTTTGATTTGGCCATGTTGAACACATGGTTTTGTCTAAATTTCTAGTTATGGGCTCGAAATCATTTTGAAAAAAAAAAAAACTTTCAAGTTGTGATTTTATATTGGGCCACAAAAATTGAAATTGCACTTTTTTTTTTATCAAATTCTCCCATCCTCACATTTTGGGACTAAAATGCAAATCATTGTGTACAAATTTCTCAAAATAGAAGTCATTTCATTTTTCTAGGAGTAAAATCACAAATCAATCTTTCAAAAATCAATGACACTTTTGTATACGAAACTTTTGGAATAAAAGTGGACATTCGATTGATGGCCATGGATTGATTATTTTAATGATGTCTTCTCTTATGATAAAATCTTGGCAAAATATTAAAACCCCGTAATAAGGACCGTGGGGCATGTACCGTCGCCTCAATTTTATTGTAAGAAGCGACTTCATTGAGATATCATTTTCTCTCATTCACGTACTGACATTGTCATCTTTTTGCAGGTTATGCGCAATGCTCCTTGACATTCTCATGGTGACCACATAAAGAAGTGAATTCTAGAGCTAGGACAAGAGTTGATTTTTACTTTCATCTGTGCAAGAGTTTCTTGTATTTTATCATTGTCTTTATTCTTGTTAAAAACCATGTTTTCCGTTTTGGGTTTTGATTGCGAATCCAATTGATGCTTTTATAAATCATGCAACTCACATTTTTTTTAATGATGGAATTCAATTTCTTGAAAATCATCCTAAAAAAAAAAAAAAAACCTCAGAAGTGTTTTAAATGAACCTTTACGTCTACCCTAAAAATGTTTGGAAAATGAATTTCAAGATAGCTTTGCTTAAGATCCTCTCTTCATGTGGTCGCATTCTCAGGTAGAATGAGGAGTTTATATGAGATCGGCATCTGCCCCTTCTAAGAGATAAAAGTGTAGGCTCATGGAACTCGAGAAGCAAGCATGCGTTGAGGCTTCGTCGGCGCCAATCTTCCAATAGAGGTGGAACAAAATTGAATTCCGTTCTAGGAAATTTCTTTATTTGGAGATGCCTTAGGTGCCAAAATAGCCCATTGATCTCGTTCACTTTGCATGATGAAACAAATGAAGGGAATTGCCAAGCATCCAAAAAGGCAAATTCGAAGGAAGAGTAAACTATATCGATTCCAATTATTCATTTATGATACCATTTCTAACATGACTTTCTTTTCATTGTTCAGGAGACATCAAGAGTACTGAGTTTTGTAACGTTCCAACAAATGTGATAGAGCGTTATTAAGTCTTGTTTATCTTAAACAAAGAAAGATTCAAATGAAACAGAGGGGCAATATGTGGCACCCCTCGACGGCCCCCAATCCATTAGGGTCGCCACAGATTACTTGCCACTCATCCTGTTACATGCCAGTCTAATGACTTTTATGATTAAAATGAAACCACAGTTCATAGGGGTTGATCAATGGAATTCCTTACCATTTTTTTTTTAAAGGTCCCAACGCAGTTCATCAGCGGAAGCATAAACAAGTCTCACCATCTCTCCCTCCAATAACAATAATGCAATGCACACCACTACGCACCAGAAGAAAAGATAAAGCCGATTCACCTTTATTTATATTTCCGTGATGGACATTTCGGGTCGATACAAAAAAAAGGCCAAGATTTTTAACTATACTTGGCTATACCCAAAAAAGAACTCGACCCTATAAGAAACATGTACATGCCCCCATCGACAAGTGTCGGCTATCCCCAAAAAGAAAGCGTCAGCTCCCACCAGTCCTACATGCCATCACACCCAACCCTGTGCATCGGGCGGTGGCGGCGGTAACATCCCTAGCATCACCCCATTGCATCAAACGTGAACAGAAAAAAACTCTTGGATGATGGGGCCATCAGTTAAACCCACGTCGTACATCATTAATACTCGAACTCGGAAATACTCCAGACCGGGTATACTAATATAGGAATGCTCGGTGCACTCCACCTCGACGTCAGTAGGTATGCCATAGAAGGTACCATGCACAACTAGTGAAAGAGGCATCTTTCTAATTTGAAAAGTTAATCCCCAAAAGGGGTGAGTATAACCACTCAGCAGTAAAGATCCGCCAAACTACACACTGCATCAAACAGAACAATCAAGGTATCATGAATAAAACACATATCATTCATGCATTTAAGCTTACCTAACCTTATAGCCATGCATATATCACCATGCTTTTGTACTTATATGAACAGCCATGCATATCATCATGCAACGTGCATATACCATCATGCACTTATACATGTATCATCAAGCATGCCAAACTTATATTACCAAGATTCATATCATTTTTCTTTTCAGGGACCAATGTTTGCATCCCACAATTTATAGCTCGCATCCAACCTGGCATCGCGAGGAACCTTCGGCACACACCTCCGGGCATCCGACACACACACTCCGAGCATCTCGTACCCCAAATAGCATCACGAGGTATCCCCCTCGGCACACACCTCCGAGGCTTCTGACACACAGCTCCGAGCATCCTGAAACTCCCGAGGACATCCGGCACACACACTCCAGGCATCTCGAAACTCCCGAGGCATCATCGGCTCACACCTCCAACAGTCTTGTTATTATCTTAATTTATATTCACACATGTATCTCAATTTCAACATGGCATTTGATGCATCAATATCAAGAGTCTCAACCAGCATTTGATGCCATATAACGTGCCATATGTCATCACATATGCAGCAAAATCAACTGCTCAAAGCATTGCATCACATGGAAAAATTCATTTATTTTTTAAAACACATCAATTTTTTTTTTTTATAAAACAGAATACACTCCTTTGGTTAAAACTCTAGGAAAATTAGTGAATGGTATAAATAAATTCTGAAAACTTGACACATTATAGACAAGACTAAAGGCAGATATCTCATGAAAAACACCATACCAAAAGAATCTCACACAAAACAGTACGGTCCATGCATCACAGTCTTCAAAAGTTTAACACTTCAGCTTGCACAGTTTCGGAAGTAATTTAAATTAAATATCCAAATGAACTCCAAAAATTATGAAATTTTGATATGTTATAGGCAAGCCCTAAATTTAAATATCTCGTGAAGAAATCGAAACCCAAATCGTTCTATATTAATAGATATAGATGATTAATTCCCCCCATTCTCGGTGTCATTTTTCTAGATTATCTTCTTTCAAAGGAAACTCGTTTTACTGACCTACATATATCCGTTCCTTATAAATTTTCAGTATGCTATACTTCAGAATATTTCCCAAAACTTTCATTAAGAACACATGATCAAATTTTAACTGGATGATTTTATAAAAATCACAGAATCATACTAGGTCGAAGTAGCATTTTCCCAGATCCAGTTTCTTCAAAGGACAACGATTTCACCGACCTATTTTTGTTCATTTCCTCTAAATTTTTGATATGTTTTACCTCAAGAAGTAAGTTACAACTTTCATTAAGAACTCAAAGTAATATTTTCGCAAGAATGCTACTTTACAGTCCACGAAATCACTAAAGGTCAGCACAACAAATTCCGGATCTAATCTCTCCAAAGGAAAATTGTTTCACCAGAAAATCCTTGTTCGTTTTGTCTCGAATTTTAGTATGTTATCCATCAAGGTGTTCTCTAGAACTTTCATGAAGAAATCAAAGCAAGATTACAACTAAAAAGTCGTATGCAGCTCACAAACTCGTGAAGGGTCGGACTAGTTTTTTCCAGAAACAGTATGCTAGGCCAACGAATCTCTCCCCAAAGCTCCGAAATCTCATCACTTCCACCACAACCAAAATTCACCATTTTCTACACACACATCACAGCAAGCAAATGGTAGGTTTTAGAACTCTACTTGTCTCAAATTTAAGCACAAAACAGCAACAAAAGGTGGGCAAGGTGGCGAACAAACGGCGGCGAGCTAGGCAGATGATCGGCGAATGGTCCTCTTTCCTCTTGCACGCACGGTCTCTTTCTCTCTTCCTTTCTTTCTCTCAGACAACCTCTTTCTCCCTTTCTCTTTCTCTCGTGCGAACCCCTATCTCTCTTCGGGCGACACACTCTCTTTCTCTCCCTTTCCTCGCCTAATCCGCCCCCTCTTCCCCTCTAATTTCCTTCCCATCATCATTAGCCATCATTGATCTTGCATGCCGGCGCCACTTGGCAATTGCCATGCAAGATGGGCTTGAATCCAGCTGGGCTTGGGCCAGCTTGGTCGACGGCAGCTCCTTCTCCTCCTTTGGGCTTCGCGGGCTAGGCCCATATGGCCGAATGGTGGGTGATCGTGGGCTGGTCTTGGCCTAAGAGTTTTGGCCCACTCTTCTCTAATTTAATCATCACCTAATCTCTTATCATATAAATACTTAATTTCCCTTATTCACTTGGCCATAAAACTTGAAATCATAAATCAATAAATTCCAACTTATAAAACACATGGCCGATAATAGAATTTTCTTTCCTACCAAATAATTATCCATTAAAAGCTTGACCATAAATCTTATTGCAAATCATGGATCAAATGGCTACAATACAACTTGATGGTACTTCCATCACCTATTCATAGGCCTTAATGTATCTGGAGGTTGCCATGAATTTTTGGGATGCCACAATTCTCCCCTCCTTAGAGAATTTCGTCCTTGAAATTGGGCGTCACTCATGTCTCTTGAAACAAGTAGGGGTACTTTTCTTTCATCGATTTCTCACTCTCTCATGTGGCTTCCTCCACACCATGATGTCGCCATAATATCTTTACCAACGGGATTTTCTTGGTCCTAAGAACTTGCTCCTTTCGATCCAGCACTTGCACAGGCTCTTCGATGTACCTCACTCTCTCATCTACTTTGATGGCTTTATGATCGAGTATGTGACCAGGATCCGGCTGGTACTTTCTCAGCATCGACACATGAAACACATCATGCAAATTCCCCAATTTTGGAGGTAGCGCCAAACGATAAGCTACATCTCTTATTCTTTCAAGTATCTCAAAAGGTCCAACAAATCTAGGGTTTAACTTACCCTTCATCCCAAATCGAGAGATTCCTTTCATCGGAGATACTTTAAGGAATACATGATCTCCCACACTAAACTCCAAAGGCCTTTATCAACATAGTCTCTTTGTCTATTATGGGCTGTCTTAAGTCTTTTTCTGATTATCTCGACCGCTTCTGTAGTAACTTGCACTAGCTCAGGTCCTGTCAATTTTCCTTCACGTACTTCATTCCAACAAACAGGAGTCCTACACCTTCTTCCATATAATGCTTCATATGGAGCCATGCCTATACTTTTCTGAAAGCTATTATTATAGGCGAACTCTATTAGATGCAAATTTTCATTCCAACTTCCTCTAAAGTCAATAACACATGCTCTCAGCATATCTTTTAGAGTCCGAATCACTATTTCTGTTTGTCCATCTGTTTGAGGATGAAAAGTAGTACTAAATTGAAGCTTTGTCCCTAAGGCATTTTGGAGACTTCGCCAAAAATTTGAAGTTAACCTAGAGTCTCGATCAGATGTGATTGTTACAGGAATACCATGCAAGTGTATTACTTGGCTTACATACATCTCAGCAAGTTTATTCATTGAATAGTTCATGCGAACAGCTAGGAAATGAGCAGACTTAGTCAAACGATCCACTATCACCCAAATAGAGTCGTGACCACTTGATGTCCTTGGCAGTCCTTGCACAAAGTCCATCGTTACATGTTCCCATTTCCACTCTTGTATGTCTAACGGTCTCGATAGTCCTACAGGTTTGCAATGTTCCGCCTTCACTTGTTGGCACGTTAAACATTGAGAAACGTGTTTAGCCGTATCTACTTTCATGCCATTCCACCAAAATTGCTAACGCAAATTCCTGTACATCTTTGTACTACCCGGATGAATACTATAATTACTCCTATGTGCCTCCGACAAAATTTCCTTTTTCACTTCTTCATTGCCGGGAACAAAGTCGTCCTTGGCATCTTATCACTCCATCTTCAGAAATTTGAAATTCCGATTTTTTTCCTAAAGACATAGCATCTCGTATCTTCAAAATTTCCAGGTCAGATTTTTGTAAAATCTCAACTTTCTGAATGATTTCAGGCTCAATTCTTAATGCAGTAAGCATACCAATAAGGTGGTCCATTTCCAACTTAAACTCTGAGTCTGCTACAAACTTTAATAGGTTCCATTCTGCCATTTTTAAACCGGCCATCTCCATAGCTGACTTACGACTAAGGGCATCCACTACCTTATTTGCCTTTCCTGGATGGTATCGTATCTCACAGTCATAATCTTTCAATAACTCCATCCACCTTCTCTGTCTCATGTTCAACTCTTTTTGCGAAAATAAATACTTCAGGCTCTTATGATCTGTATAGATTTCAAATTTTTCTCCATACAGATAGTGTCTCCATATTTTCAAAGTAAACACTATAGCTGCCAATTCCAAATCATGCGTTAGGTAATTCAATTCATGGGGCTTCAATTGCCTCGATGCGTAGGCTATGACCTTGCCATGTTGAATCAAAACACATCCCAGTCCTTTGTGAGATGCATCACTATATACTGTAAAACCATCAGACCCAGATGGTATAGTTAGGATTGGAGCCGTGGTCAATTTTCTTTTAAGTTCCTGAAAGCTCCTCTCACATTCTCCACTCCATTCAAACTTTACATTCTTGCACGTTAATTTCGTTAAGGGGCCTGCCAATCGTGAAAACCCTTCAATAAATCTTCTATAATAACCAGCCAATCCTAAGAAACTTCGAATCTCAGTGGGTGTTGTTGGTCTCGGCCAATCTATTACCATCTCAACTTTTGCCGGGTCCACTGCAATTCCTCCTCCTAACACCACGTGTCCCAAAAATATTATCTGGTCCAGCCAAAATTCACACTTGCTGAATTTGACATACAACTCATGATCTCTCAAAGTTTGCAAAACTATGCTCAAGTGTTGCTCATGCTCTTCAGGTCCTCTAGAATATATCAGGATATCATCAATGAAAACATCACAAATTGATCCAAATAAGGCTTAAATATTCGATTCATTAAATCCATGAATGCGGCTGGTGCATTCGTCAATCCAAAAGGCATAACTAAGAACTCATAATGTCCATAACGAGTCCTAAATGAAGTGTTAGGAATGTCTTCTTTCTTAATTCTTAACTGATGGTATCCCGATCTCAAGTCAATCTTAGAAAAGACCGAACTTCCTTGCAATTGATCGAATAGATCATCAATTCTAGGTAGAGGATATTTATTCTTAATGGTCACTTGATTCAGCTATCTGTAATCAATACATAGATGCATCGACCCGTCTTTCTTTTTCACAAACAAGACCGGTGCAACCCAAGGTGAAGCACTTAGCCTAATGAATCCTTTATCAAGCAACTCTTGTAGTTGCACCTTCAATTCCTTCAACTCGACTAAGGCCATCCTATACGGGGCTTTCGATATTGGTCATGTTCCAGGCATTAGTTCTATTTAAAACTCAATTTCTCACTCTGGTGGTAATCCAGGTAACTCCTCAGGAAACACATCCTGATATTCCCTGACTACTTGAATCTCACCGATTTCAGCCTCTTTCTTAGTAAGGTCTCTTACCACTGCTAGGTATCCTTGACATCCTTCGTCAAGAAGTTCACAAGCTTCTACCATCGAGATAATGGCCATAGAAGGGTTTGTCTAACCTCCAAAAAATTCGAAACTTAATTGATCGGGCAACATGAACTGGATCACTTTCCTATAGCAATCCACCTTAGCCCTATGCTTATGAAGCCAGTCCATTCCTATGATAATATCAAAATCATACATAGCCATTACGGCTAGGTCTATTTCCATATCCCTTCCTCCTATTGTTATTTTACATTTTGCACACATCATCGTAGATAATACCATATTCTTTAAAGGCGTGGAAACATAAAGAGCCGTCTCAAGAGGCGTAGCTTCTATTTCACTCAATTGCCTATATCTTTCAGATATAAATGAATGCGTAGCACCCGTGTCAAACAATGCATATGCCTTCTTGCCATTTATGAAAATCGTACCTGATATAACATTTCTGGAAGCTTCTGCTTCCTCTTGGGTGACCGCATACACCCTCCCTTGTGCTAGTGGCCTCTGAGGATTCCTTGGTAGGTTTAGTCTAACAATACTTTGCTGTGTCTGTCGCCCCGAGCCAACACTCATTTGCGACCTTCCTTGTGGGCAGTCTCTCTTAAGGTGACCTACTTGTCCACAATCATAACATCTCAACCGTCCATTGCAAGGTCCTGGGCCATGCCGCCCATCACACCTTCAACAAACATCAGGCTGATAGGGTGCTTTCCCTATATTCAGGCCATCCCTAGCTCTTCCAAAATTTCCAAAATTGCTATTTTTCTTCGCCTCCCAAGTCTGACCTTAACCAGGATAGGGTCTCTTACCCCTTCTCACATCACTAAAGTTCAGCTGTCTCTTAAACTCTGATCGCTCTCTCACCAGCTCTTACTCCACTAACTATGCCCGTTCATAAATCTCATGATAATCCCTTATATTCAAAGGCACCAGTTGTTTCCTAATATCAGTCTTCAATCCTTTCAGAAATCTTTTAGCTTTTTCCTCACGATCCTCAATCAATCTGGGAGCATACCTAGACAATTTAGAAAATTTTGCCTCATACTGATCCACTATCAGCTCCCTTTGTTCCAACTAAACAAATTCAGTGATCTTCCTATCCTTGACACAGTCAGAGAAATGCTTCCTATTAAAAGCTCCAACAAATTCATCCCAGTTCACATCAGTACCTAGTGAAAAGATCGTATCCCTCGAAGCTCTCCACCAAAACTTTGCATGTCCCTCCAGCTGGTACTCTGCCAAAACTATCTTCTCAGCATCACTACAGTCCAACAACCAGAAAATCTGTTCTATCCCATCAATCCAATGTTCTGCCTCCTCAAGACTTCCCATTCCACTAAACTTAGGTGGCTTCAACTTCATAAATTGCTCCACCAGTCCTTGAGGGCGACGTTCCACTCCGGGTTGTTGCTACGCTTGCCTATCGATCATATTTCCAATATTGGCTAATGCTTACAGGATATCTTTCATTCGGGGTTCAGCCCTTGCAGCAGAGGCTTCAGCCCTCGATGGATGAGCACTTCCAGCTCGCACCATGACTTTCCTGCAGTTTCCAAATATTTGCCTCAAGAAAAATCTGAGACTCATTGTCTCCATTCAAAGCAACTACTACTATATAAGTAACATAAACATGTTACTGGTACCTAAAGACAACTCAAAATAAACTACTAGGAATCTACGAGTGAATATCCATCACCCGTTATTCAAAGTTAACCAATTATTCCATTTAATATCCTATGGTGTGCATTGTCATCATATTCGTCAATTTCCAAATGAGGCTCCTTATCACTCCAACTATAACCATTCGCTCTGATACCAAAACTGTTGTGGCACCTCTCGACGGCCCCCAATCTGTTAGGGTCGCCACAGATTACTTGCCACTCATCCTATTACATGCTAGTCTAATGACTTTTATGATTAAAATGAAACCATAGTTCATAAGGGTTGATCAATGGAATTCCTTACCATTTTTTTTTAAGTCTCAACGCAGTTCATCAGCGAAAGCATAAACAAGTCACACCATCTCTCCCTCCAATAACAATAATGCAATGCACACCACTACGCACCAGAAGAAAAGATAAAGCCGATTCACCTTTATTTATATTTTAATGATGGACATTTTGGGTCGATACAAAAAAAGGCCAAGATTTTTAACTATACTTGGCTATACCTAAAAGAGAACTCGACCCTATAAGAAACATGTACATCCCTCCATCGACAAGTGTCGGCTATCCCCAAAAAGAAAGCGTCAGCTCCCACCAGTCCTACATGCCATCACACCCAACCCGATGCATCGGGCGGCGGCGGCGGTAACATCCCTAGCATCACCGCATTGCGTCGAACGTGAACGGACAAAAACTCTTAGATGATGGGGCCATCAGCTGAACCCACGTCGTACATCACCAATACTCGAACCCAAACATACTCCAAACCAGGCATACTAATACAAGAATGCTCAGTGCACTCCACCTCGACGTCAGTAGGTATGCCATAGAAGGTACCACGCACAACTGGTGAAAGAGGCATCTTGCTAATCTGAAATGTTAATCCCCAAAAGGGGTGAGTACAACCACTTAGCAGTAAAGATCCGCCAAACTACACACTGCATCAAACAGAACAATCAGGGTATCATGAATAAAACACATATCATTCATGCATTTAAGCATACCTTACCTTATAGCCATGCATATATCACCATGCATTTGTACTTATATGAACAGCCATGCATATCATCATACAACGTGCATATACCATCATGCACTTATACATGTATCATCAAGCATGCCAAACTTATATCACCAAGATTCATATCATTTTTCTTTCCAGGGACCAATGTTCGCATCCCACAATTTATGGCTCGCATCCAACCTGGCATTGCAAGAAACCTCCGGCACACACCTCCGGGCATTCGGCACACACACTCCGGGCATCTCGTACCCCAACTAGCATCACGAGGTACCCCCCCCCCGGCACACACCTCCGAGGCTTCCGGCACACACCTCCGGGCATCCCGAAACTCCCGAGGACTTCCGGCACACACCTCCGGGCATCCCCAAACTCCCGAGGACTTCCGGCACACACACTCCGGGCATCTTGAAACTCTCGAGGCATCATCGGCTCACACCTCCGACGGTCTTGTTATTATCTCAATTTATATTCACACATGTATCTCAATTTCAACATGGCATTTGATGCATCAATATCAAGAGTCTCAATCAGCTTTTGATGCCATATAACATGCCATATGTCATCACATATGCAGCAAAATCAACCGCTCAAAGCATTGCATCACATGGAAAAATTCATTTATTTTTGAAAACACATCAATAATTTTTTATAAAACAGAATACACTCCTTTGGTTAAAACTCTAGGAAAATTAGTGAATGGTATAAATAAATTCTGAAAACTTGACACATTATAGACAAGACCTAAAGGTAGATATCTCATGAAAAATACCATACCAAAAGAATCTCACACAAAACAGTACGGTCCATGCATCACAGTCTTCAAAATTTTAACACTTCAGCTTGCACAGTTTCGGAAGTAATTTAAATTAAATATCCAAATGAACTCCAAAAATTCTGAAATTTTGATATGTTATAGGCAAGCCCTAAATTTAAATATCTCATGAAGAAATCGAAACCCAAATCGTTCTATATTAATAGATATAGACGATTAATTCCCCCCATTCTCGGTGTCATTTTTCCAGATTATCTTCTTTCAAAGGAAACTTGCTTTACTGACCTACATTTATCCGTTACTTCTATATTTTCAGTATGTTATACTTCAGAATGTTACCTACAACTTTCATTAAGAATATACGAGCAAATTTTAACTGGATGATTTTATAAAAATCACAGAATCATACTAGGTCGAAGTAGCATTTTCCCAGATCTAGTTTCTTCAAAGGAGAACGATTTCACCGACCTAGTTTTGTTCATTTCCTCTAAATTTTTGATATGTTTTACCTCAAGAAGTATGCTACAACTTTCATTAAGAATTCAAAGTGAGATTTTTTCAAGAAAGTTACTTTACAGTCCACGAAATCACTAAAGGTCAGCACAACAAATTCCAGATCTAATCTCTCCAGAGGAAAATTGTTTCACCAGGCAATCCTTGTCTGTTTTGTCTCAAATTTTAGTATGTTATCCATCAAGGTGTTCTCTACAACTTTCATGAAGAAATCAAAGCAAGATTCAAACTAAAAAGTCATATGCAGCTCACAAACTCGTGAAGGGTCGGACTAGTTTTTTTCCAGAAACAGCATGCTAGGCCAACGAATCTCTCCCCAAGCTCCGAAATCTCATCACTTCCACCACAACCAAAATTCACCATCTTCTACACACACATCACAGCAAGCAAAGGGTAAGTTTTAGGACTCTACTTGCCTCGAATTTAAGCACAAATCAGCGACAAATGGTGGGCAAGGCGGCGAGCTAGGCGGATGATCGGCGAACGGTCCTCCTTCCTCTCGCATGCACGGTCTCTTTCTCTCTTCCTTTCTTTCTCTCGGACGACCTCTCTCTCCCTTTCTCTTTCTCTCGTGTGAACTCCTCTCTCTCTCTTCGGGCAACACACTCTCTTTCTCTCCCTTTCCTCGCCTAATCCGCCCCCTCTTCCCCTCTAATTTCCTTCCCATCATCATTAGCCATCATTGATCTTGCATGCCAGCGCCACTTGGCAATTGCCATGCAAGATGGGCTTGAATCCTGCTGGGCTTGGGCCAGCTTGGTCGACGGCAGCTCCTCCTCCTCCTTTGGGCTTCGTGGGCTAGGCCCATATGGCCGAATGGTGGGTGATCGTGGGCTGGTCTTGGCCTAAGAGTTTTGGCCCACTCTTCTCTAATTTAATCATCACCTAATCTCTTATTATATAAATACTTAATTTCCCTTATTCACTTGGCCATAAAACTTGAAATCATAAATCAATAAATTCCAACTTATAAAACATATGGCCGATAATAGAATTTCCTTTCCTACCAAATAATTATCCACTAAAAGCTTAGCCATAAATCTTATTACAAATCATGGATCAAATGGCTACAATACAACTTGATGGTACTTCCATCACCTATTCATAGGCCTTAATGTATCTGGAGGTTGCCATGAATTTTTGGGATGCCACACGTTATTATCCCTTCCTCCATAAGGGACACCTTGGGATGTTGATTGCCCAACTTTGGAAAGGGATGTATTTCATTCCTAAACTTGATTCTCTTTAGTTTAAAAAAAATGACATCATTTTCTTTGGTACAAGACAGACTCGAACAGAACAAAGGTTTGTCAAATAAAAAGTGGGAGAACAACGTTTGATTTAGAGAAAAATCTCTCCTTCCCCCACCAATGAAGTGTGCTGAACAATATTGTCAAATTCATCAAGAAATGATGTATCGTTCCTCAATTAAACCTAATTAAGTATGGAGATAACTCGTTTCATCTCCTCTTCTTATAGGGTGATAAATGAAAAAAAAAAAGTTGCACCTTGACCGTAGAAGCAGCGCCTTCCACCAAGGAATTAGGAAAACATCAAACACTTAAAGGCGAATGCAAGGGAAAGGTATTGTCGAGTTACCAAATATCCACGAAGGTGAATCCAAGAGATGTTAGAGCCCAAAGGATGAACGCGAATGAAGGGTAATAATGCATCATTTCCAACATTTCAATCCCTAAAGATTTTTGCACTAACATATTCTTTCACATTCTTTACAAGGTTATTGAGTCACCATGCCGTAGGTAAGTACCCTTCTTCTAAAAAAAAATTAAAAAAAAAAAGGAGAATTTCCGTTACAAAAAAGAACTTTTTGCACTTTCCTAGAGATAAGCACAAAAATGAATAATTGAAAAAAAATTCTACTAACTTTTTAGCATTATTTTTATCTCAAAATTGTTTTCTCGTTTAGTGGGTTATTCATTTTGAATCAAATTTCCCTATGGAGATTGATCTACTTAGATGATCTTAGCAGAGTGAAATGGAGACGTTAACTATGCCAAACAAGAAGTGCTTAGGATGAAGAAAGGTAAGCTGTTTCCAAACACATTCTTCAAACACTTTTGAGGGTTGAGTGAAAAGTGACTTTCTCTTAGGACGAATGATACATTCAGCATTGAGCACAAAGATCGAAATGATAAAGGCGTTTCCTTCATCAATCCCAAGCATTGCACTAAACTCTTGCTACCCCTTTGGACTGAATAAGGATGCCCTTTCAAAGTATCCCTGTTGAGAACAACCCTACATTGGGGTAGCATAGGAGGTTAGGATCGTGTTGTAGAGCGAAGGATTAAGAAAGATTCTATTACCTTCACTTGCATCAATCTTCTGGTGATAGCTTCAGAGGAATTTTCATCAGAGCTTGACTCATCCCAAGGTGAAGAAGAGCATTTCCTTATCTACCCAAACATTAATACCCATTGCTTTAACCAATTTGGGCCTGATTGTTCATTTCTGAGTCCCGAGCGGTGATCATTCCCCTTCACTGGGGCAAGACATAAGGATTGACCACATACAATTGACATTTATGAGAAAACGTCAAAAGCATCTTGAAAGTCATAAGAGCTCCAAAAGTTCAAAGAGCAAAAAGTTCGATAGAATTAAGGGGCATGAAAAAGCAGTGTGCCTGGTAAAAGTAAGACCAATGCCCGTCAAGAAAAAGAGCCAAAAGGCTACATTTTATGTGAAAAAAAAATTGATCAAAATCCAAGTGCCTGCGAAAAAAAAAATCATCACAAAGGGCAAAGGAAATTAGAGAAAAGAGCAAAGCTCCCATGCAGAAATTATTAGTCAAGGGACTTTCAAGATGTGCAGTGTTTCAAAAGCCAAATGCTTTCGAAAGGTCAAGTGACCTGGTCACGTTGCCATAATGATCACCGACTCTTAAAAACCCTCTTGAAAATTTTAAGCCTTTCGAACGTCTCCCGAGCCAACACTACAACCCTCTTCCAAAGCCTCTTCTGATTGGGATGGTTCGAGTGAAAATGAGAATGCTACAAAAAAGCTACCGCTTGAAGGAGTGGAAGCAATTCTATCTTGTCTTTTCTTCCAAGTTCTCGACTTGTAAACCTGATGAAGGTAGCGACAAATGTTCCTTTATTGGCCTCAAAGCAATAATCCCTTTGTGTAAGCCCATGACCAAACTTATATTGTGGTCCTTTCAACAGACCTTTTTGATTGATCAAATTGTGCTTATCACGAATGTTTCTGAAAGCCTTTGACATGGGTTATGTGAGATACCCTCAGCAATCAGTTACTTCCCACACGAATGGATGGGATCAAGCAGCCATTATTATCGAGAGTGTACGAGAAACCTTTTCTGACTAAGAAACTCTAGTTTGGCATGATTAATGAGCCATTTTCATGAGTCGTAGCCGTTCTGACAAGAATTTGACTCCCAGACAATTTGATGATTAATGATATATCCTCGAGCAAGATGACAGTTTTGCGCCACATGATGCTGATTGACATCGAATGTTTTTCTAAAGCAGTCGAACTTAGCTCGATTAGCTTGTTCAATTAATCCTGTGATATTGACAATACGTCTCTTGATGACGTCTCTAATGACATTTGCTCAAGTTGAATTTGACAAGATTCCTCAGTGAGATCATGCAGTTTTCAAGGGGTTAGCGAGTGCTTCCCTAAAAACCCAAGGTTCATGGTCAGCCTTAAACTATGTCATCTCGCAAGATTCGTGGGTCTATCCTTAGACCACACAGTTCATGGGTTATCCTTAGACCACGCGGTTCATGGGTCTATCCTTAGACCACACAGTTCGTGGGTCTATCCTTAAACCACAAGGTTCGTGGGTCATCTTTAAACCACACGGTTCGTGAGTCTATCCTTAAACCACAAGGTTCGTGGGTCATCCTTAAACCACATGGTTCGTGGGTCTATCATTAAATCACAAGGTTCGTGGGTCTATCCTTAAACCACAAGGTTCGTGGGTCTATCCTTAAACCACACGGTTCGTGGGTCTGTCCTTAAACAACACGGTATGTGGGTCTATCCTTAAACCATAAGGTTCGTGGGTCTATCCTTAAACCACATGGTTCGTGAGTTTATTCTTAAACCACGTTTTTAAAATGTTCATGAGTCTATCTTTAAACTGTGATTTCAAAAGGTTCATGGGTTTTCCTTAAATCATGTATTTCCAACCTGGTCGAAACTTGTTGTTACATGGTGAGACCTCATTTCTTTCCTTTTTCCTATGACACGGCGAGCTTCTATAGCCCGTAGTCCTTCTCTTTCTTCTTATGACATGGCGAGCTTCTGTAGCCTAGAGTCCTCATCATTCTTCTTATGACGCGGCGCGCTTCCATAGTTATGAGTCATTTTCCGTCGACCTGATGCATGCCTATGCACCTTGGGTCTCTTTACCGCCAAAATAATTTATGTGTCTTCCATCTTTGATTGCAGTCTCTTCGAGGCTACATTCAAAGAGGGGTAGCTGTTGACACATAATTTTTCTTTCCAAATACATTAAAAAATTAATTTTTTTAAAACAATATTTTAAAAAAAAAAGGCGAGAAAGACCGAGTAGAGCTAGATTTGGCCTTGGTTTGACCCACCTCTCTTTCTTTCCCTTCCCCCACGATTGGCCCAGCCCCTTTTCCCTTTTTGGCCCAACCCGCGTTTGAATTTGTCTTCTCCTCCAGTTGTCTTTTGCGCGGGGAAGCAGCGAAGTAAAAAGCAGTCGCCCGGGACAGAAATGAGCCACGACAGGGGACAACAGGATCTAGCGTGGCAGGGAGAGCTGGTTAGGGAGCTGAGGCGATGCGCGCGAGCTGAGGGAAAAAGAAGGCACGGGTAGAACAGAAGAAGGAAGGGAGAAAGAAACAAAAAACAAAAACAAAAAAAAAGGAGGAGAGCCCGATTGGAGAGAACAGAGAGGGAGGAGGAATGACCAGAAGAGAAGCAGCCGTAGAGGGAAGTAAAGGAAGAGGAGACCTTCACCCCTGAGCCGCCGATTGCTGCCGGAGCCACCAACCGCCTCCAACGCTACTCGAATTCAAGTAAACATTTTACTGAACACCTGGTGTGAGTAGCTTGAAGCCGAGCTGACTAGACCTCGTTACGCACGTTTCGGGCGAGCTTCGGTCTCCATGGGTCCCCGTTTAGGTCATCGTTGGTTGCTAGTTGTCTATTGTGGCTCTCGGACCCGCCTTGTGTCATGGTTGGGTCTAGAATTTTGTGAATCCCGAGTGCATCCCACCTATTTGTCCAAATGCCAAGCCGAATCCTGCTTTGCCATCCTCTTTTTTTTTTTTTTGGTTGCGAGAGCATCGTCGCGATCTAGCTGGAGGCTGA
Organism: Eucalyptus sideroxylon; assembly: GCA_014182405.2. Classification (NCBI taxonomy): domain Eukaryota; kingdom Viridiplantae; phylum Streptophyta; class Magnoliopsida; order Myrtales; family Myrtaceae; genus Eucalyptus; species Eucalyptus sideroxylon. Next base: position 9,423,331 of record CM024557.2, read on the forward strand.
GCCATGTCCCTACCTAGTCGAAGTAGGAGCGTCACGCTTTGGTTAGTCGTCGCCCACGCCGATCGCCATCGCCACTTCCCCTGTCACGACTAGATAGTCGCGGGGCCGCCGGCCTCGACTAACGTCTTCGCCGCAACCATCAAGACCCTCAACTCTAGACGTTGAGAGTCGCTCCCGTTCGCGCAGTTGAAGCGGCGCCGTCATAGCCCTCGCCAAAGGGGCCGCCTGCATCATGCGCCTCGCCATTTCCTACTGTGGAGCAGGGTCGAGGGCCGAGCTGATCTGGCCCAGCTGGCCCTTTTTCGTTCAGGCCTGTGAGTGGCCTTTTCCAGAAAAGAGAAAAGAGAGTTGGGCCCAACCCTCTATCAAACGCAGCTCAACCATCGCTGGTTGGGCATGGGCTTTATAGGCGAGATGGCCGGCCCGTCCCCCAATCGGACTAAACCCGAGTCCGATCTCCGACCGGACCCGACCCGATCCATCCCCAAAAAAATAATATTTTATTATTTTTAAAAAAAATTAAAAAAATTAAAAAATTAAAGTTTTCAAAAATTAAAAAATATAGGGTTTGGTTGGAAATTTCCATGTTTTACTAATTAGGCCTTTATTTTATTGCACTTGATTATATTGCGTGTTTAATTTGCATATTTAATTATGTTTAATTGCACTCGCTCAATTTTATTACAATTAGGATCTTGGTAGCTATGATTATTAATTTAATGATTGCGCACCCACATGATCACCTCACATGTTAATGGATTGGCATAAAATCAATCCAAATTGTCAAACAAAAATCCTTTCTTTTAAAATGAACAAGATTAGGTACCGAAAAAGCACTAATTGGTTAATTAGTATAATCAAGTCCCTGACCCTAGATTCTCTGGTTGCGTAGGAAGCAAGGTATACTCCCATGCTTCACTTGGTTTCTAGCCGACCCTAATAGACTAGTGGCGGTTCCTTTTTACGAAATTCTTTATAATACCCCAATGTCACGCGGGGTATGTGCTTGGGAGAGCCCGTGCCTAAAAAAGGGCCATAAGCCCATCCTTTAGGCAATACCCCTAAACCTGCTCCCTCCCCTCGAGGGTAGGTCGCGACATCATCAACATGCCTATAGTTCTTTTCTCTGAGTAGGCCACTCACGAGATAACTAGCTTATCAGGTGAAGCCGTTAAGGGGTTTTAACATAATAGATTTGAAAATTCGATCAGAAATCAACTACTCAACCGTGATAATCGACAAAGGTCAATACAGCACCGTTATAAGCGATTAGTGATTGGATATAGGTCGATTCGATGGAAGCACGCAATTGAAGTGTGGGTAATTCCACCTGATTGCAAAATTCGCGTCAAACGGCACTAACCCAATTTTCTGTCAATTTAGTACCCGGTGTCCGTATTTGAAATCTCGAGATTTTTACGACAACCAAGAGTCGCCAATGTGTCAAAGATGTACAATTTGGCTCGAAAATAATCGACAATGGGTCAATTGCACCAAAAATTCCTAAAAGCTACCTGGTAGATTAGGTCACGCTAAAATCGCGTTAGATTGAAATTAATCGCAAATTTGAACCAAATTTCAAAAATTAAAAGTTCTTTCATGTCACGATTCATTTTAGGAAAGTCGACTCATCCTTCGAAGAATTTTCAGCAAGTCTAAGATTTTTACAGAAAATCAATTCGAAAGATTCGAAAAACGAAAGGAAATTCGGAGGGGCCAAAGTAAGTGGATTTTTGGCCTTCAAAAGGAACTAGTTTGTGAGGACAAGTGTGGAATTTGGCATGGGCTTCCTCCCCAACAAATTTGACCACTATTTGGTAGTAAATTGTTATGAAATTGAAGTCCAATTGAGAGAAATTCGTAGGCTTGTGTCGGGGGTGCAACAATTGGCATCAACTTAGCTAATTGTGAGGATTTACATGCAAGAAAGATTTTTGGGGGACAAAAGGGATTTGTATGAAAGCTTGAGTGACCAAGATTTGAGGAGTGTGGGATATTTTATTAAGCTTTTTCCTCCCTTCCTTCGCTGCTTCTTCCTCCCTTTTTATTTTTGTTCGGCCAAAGCTCCTCCCCATGCTTTCTCCCTCTCTCGCACATTCCCCCTTCAACCGACCACCCTCTGGCATTTCTTTTCTCTTGCTTTTTCCCCCTTTGACTTTTAAACTCTCTCTTATCCCTTCCTCTCACGTATGTCACCCTCTCTCTCTCTCTCTCCCTTATCCCTTTCCTCCCTCTTTCCCTTCGCGTGCAGTTGTCCCCCGACCCTTCTGTTTTTTTGCTTTTTCTTTTGTTCTTTTGGTTCGGTCGAAAACTCCAGCTCCTCACGTTCTGTCTCTCTCTCCACCCCGCCCTTTGTCCTCCACCGATTCTTCTCTCTACCGCAGCTCCACCGATCCCCTTTCGTCCGCTAGCTCATCCCTCTAGTCAACTTCAGCGGGTCAAACTCCTCCAGCAACAACTGAATTCTGTTGCTTTTCTTTTCCCCCCTAGTGACCTCATGCCCCCGCAAGCTCCCCTCTGTTCTGTCCTCTTCTCCGTATGATCGCTAGCTCCCCCTACGGTGCCTTAGTCCCGTAGCCGCCGAAGCCAACCCAAGCCGCACCCAAACAGCTACCGTTTTCACCTCCATAGAACCGAAGTAGCCCGACCAGCTCAACCGTGAGCTTCCTTAGCCATTTTTGGCCCGGTCCGAGCCTCCGTTGGCACCGCCATGAGTTCGAGTTTCGGCCACCGTCAGGCCGCCATCGCAGTGAACTAGTTTTCACGCTAAACCGGTGAGTTTACTCACTAATCTCTACTTATGGAGTTAATGATACTTAAGGGTTGATTAGTTTTTAGGCTAAGTATCGTTTAGGTGGTTAGTTAGAATGGATTAGCGATTTAATTACTCGTTTTTACATGTTAAGTGATTAAATCGGCTTAATTAGCAACTAGATAGGTTGTATTATTTATCTAGATAGGTTTGAAATTTTTTCAGGCCCGTTTCAGTATTTAATTAGGCTTTTCCGGCCTAAGTTTCTATTTATGGAATTTAATTGTATTTATTTTATTATTTTTGGTATTTATTTAATTATTTATTATTTTCCGAAAATTACACTGGGATAGTCGGTGACCGGAATTTCGTACTGATTGCATCGGTATGCTTGGTTTATTTAATTGAATGCTAAATTGTGCAAATTGAGTGAGAATTATAATTTTGGGTATTTATTTCCAAATTGAATAATTTCGGTATTTAATTAGAAAATCTTGGGGCGTCGGTTTACGGTGCCAAAAATATTTTTATAGACCATATAATTAGTGGGATTTTATAAAAGATAGATATTGTATTTTGGCTCAGGCCAACCGTGTACCCACACACGATTATTTTCATCGGGTATATTTTAACATGATGAAATTGGGCCAAGTGCGTTATTTAATTGAGGAATTGGCATGCAAGGCACAAAGTTCTTGGCTAGAGTTGGTTTATCGTAGTTCAGCTTGTGTGAGCATCGTGATTTCAGCTTGTGAGAGCAGTATACTATATCAGCCTAGAAGTGCTTGATATGTCAACTTGTGAGAGCAGTATACTTTATCAGCTTATGTGAGCAATGATCATTTATCAGCTTGTGTGAGCATGATTGGTGTTGACGGTACCGGATAGATAGTATTGAATTGATAGATAGTATTGCTTGGATTGATCAATTGTTGGATTGAGCAATCGTTGTTACTAAATGATTGATTAGTTGAGGTTTATGAACCTTACTGACTTGCAGGAAGGAATTGAGGCAAAGGTAAGTCCTCTGTCTTGTGGGTGCATAGGTAACCTTTAGGCGTATTTCCTCCCTAGTCGGAATTTAGGGGGTGAACTTGCTAAGATATTGTCTCACCCCGTCGTGGGCTTAACTTTTCAGGTCCCTAGTGTGAAGAACCTGGAGCTTGAGGCGGAAGGGTCAGGAGCATGGGTGGCTCAGAAGTTCTTTTTGGAGATAGATATCCTATACTTAGACCCTAGAGTTGGCCTCTGTTTGTAAACCATATTATTTATAAAAGTGTATCTAATTTGAAATTGGTTGTCCTTCTTTTCTATCTCACGTTTGTTGTGGTCAGGGGAATACTAATTCGCTTCCGCATGTGCATTAAAATGAATGGGTCGGCGACGCGTCCTGGGACGTTGCAAATTTTTATTGACCACCGAGGGATGGGCACACAATCAAGGTTCAAGGCGTGACAGCATCTCTTGATCTGAGGGATCAGTCATAAATATTGATGAAGTGGCATGTACAACAGGAATGGATTCAATGGTGGGAATTGAAAAGGAGGAGGAGGATGAAAGAGATAACGAATCTAATTCCAAATCAGAATTGATCGGGAAAATCGGTTCTAATGGAAATCGAGTCTGGTCTTTCAATGTAGCAAGATCAGGCTGTTCTTCCTAATTACCCAGATCTCTCAGGAATGATTCTAACGGGTTGGATAGCATCATTTGGTTTGGTTTCTCCCTTATAGAAATCGAGAATTCTTCATGAATCTTTTATTTTCCTTTTTCTTTCCTTAATCAATCTAGTTCTTTAAGGCGGTTTCACATCTCTACAACATCAATTTTGTCTCGTCTAATAAGGGTTTTTGTGAGAGCAACAAATAAAGAACTGTTATGAGGTGATGGTGGAAGTGAATACTCAGTTCGCAGCATGGTTGGAAATGGATTAGGAGGCTTGAATTTTCTTTTTTCAAGAAATTGGATTTGCCTCTTGAGCTTCTCTATTTTTGCCTTTGGGCTTTCGAGATTATGTTATCCCAAATGTTGTCCAGATTCCAAGGCATGAAGCCTTTTTTGGAAGTCTGAAAGCATCTTCTTGGTGGTTTCATCATATCTCTTAAAATCTCTTTACACATCCACAAGTTTGGAATCAATCGTCTTGAAAGCATTGTTGTGTGCTAGGAGAGTCTTCGATTGCCAGTTCAGGACGGTTTCAGCAACAAGAGTTCTCTTTTGTCTTCCATGTTTGTCCACGTCAATGGGGCCAAGTATATTTGGAACATGACGATATCTCCTCGACGGTCAATAAATTGTTCAGGGGCAAGGAAAAAAAAGTCTTGAACCTTCCCAAGCAAGAGGAGAAAAGTCTGCTTTCTAGAACATAGCGATGGAAGAGCTAGGTGATATTTTATGGTTGGGTGATGTTTCTCCTAGAGCTTCAAGTGGGTATGAATGCTTCTTTGCCCACTTTAAGATTGGCTTGTAGAATGGGGAAACAACTGGTTTTTTGTGAGGGGAAGGTGATGTTGGTGGCAAGACTGGTGAGATGGGAGGTGAAGGAGTGAATTATGGTGGTGGGTGTGAAGCATAAGAAACCATGAATTGAAACTTATCACACTTATCAAAGCAACGAAAGGGTCTCCGTTCAAGTACCTATGGTATAGAGTATCCTTTGGTTTCTTGGGTTTTCACTTGAGTCTTGCATTCGAGTCTACTTCGTTAGGAGAATTTGTGCAGTAAGAACACTAACAAAAAGGGTCCCAAAAACGATGACCATATTGGTCTTTGTAGTAATGGACATGATTTCCATTACTCTAAAAGTGTTGAACAAGCCTTTTGGAATTTGGCTCGGAGATTAATTCTGGAACACATGGTTCAATCATGAATAGGGTTTGGAAGATTGAAGGATTTTCTTCCTTTACCTTGCTAAATTTGATGGCAACAGTGCCATCCCTTTTTCTTACAAATTCGGAGTCCGAGGATTGGAGAGTCTTGTTGCTCTGATGCAACTTTTCATAATTGGTAATCCAGGTCTCCAGAAGGAGCTTGACCAGCTTCTCCTTTGGAATCTGTCTGAGAACATGAATACAGGATGCCTGATCATTCTGCATGGAGATGAATAGATCATCTTCATTTGCATTTTGGAAATTTAGATCAAGAGCATGGTTCTACACTCGATAAACCATTTTATAATGTAGTGTTGCTACAATAGAGTCAGCGGTTTGAGGTGCTCCAATGAGCTTAATCTGAACTTTCAAGAAGGAAAGTGTAACATCCTTGAATTCCAAGTCATGAGAATAAGGTATGAGGGTCGATCATGGACATAAACCTTGGATAAACCAAGGCATGGCATGTTCGACCATGGACCCGATCCACCTGACCACGACCCGATTAGGGCAAATAACCAAGACCAACCACAAAGTTATTTTAAGGCATCCAATGGACCAATTATAATTGGAAATTGTCATGGACAAGTTTAAGAAGGCTACAAACTTAGTCGCACCCATTTGATTAAAGTTTAGTAAATTTTGGCATGGACCTCGATTTTCATAGAACCGTCGATCGTGTACAAATATGAACGACTCCTCCAATGAGGTGGCACCCTATATTAGTCTTATGAATGCCTTGAATAAATTTTTTGACACAAATTAATTAATGCGAGGACAAGTCACTAGACAAATGTCAAGATTTGATTGGAGTTATAGAATCTTCCATAGCTTTTAGACTTAGTCTACCCTTATCCATTTAAATGCTACATGGCGACATCAAGAGAGAAGGAGAAAACTTGCTTCTTAAGTAACTCGGCAAAAAATATCTAGGTCTCATTCACTGATTTTGGACATTACTTCATTAATGACCATGATGAATCATCAACTTAGGTGTCCTCTAGAATCTTAGATAAATCTTAGGGTATGATGGCCCTAGATTATAGCATTGGTGAATAAGTCAAGAACTAGCCAATTAGAAGAGGACACGATGCATCAAAAGGCTTATGTGTCTCCTTAGGCACTATAGATAATAACGAACCTAAAATGAGCCTTGGAGAACAAGTCAATATGTGAACCAATCACAAGTGAACACCAAAGGACTTAAGCACCAACTCTACAGGATAGCTAGGCCAACTTGCCTCCTAGGTATAATCATGAACTTGTAATAAAAATCTAAGAGGAGGAGGCTTATAAATAGGAGGAGTCATTCTCACATTTTAAGGCTTGGCCTTTATCTCCTTTCCTCCCCCTTCCTCTCCACTCTTTCACACCCTTCTCCTCTAAGCCACCCTAGACGCTGACCGACCACCAAAGAAGCATCTTGGAGCTAGGTCCAAAAAGTAGTAAGTAAACTTTCTTAACTCTTTGATAGGGCAATGTGCTATGCATATCGATTTTAGGATCATTTCATCGTTTGTTTGTGTTGGCTTTGTATTGTTATGATTGATGTGTTTCTATTTGTTTGTTGTTGCATCAAGTAAATTCATGGTCTCACATGGATGTCGAGCACACCCGGATGTCGAGGAAATGTCTCATGTGACTTTGGATGTGTATCAAGGTGGGTGCACAGCGCACACTTGATTTCGAGACAACATTGAGACGTGTTGTTACTTGAGACAAATCACGGATTGATGCCGAAGCCAAGGCGAACAATTCTAAGTCAAGACCACGAGCTTGAATCGCATCCGGTATGAGTCTAGTAATAGGGCATAAAAGTCATTGATTCACTTTGTATGGCACGCTTTCGAGCCTTTCATTTGGCTAATAAATCAAGATAAAAATGGATTGATTGATGTTTGAATGCATGGATACACGATAGACTTATATGCCAACGCTGGGGGATGCCGGGTCGTTGCCTAGGGTAAAGCCCCGAATGCCATCTTGATATTAAGATCGTGGACAATGTCGGCCCGAGTGAGGCTGATGCCTGAGGGTCGCCCTGGATGCCGTCCTGATAATGAGATCTGGACGATGCCGGTTGCCAAGGGGGGACTGATGCTCGGCTATTACGAAGAGTTGATTAATTTCAATTAATATGATACTGAAAAAGAAAAATGAAAGTCCATGTGTGATGTTTGAATTGATGCTTGCAAAAGCTAGGTTTGTCTTGATATGTGATGTTGAGTCTTTACATCGATTTGAGCATATGTTGCATCAGGACACTTAGTGCTTGAATAGGTCTTATGTGATGCACGCATTCTTTTAGTGACCGAAATGATCGTAAGCTATGGATTTTTGGGAAGGCTTGTTCATATACACTAACTCTTTGTCTTTGATTCTTGAAAGTACATAGATGGTTGAGAGCCTTTCATATGCACTAGCAAGGCAAGGCATGAACCTTGCTATTGATTTGCCATCGACAAGTGGGTGGTGATCTTGTATTCGACGATCAATAGCAAGATGTCCTCCTATAGGAGAATTAGGAATTTCTACTTGCTGAGTCGTCGACTCACTCTTGTTGTTCTTACAATTTTAAGTGTGTGATGGATGAATCAATCCCGCTGCCCGTCCGTCCCAACCTCCCTATTGATATGACTACCACCATGACGGACATAGTAGACTTAGAATGGGACATCACTTATCGGAAGAAAACTACTACCTTATGGGTCCAAGAAAGGAATGAAACTAGCATGGGGGCTGCTTATGGGAGCAGCTCGATAGAGGAGTTAGGCTGTCCCAGCCTTTTGATTGACTATATATGGAAAGGAAAATAAGTAGCCTAGGACAAGGATGTGCATGTAATCAAAACAACTTTTGAGATGTGAATATGTTTATGAATATGTTGCTTTTATTTGTTTGACTTGCATATGTCTTACCCGGCTTCCATGTTTGCTTGTACAAGTATTATTTATGATTGCTTCTACATGTGCTTAAATAAAGATAAAAGACTTTCGAGACGTTCGACGTTGCCTGGGGTGTCAATGCTAACCCGCTGAGTCATGCTCTCGTACCAAGGATAGAACGAGGGTGTGACAGAAAGTAGCTGGGGATCTGAAAGAGCAATATTGAAGTTTGAATATAAGGTTATAAAGACAGTTCCAGCATTCAAAGTGGTTTGGACAATGCCAATACATGCATGCTGGTATTCTAGGAACTGAGTATCCAATAGGGCCATTCTGGCCATAATTGGCAGGCCTTTACGACCATGAAATGTGAGAGCAAAACGAATAGCTCCATAATGGAGATAGGAGTATCTCTACTGGGTCCATTGTTTGGGAAATTCTAGCGGAATTTGAAGAGTAACAAAATACTCTTTTTTCAATGGTTGGAATGGGATGTTGATCAAACTTGGAGGACTGTATGTATTCTTTCATATTTTTGGGAGTTTGACAAATAACTTGATGAATAGAGCGGATGGGAGAAAACGATGAGGCAAGTTTAGCAAAAGCATAATATAGGTTCATAAGAGGGAATTGAGTTTCAGAGATCTTGGTGTCATCAATAAGAGAGACTTCATGAAGATAGTTGATCTTAGAAGCATTTGACACACGAAAGTCTGAAATAGATGAGAAAGATGGGGAGGGAGCGAGAGTAATTGGAGCTTTTAGTATTTCAGAATTAGTCATAATATGAAAAAATCTTTTTAGCACTGGATTCACCTGCTAAGTGCATAGAACAGATTATGTTAAGAATGAAACCATGGCTCTAAAACCCCACCATTGAAGGAGAGAAATTTGAAGGAATGTATTCACTGCCTAACAAGTAAGCAACATAGATTCTCATTTCATAATTCTTCTCCACAAATGAAATCAAACGTATTTGATTTAGTTCACACCAATGTTTGTTGATGGATGCTAGATCGCTTGGTGGTGCATTATACTTTGTTACATTTATTGATGACTGTTATAGAAAAATGTGGAATGCTGCTTTGAAATCTAAAGATTACGTGCTTATGTCCTTCAAACAATTTCATGTCAATGTGGAAAGAGAAACTGGAAAGAAGCCGAATTGTGTTCAAGCTAACAATAATGGTGAATATAGAGGTCTATTTGCACATTATTATAGGAATTATGGTATCAAGCTTGAGAAGATTGTTCTAAAAACACTATAGTAGAATGGAGTAGCAGAGAAAATGAACTGAACAATTAATGATCATATTTGATATATGCTCTCTCATGTGAGGTTACTTAAGTCATCATGGGGTGAAGCGATGAGAACAACAATGGAGTTGATAAATCTTTCTCTATTAGTTCCTCTTAAGGGGGATGTTCCCCAAAGAGTTTGGAGTGGGAAAGATATTTCCTACAATCATCTAAAAGCGTTCGGTTGCTGAGCATTTATGCATATTCCAAGAGATGAAAGGTCCAAGCTTGATGACAAGTCTAAACAGTATATCTCCTTGGGTTATGGACATGAAGAATTTGGCTACAAGTTATAGGATCCAGTACAAAGAAAGTCATTAGAAGTTGAGATATGGTGTTCTTTGAGCATTAAACCATTGAAGACATCGGCAAACCAAGGAGACCAAAGAATCTTAGCTCAACGTTTTCTTAGTTTCAGCTCAAATCCTACTACCGTGGGTGGAAATCATTGGGGGAGAAGTACATAGAAATCATAGAAATCATGAAGATGGTGAATCTTCACATAATATTGATTTTTCAGTTGAGACAGGTGAAATAGTTGAGCCAAAACAATCAGTTGAGGAAGAGCAGCCCGTTGAGCCAGTTGAGCAAGAACAACCTATCTTACCTCAAGTTAGAAGACTTGAAAGAAAGCATAGACCTTCACAAAGATATCAACTGCATGAGTAGGTGTTACTCACTAATGCAGGAGAACCAAAAACTTATGAAAAAGATATATAGAGCGATCAAAAGAATGAGTGGCATGAAGCTATGTAATAGGAGTTTAAATCCTTACATGAGAACTACACATTTGAATTAGTGAACTTGCCTAAGGATAAGAGAACACTCCTAAATAAGTGGGTATACAAGTTGAAGAAGGAAGAAAATAGTTGTCAACCACAATACAAGGCTAAGCTTGTTGTGAAGAACTTTCATCAAAATAAGGGAATTGACTTTGAAGAGATCTTTTCACCAGTTGTAAAGATGCCTTTTATTCGAGTTGTTGTTCTTGGTTTGGCCACTAGTTTGAATTTAGAAAGTGAACGGCTTGATGTAAAGATAGCTTTTCTTCTTGGAGTCTTAGAAGAAGATATGTATATGGAATAACTAGAAGGTTTTAAAGTTGAATGTAAGGAGCATCTTGTATGTAGATTAAGGAAAAGCTTATATGGTCTAAAGGAAGCGTCAAGATAATGGTACATGAAGTTTGAATCATTCATGGAAGAACATGGATACGATAAAATAAACTCCGATTTTTGTGTCTTAATGAAAAGATTATCAGATAATGATTTTCTTATTCTCATTCTTTATGTGGATGACATGTGATTGTTAAGTATGATGCTAAGAAAATCGAGAGCTTTAAAAATGAATTGAGTAAAGCTTTTGCAATGAAGGATCTAGGCCCAACTAAGCAAATCCTAGGCATGAGAATTACTCATGACAGGAAGAATAAGAAACTTTGGTTATCTCAAGAGAGGTACATTGAAAAGGTGGTTAAAAGATTCAACATAAGCACATGTAAATCAGCAAGTATCTACTTGTAGGCCATTTCAAGTTGAGTAGTAATGAATGTCTTACCAGTGAGAAAGAGAAGGAAGAGATGAAGAAAACTACTTATGCATTAGCCATAGGTAGTTTGATGTACATTATGGTTTGTGCAATATTTGATATTGCTCATGTAATTGGTGTTGTGAGTAGATTAGTCTCAAATCCAAGTAAGGAGCATTGGATTGCTATTAAATGGATTTTGATTTATCTTAGAGGCATTTTTAGACTTTGCTTGTATTATGGAAATACGAAGCCTAAGTTGAGTGGCTATTCGGATGCGGACTATATTGATGATGTGATTCTCGAAAATCCACATCGGGTTATGTGATGACTTTTGCAGGAGGAGTTGTTTCATGGCAATCAAGATTGCAAAAATGAATTGCTTTATCTACAACCAAAGCAAAGTATATCGCTATTACCAAAGGAAGTAAGGAACTCTTGTGAATGCAAAAATTTCTACAAGAGTTGGGCTTGAAGTAAGAGAAGTTTGTTTTTTATATTGTGATAGCATGAGTGCTATCTATCTTAGCAAGAATCTGGTATTGCATTATGTTGATGTAAAGTATCATTAGATCTAAAAGAAGTTAGAAAAGAAGCTCTTCCTATTTGAGAAAATCCACAATAACGACAGTAGATCCGACATGATGACCAAAGCATTGCCTGTGGTGAAGCTTGACTCTTGTAGAAGAAAAGCGAGCATGATGGATCTTCCCACATGAGGCATAAGGGGAGATTTGTTTGTTGGGTCTGCCTCATTTGTGGGGCCCGGCTGACATTAAACAAGGAAAAAAAAAACAAAAAAGAAGAGAAGAAAAGTTTAAAAGCAAGTGAAAAGAAAGAGAGAAGGCTTTTTGCATGTGTTGACAAGTGAGGAGAGATAAGGAAAAAAGTGTGCCCAAAAAGTGAAGTGTGGTTGCTTTGTGCAAGACCAGAGGAGAGAGAAAAGTGGGAGAGAGAAAAAAGAGCAAGAGATCCACCCGAGAGGAAGTACACGGAGAAGAAGAGAGAGGATTGAAACTTTGCGGTCTAAATTCAAAGGCCAAATGTTGACGGAATTAGCTCAAATTTGAGTATATTATTCATGAGACTAAGGGTTACGATTTGATCGGTTTTGTTCGTTAAGAACCGCCTTTGAATTCTCCAATCACGGTTAGGATTTTCTTGCTCCGAATTTGTTTATCCGCCTATGTGGTGAGAAAATATGGTTGTAATGTTGATGTTGAACCTCTAACATGTGACTAGAGAAAAATACTTTGTATATCATGCTTTTCTTAATGATTAGTGAATGTTTTTGGGTGGTCCGTGATTTTTCCGGCATTGGGTTTTCCACATTAAATCCTTAGCATTATTTTTTGCTTTGTCTACTTATCATTTCGGCATTATACTTGCATATTGGGAGGTTATATATTGCTGGTTGTTGGTGGGGGTTAAGAGAATTACGGTTGATTTAGTTTTGAGGGAGAAATTGATCCTAAATTGGGTTTAATTTGTTGTGAATTGTTCCCCACTCTTCCCAACACATCGAAGACTAATCTACTTGTTGAATCCGTGAATGAAGTCGTCACCGAGAGAAAACATTCACGGGAGCATGTATATCTCACACAATGTCACCTTCAGCTGATGCGATTTATGACCACCATGTTCACAACTTGTCATTCATGTCTGAGTAATTGGCACAAGGTGTGCGACACCGGTTGAACATTTTTCTCCATCTATATAGGATGTTTCACAATGATGCATGACGATTATTGAACATTTTTATCTTCCACATGCTGCACCGCAAAGGACATGCAGCTGGTGGCCTCTAGCTTAACTTAACTAAGCTCTTAACATTGCAAATCAAGGCTTGAAACATGCGACCAAGAACCTACAAAAACTTTAGAAGTACAAGAACTCTTCACCTCAAACAAAATTTATTTTCCCTATTAAGGAAAAAAAAAAAAGCATCAGCGCAAGTATGATATTGACTTTGGTGCTAATACCTAAAAAATCATGAAATTGTGAAAAACGATTTAAGTGACTCCAATGATTGAGTTTGTCGGAAAATATAACACAGTTCACCAACTTCACTCAAATGGATGCTTTGAAAAAATTGGTGATCGGTCATGAAGTTTGGACAAGATATTGATTCTTTTATCAGATTGTCGCTTTGAAATTTTTTAAAATTCGAAACTTGGCAAAACAATATCGGGAGCCAAAAGCAAAAAATCACAAAGCAAGTATTCTAACTTTGCCACTATTTTCCTTTGTCTTGTTAGATCAAAAAAAGCAAAATCATGGAGCAAACATTCTCTCAAAATTACTTTCATTCAAAATTACAAAGATCTATTTGTACTCCTAAAAAGAAAGGGAAGTAACTAAAATCTTCATTAAGAACATGATTGCTTGAGTTGCAGATCATCAATTTGTGTTGTCATCATATAACATGTCAAGAAATATGGACAAGATAAAAGTAAGATGAAATACCAATTTTTGACTTTATATTAGTGGAAAACTAGAGAGATGGGATAACACTTTTAAGATCAATAGAGATACGTAAAGCCCGGAGGAATTAAAGGCGTCGTGGTCAAAGCTGTAAAAATCAAAGAAACAAAGATGTACAAATGCAGATCTTTAATCAAGTCGATCATATATAACTTTTCTAAACCACTGGGCTTTTTCTATATGCTATTCTATACTATTATGTAAAGAAAAAAAGATCTCCTAAAGGAATCACAATCCTTTTTTTTCTAAAAATATCCTTAATTAGTTATTTTACAAATATTTTATGGATGGGTAATGAGTCAATTAACGATTCTACTTCATCTCTCATATTTTTTTATAATAAGCATTTAAACATTTTCTATCTTATAAAAAAAACCCTCGATAAAAAATCATATCTCAAAACATTTTTCATTTTCTAGAGTATATACAATTCCTGTATATTGTGTCAATAACTTCTTTTCGTTGATTAATAATTCACATGATTTTTCATAAGGCAATTTCACAAAGTCTTTGGAATGTCAATTTTCGTATACAAGCAACACGTGTATTTTTGCTATTATACAATATGATAACGCACAATAAAGAGAAGCACACTTACACATGTGTTAAACACCATGATTGATATTATTATCAGATTAATATCTTGATTAATTTCTTTGCAATAATTAAATCTGTACTTGTGTTTCAATGTCTTCCTTGTTGCACTAAAATTCTTCATACGTCGAAAATACTCACGGTGAAATAACAGAAACAGAGGATAGTCAATGGAGTTGACCATAGGTATGGGGTAAAATCAGTCATTCTGGATTACACTTCAAGTGAATAATTATTTCGCGATCACTTAGGGGAAGTCATGCACCATATGCACTTGTGTTGTCACGGCTAGAAGATAACGTAAAATCAAGTGCTCTTATCCTGTGAACAGTCTATGTTTCTTTCATTTTCTTTTCTTAGATCTATTCTCGAACCAAATACCAAAAATCTTCCACAAGCATAAGCACAGAATTGAGGATTGGCAGCAGATCCGTCAGATGATCCATAGACTCGCACTTCCAAGCCTACGCTCTTCGGAAAATTTGGTTAAAAGCCCCCGCGCGCGGCCACCCATACACGGCTTCCATTTTTTTTTTCTTTTTTGTTTACCATGCTCACTATGCAGATCCTGCTTGTTCGCACAGGTCTAGTAAGTTGAGGGTCTGCAGAAAAAAACCATCCAATGAAGATAAATTATAGCAACCATAGCCAAGAACTAGCTAATTGTAATGACTATTAGTATGTGCAAGAGCATTCAAGACCAGAACCAATGCATACCTCTTGAACTGAGAGCTCAAGACAAAACTTGGGACCATCATAGCGATGCAAGATTGACCTAAATGAATCTTCCTCCAATGCTTTGCAAATTTTCCTATTGCGAATCCTCACCTGTTGAACTCGGGCAGCAAGAAAAGAGAGAAGGAGATGTCGCAGCTAAAAAAACTATCTTCCCAAGATGAAATAGACATGAGTATGCAAATGGGTGGGGCCAGCCCAACCTGAGCAAGAAACCTCGATTCACCCTTACACTTACTTATCCTCCCACGCGGTGGGGTTGATATTAGAACCTCCAAAGCTTGACGCTTGTCAATTAGAAGGGAACAAGCATTAACAATTTAACAGTGAGGACGGTCAATATTGTAAGTGCTAGTATGAACACCTAGAGGGGATGAATAGGTGTGAAGACAATCTTTCGCAAAAAACAGTAGAAATATTTTGCTTCTAAAACAAAGTCTGAAGAACAGCAGACTTTGAGCGAGTTTAGACTTTAGCAATTAATAGAAATGCAAACAAAATAAAGGATTTATTACTTTTATCAAAACTAAAATAAAATAAAGGAGTTTAGGGAAGAGAATAAGAACACAGAAATTATAGTGGTTCGGCTTAGATCAAGCCTACGTCCACTCTCCATGCTGACAACCTTCGAGCTGGATTACACTATGAATCAAAAGAGAATATACAGCCTTGTGATCTCGACTTCATAGTGAAGAGTCTCTACTGCTCTCTCACAAAGTCTCACTATGAGTTCCTCTCTTTTGTATACAACTTTTAAGCTCAGTGTTTGGAGTAACAAGGAAATGGAAAGCTTCAGACTTTGAAATTTTTCTTTCACGCACTATGTTGAACAACTAGAGAGTCCACCTTAAATACTCTTTCATGCCTTCTCGACCGTTGGCACTTTCCAAATGAATTCTTCCAATATCTACCCGTTGGACAGAATCAATTAAGGAGATCTCGAGCCGTTTGAAGATTGTGATGAAAGCCCGTCAATCTTGTTCGCCCATACAATAAGGATCTTGATTTACATAAGTAGATTCTTTCTATATTTACTTGTAATATAAAAAGATTTGATTTATCTAAATTGATTCTAATAAAGATAATCAATCCCATAGGTGATGTATCCAACAAGAAAGCCATCCATAAATCATATGAACCAAACTCCTAAAGAGATAAACAAAATCTCGCATCTAGATAAGTCTTCTTTTTTCAGTAGCGTTCAGTCTGGAATTTGTCAGTTTTGGCAGATTTTGACACAAAGTATAGGAGTCTTTAGACTTTGACACTAAAGTCTGGTCGTCTTCAGACTTTGACATAGAAGTCTGAAAATCTTCATAATAGACTAAAAAATAAGTTTTGTCAACTTCAAAACACCAAGGGAGTTTTCTCCAACAATCTCCCCATTTTTTTATGGTGACAAAACTTCCCCGCAAATTTAAGAACTTATGACCCGTAAAACAACACTTTAGCAGTACATGATATCTAAGAAACAAATAGATAAGAATCTAGATAGCATCGATTATGCAACCACAGAAAAGAACTTAATCTTGAAAAATAGTCAAATATCAAGATTCATCCATATCTATAATCATGACCACAAAGGTTCCACAAAAGTTCTGCAACAGCCAAACAGTAAACAATCAAACAGAATCAAAACAAAAGTTCTACAACAGAATCAAGGCAAGGTTTAAATCTGCACGTTCTCCCCCTTTTTGTCAGCAGCAAAAAGTGGAGAAAGACAAAATTGAAAAGAGATAGGATGAAATCAAGTTTGTCTTGGAGTCTGAACGAGCTGGAAATCCCCCATAGACTAAACTGTCTCCTCCAGCTTTCGCACTGTTTCCTTCATCTTCTCAACATCTTTGATCTTGACAGTATGTGAAACTTGCTGATGTAAAGCTTGAACTTGTAAGTTTAAAGATTGTACATTCTCATTGAGAGAATCTGAAGTAGATTGCAAAGCAGAGTGAAGCTTCAGGATCTCACACTCCATACCATATTGTTGTGCGTTTATCTCCATAAGGAGCTCGAGCAGCCTTTGAAAGTCTGTGTTAGGTTCTGTTTGTGCACTAGCCTCAGCACGTTTAGTTTGGGGAGTGTTGAGAGAAGAGGGTGTTGCAGAAAACTCCTTTACTATTTTGAAGTTGACAAAACCTTTCCAAAGTCTAGTCTAAAGACTTCCAGACTAAAGTGTCAAAGTCTGAAGACCGCCAGACTTTAGGTTCAAAGTCTGCCCACACTAACAGTTTCCAAACTAGAGTATGAAGACTTATCCTGATGCGAGATTATCTTTGTTTCTTCAAGGATTCGATTCATACAGCTTATGGATGGTTTTCTGGTTGGATATAGCACATACATGATTGATTATTCTTAATAGAATCAATTCCGTTAATCAAATCTTTTGAAAGGCAAGCAAACTTGGAAATTTCTACTTATGGAAACCAAGATCCTGATTGTATGGGCGAACAAGATCGATGGGCTTTCATCTCAATCAATCAATCAACTCAAGATCTCCTTGATTGATTCTGTTCAATGGGTATATTGGAAGAATTCCTTTGGAAAGTGCCAATGGTTGTGAAGGCATGAAGGAGTATTTAAGGTGGACTCTCTATTTATTTGATATAGAGTGTGAAAGAAAAATTTCAAAGTCTGAAGCTTCCTAGTTCTTTGCATTTTCATTCATCAAGCTCAAAGTTGTATACAAAAGAGAGAAACACTTAATGAGACTTCGTGAGAAACCAGTAGAGGTTATTCATTGTGAAGTTGAGATCACACTACTGTAAAATCTCTTTTGATTCTTAGTGAAATCTAGCCAGTGGGATGTCAACGCCGGAGAATGAACGTAGGCTTGATCTAAGCCGAACCACTATAAACCTTGTGTTCTTATTCTCTTCCCTCAACTCCTTTATTTTGTTTGAAGTTTTAGCTACATGCTAAAGTCTGAATTCATCTTTTTTTAAAAACAATTATTACTTCTGAATCTTGCAAGAATTTTTATCTACACCTATTCACCCCCCTCTACGTGTTATTACTAGCCATTTCAATTGGTATCAAAGCTTGTGTGCTTATTTTATTAAAGTGTTTTTACTTCTTAAGCTAAAGATCTATGGCTAGTATTTTGGCTCCAGGTTTGGTTAAAAGCCAAAGCAACACCAGACCTTCTTACTTTGATGGGAAGGAGTACAATGTTTGGAAAAACAAGATGAATGCATTCCTGAGATCAAAAGATCCCCTGGAATGGGATGTGGTAGAAAAAGGGATCAATCCCAAAGCTACATCAACCTCAAAAAGAGGAAAGGAAGTTGTAGAGGCTGGCGAAATGACACAAGAAGAATTAACCAAGAGACAAGATCTAGATGCTAAAGTTATCTATTCTTTATACTATGCTTTATCTCCTACTGAGTATAATCGAATTTCTTCCTGTGAAACAGCGAAAGAAGTCTAGGAAAGATTGCATGTTATGTACGAAGGAACTGATCGAGTAAAGGAAACAAAAATCAATATTCTACTCGGACAGTATGAAGCCTTCAAGATGAAGCTTGGAGAATCCATCGCTGATATGTTTAGTCGCTTCGCAGAGATTGTAAACGGCCTAGCATACTAAGGATAGCCAATCTCAAAACCAATGAAGGTCAATAAATTGTTGCGTGGACTCTCCAAAGATCGAAATCACGTGAAGACATCAATTAGAGAAATCTAGAGGATCATGCCTCTTTCAGTAGATGAACTTGTTGGCACACTTCAATCATATGAAGTGGAGTAGATTAATAAGGAAGAAGATCCTAAAGGTAAGAAGTCAATTGCTTTAAAATCTAACGATGATTCTGATGATATAGATTCAGAAGATGACATGGATGATGAAGAACTAGCACTCATGATTAGGAAGTTTAGAAAGTTGAAAAGAAAGGGAAGAAGATTTAACTGGAAAAAGCAGAGCAATCAAAATTTCCAGAAGAGACCAACTAAGGACAATGAGATCATCAAAGATGTAGTATACTTCGAATGCAAGGGTCATATTGACCTAACTGTCCTTTGTTGAAGAAAAAGAAAGAAAGAACTGAGAAGTATAAGAAAGCTCTCAAAGCTGAAACATGGAGTGACACTGAATGCGAAGAAAGTGATGAAGAATATGCCAACATTTATCTTATGGCCAATTTAGAGTCAGACTCAGACCTTGAAACAAATTCCGATTCAGACTCAGACAAAGAAATTGAGGTTAGCAATTTAAAAAATCCCTGTTAAAGTCTCGAAGTATATAGATGAACTCTGTCTCAGCCTCAAAACATCTCTTAAAAGAATTTCCAAGCTAAAGAGAGAAAATTCTAAGCTAAGGCAACAGAAAATTTCTTGGAAAGAAAAGTTTGAAAATCTGAATAAAAGTTTTGTTAATTTGAAAAAAAAAAATCAGATTCTCTTTCTAAAGAAAATGCTTTTTTGAAAAAAGATATTTCAAATATCACAAAAAGATTTTCAAAAGGATCTAAGAAGTTGGAGAAAATTCTTTATGTACAAAGACTTTATTTTAACAAAACTAGTTTAGGAATGACTTCAGAAACTATTCATTTAATTGATTTTTCCAAAGTTAAAGAAAGAATTAAACAGAGACCTACAATGGCATTTTACAAAAATCATTTTCAAAAGGTTTTTGTAAAACCTGTTGGCCAAAATGCTCTCAAATGTTCAAAGTGTAACAGCTCAGAACATTTCAAGAAGGAATGTCCCAAGATTTGGAGACCTGTTAAAAGGGATTGGGTAAAGACCATTTTTAACACTAACCCTCCTAGACCCAAGAAAATATGGGTACCAAAGAAAGTTTGAATTTCTATTTTGATTGCAGGTCACTATCAAAAGGAAGATCAAATGGTATTTAGATAGTGGCTGTTCAAGACACATGACTAGAAATTCGAGTTGCTTTATAAAGCTTGTTCAAATAAATGGTGAAAAAGTCTCTTTTGGTGGAAACAGTAAAGGAAGAATTGTTGGATGTGGAACCGTAAAGATTGGAAGCCTGACTATCAACAATGTCTCCTTGGTGGAAGGACTAAATTGCAATCAACTCAGCATAAGTCAACTTTGTGATACTGGATTCAAAATTAATTTCCAAGAAGGCATATGTTTTGGAACAAGTAAAGATTTCTCTCAATCTTTTACTGAGCGAAGACATGGGAACATTTACCTTCTGAATATAAAACCAGAAAGTTATCAATGTCTTATATCTATTCAAGATGAAGTAAATCTTTGGCATCGAAACCTTGGTCATGTCAACATGAAGCAGATTGCCAAGATTTCATCCAAGAAGCTTGTTCGAGGTCTCCCCAACCTGGCTTTTCAAAATTCTGAATTATGGATTCCATGTGTTTTGGGAAAACAGGTTAGAAGTTCCTTTAAACCTATAAATCAAGTTTCTACTAATCGAGCTTTGCAGCTTCTGCATATGGACCTCTTTGGACCAATCAGAGCTCAAAGCATTGGTGGAAAGAGATTATGTCTAGTAATCGTTGATGATTACTCTCGCTTTACTTGGGTATACTTTCTAGCAAATAAGTCTGAAGCCTTTTCTCACTTTTCAAAGTTTGCTAAGAATGTTCAAAATGAAAAATGATACGCCATTTCAAGCGTACGAATAGACCATTGAGGTGAGTTCAAAAATCAAGACTTTGCGAAGTTTTGTGATGAATCTGGTTTCCAGCATGTTTTTTCTTCTCCATACACTCTAAAACAAAATGGGGTTGTGGAAAGAAAGAATAGATCCCTGCAAGAGATGGCAAAAAATCTCTTAATTGAGAGCAAGATTTCCTCTCGTTTTTGGGCTGAAGCAATCTTTACAGCTTGCTACATCATCAACAGAGTGTTCTTGACACCTATTCTAGAGAAAACTCCTTATTAAGTGTATAAAGGGAAGAAGCCAAATGTTTTTTACTTTCATGTGTTTGGTTGTAAATGTTATGTTTTGAAAAAAACTAATGATCAAACTAGAAAGTTTGAAGAAAGATCAGATGAATGAATTTTCCTTGGTTACTCAATCTCAAGCAAAGCATACAGAGTTTTCAACAAGAAGACTCAATCTGTGGAAGAATCTATGAATGTGAAGTTTCAAGGTTCTATGCAAAATCAACTGGATCAAACTCAACTTGAAGAACCTGAACCTGCTTCAAACTTTATAAAGTCTACTTCCCTCGAAGTAGTTCAGACTTCTGAAGATCAACTTGGAGATCAACTTCAAGCAGAACAAGAAGACTCAACTGAAATAGATGATCAACAGACTCTCAGACCAACCAGCAATTGGAAACATAAGTCTAGTCATCCTAAAGAACTCATCATTAGAAACATTGATGAAAGAGTTCATACCAGATCCAAAAGGCAAGAAGAATCGAGTGCACTAGCACTTGTTTCTGAGGTAGAACCCAAAAGTGTAGAAGAATCCCCGTCTGATGAAAACTGGATTGAAGCTATGCAAGAAGAGCTCATACAGTTTAACATCAACGATGTTTGGGAGCTAATTCCTAAACCTAAAGGTAAGTCTATTATCTGGACTAAATGGGTTTTCAGGAACAAGATGGACGAGAAAGGAAAAGTGACCAAGAACAAAGCAAGACTTGTGGCCAAAGGATATACACAAGAAGAAGGGATGGATTATGACGAGACCTATGCACCAGTAGCAAGGTTAGAAGCAATTAGATTATTACTTGCTTTTGCTTGCTATAAAAATTTCAGGTTATTCCAAATGGATGTAAAAAATGCATTCCTAAATAGATTTATCCAAGAAGAAGTCTATGTGGAACAACCACCTGGATTTGAAGATCCAAGAAAACCAGACTCGGTCTACAGACTAAAAAAGGCGATGTATGAACTAAAGCAAGCACCTCGAGCCTGGTATGAAAGGTTAAGTGAATTCCTAACCCAAAATGGTTTTGCTAAAGGAAAGATAGATACTACTTTATTCATAAAAAGAGAAAGTAAAGATTTTCTGCTAGTTCAAATTTATGTTGATGATATTAACTTTGGATCCCCTAATGAAAATCTATGCAAGAAATTCTCTAGATGTATGCATGATGAGTTCAAGATGAGTATGATGGGTGAATTAACCTTCTTTCTAGGATTGCAAGTTAAACAATCGAAGAAAGGTATCTTTATTCACCAAGAGAAGTATGCAAAAGATTTCATCAAAAAATTTGGATTAGAGAATTGCAAAAAGACTGAGACACCAATGTCAAGTTCTTCGAAAATGGCCAAAATGAAGGAGGAAAGAATGTAGACCAGAACCTTTACAAGAGTATTATTGGTTTGCTTCTTTACCTTACTGTATCTAAACGTGACATTTTGTTTAGTGTTTGCATATGTGCTAGATTCCAATCAGATCCCAAAGAATCTCACTTAAGTGCTACAAAATGCATCATCAAATACGTAGCAACTACTCCAAAGCTAGGTCTATGGTATTCCAAAGAAGAAGACTTTACTCTCCTTGGATATTCATACGCAAATTTAGCAGGTTGTAAAGTTGATAGAAAAAGTACTTCTAACACTTGTCAACTACTGGGCAACAAGCTGGTGTCTTGGTTCTCAAAGAAGCAAAATACTGTGGCTCTATAAACTATAGAAGTAGAGTATGTGGCTCTTGGGAGCTGTTGTTTTCAAATCTTGTGGATAAGACAACAGCTAGGAGACTTTAGAATTGAAGAATCATGTACTGAAATCAAATGTGATAACACCAATGCTATTAATCTCACGAAGAACCCAATTCTTCGTTCAAAGGCAAAGCATATAGAAATTCGACACCATTTCATAAGAGATCATGTCCAAAATAGAGAAATTATGATTTAGTTCATTGACTCGAAGAATCAGTTGGCAGATATTTTCACAAAGCCTCTGGAGAAAAATCTATTGGAGTCCATTCGCACCTGACTGAATATTTTACCTCTTACTAGTTAAAGTCTGAAGATGGTCAGAGTCAGGCCTTCTAGACTCTACTTAAGAAAGTCTCGAATCCAGGTATTTTATTTTTGGAATGAAAAGGTACATTTATTCAAATCGATGTTTACCTATTATGTTTTTGGAAGTTATCTTTTTGAATCTTTGAATCTTTGGCAATTTTTATTTTTGAAAAAGGTAGTTTTTATTTACAATTATTTCGAAAAAGGAAATTATATTTGTGACAGTTTGTTTTCCTTTATTTGTGACCATTCATTTTCTTTATATACTGTTCGTATTCCTTCGAGCACTTTTTACCAAACCCTAGCATACAGACTTTCTACTCTCTCCTTTCTATTCTCTTGTTTTTACTCTCAAGCTTGTTCTACAAGTTTTCATCTTTCTCTTTCGAACGTGTTTGTGGAATCCTCCTCGACTAGGAAAATGTCTTTCCAAAGGAAGTCATCTCAGATCGCAAACAAGGGACCACAGAATATGCCAGAGGGTCCTACTCATTTTGACTTGACCGAGGAAGAAGATTCTCCTCAACAATAACAACAACATTCTCAATAGCGTCATTCTCCACAGCATGCCACTCAAAATTCTCCGCGCCAACCAATGGAAGAGGAGATCATGGAAGATGTCGAACCTATAAGAACGTCAAAACCCCAGTTTATTTTTAAACTCTACAATCAGTTGAAGCTGGGTGGTTCTACGATGACGTTTATTGATGAGTTTCTAAAAGAACGTGGATATCGAAATGAGACTCAGTTCTTATGAACAATGGAAAGGTTAGGCATTGTGCCTGAAGGAATGGCAGACATGACATTTGCTAACTTTCCCACTGATCACCGATTTAGTGCTTTTAATTAGCCTAAGGTGAAGGATGATGATGAGAAGATGTACGTGAATTTTTAGCCTAGAATGGGCGTTGCTACTAATGTGCGTGTTGAGGGAACGAATTTGTTTCGTTCTAAAGAGCACAAAAAGACTTATTCAAAATTGTTGAAAAGAGGGGTGATGAATCCTCGATCTATGGATTTTGATTTCTTGGATTCTTTGAAGGTGGATCTGAGGGAGAAGTTGACTCTCCTTCAACTTGAAAGATTTTGCTCTAAGACTTCAATCGCTTACCATAAATTAACTACATATTTCTATTCGAACTTGTCATTTCTTGACGCGAATAAATTTCGTTTTACTGTAAGGGAAAAAGAGTTCGTAGTGGATGTGGACACATTGGCGGATGTTATTAGTGTGGAAAGAGGGAGTTTCCAACCAATAAATGTGTATGTTGGTCATGCAACAATATCTCTTGTTCGGGACAGACTTGCTGAAGGTGGCATTACCTATTCCAGAATGTCTGCCTCAAACATCTTGCTGCACAAGGTTGTGATCAATTGCATCCAACCAAAGTCAACCTCCAAGACTAATGTCTCTTGTTCTGAAGCAAAACTGATGTTCGCCATCAGTAATGGGATGAAGTTCTTGCTGCCACACACAATGTGACATCCAAAATTTTGGGTTTTAATTTCTACTGGATAAATAGGGCCATTTTCGTTCAATTGAAGCCATGGATTGTGAAATTGGGATGCAAGTGGGCTACATTGGTAAGGAAAAATACCAATTGGAAAGATGAGGTGTTGGATAAATTAATGGGGGCCAAATTGATTTAATTCAAGAGGAATTAAGGCTCGATTGGAAGGAAAACCTAGCAAAAATTCGAATGCCTAATGGGCTATGTATTTTGACCTACCTAAAGGCTTCTAGAAGGGGCAATTTTTTCTAGAAAAAGGTGGGTAGTGGACAGCTAGTGGCTGACATAAGAGAGAGAGAGAGAGAGAGTGAGAGAAAAAAAGGGAAATTTGGTTTTTCTTCTCCCTTCTCTCCTCCTCCGTCGACGGATCCCCCTTCTTCCTCTTCGGTTGCTCGGCGCCATGGAAGCCGAAGAAGCTGAAGCAGAACAGCAACTCCGCTCGTCGCCGCTTCTCGCCGCCGTTGTTGCCCACCGAAGTCGGAGCCGCCGCCGCTGCTCCGCGGCCGTCCGCGCGCCCTCTGCCCTCTCTCCTTCCTCTGGTTCGAACAGAACCGACCAGCAGGAGCAGAAGCAACGATCGGCGTTGCTTGAAGGAGCTGCAGTCGCGCCGCCTCGCCGCCACACGCCGTTCCCGGCCCGCGTCACCTCGCCGTTCGCCGTCCCGTGCTCCGCCTGCCTCGGCCTCTCCCTCGCTCAGCCCTCTGTTTCAGCGAAGTTTCAGATCTGGTGGAGCTCCGCCGGAGCCATCCACCCCTCCTCCGGCCACCGTGAAGCCTCGCCTTGGTTCGGTTCGGCCCCTCCATCCATTTCCGACCCAACCCAGCTCCGAATCCGCCCTCCTTCGCCCTTAACCAGCCGCGCACAGAGAGTGCAGAAAATGGGTTTGCAGTGAGGTTTTGGCCCGTTTTGGGCCGTTTCCGGGCCCCGAACCCGAGGCCCGCTTTGGGAAGAATTGTTCCTCGCGTCGCCGCCGTCGGATTGATCCGATTTGCGCGCGATTTGGTGAGTAATCTCACTAATCCCGGATTAGTTGGCTAATTATGCTTTATGTTGGTTTAGTTTTAATTAATTATGTTTAGGTTGTTATATTAGAATTAATTAGCAATTATTAGTCAATTGTGATGCGATTTAGATAAATTGATTGCGTAATTAGCAAGTAGACGTGGTCTACTATTTATTGAAGGCATCTCGGGAATTTTCGGACCCCTAATTGAGCTTCAATTTGATGATTCGGGCCTAAGTGAGATTTTTGGCATTTAAATATTAATTATCGGAATTAAATTAATTAATTATTTATTTTCCGAAAATTTGAGGGAGATGGTCTGGAATCGGAATATTATGCTGATGATCGTGGCGAAGTCCGTTTATTTGATCGGACTTTATTTTAAGCTAAATTGAATTTTTAATATTAATTAATTGTCGAAATTAATTAAATAATTATTTATTTCCTGAAAATTCAACTGGGATGGCCCGTGACCAGAAAATTATGCTAATGACCGTGGTGAAGTCCGTTTATTTAATTGGACCTTATTTTGAGCTAAACAGAATTTTTAATATTAAATAATTAATTGTCGAAATTAATTAATTATTTATTTATTTTTCGGAAATTAAGTTTGAGATGGCCGATGACCGAAATTTCATGCTGATTGTCATGGTGTGGTTCGTTTATTTATTCGAGGCTTAATTTGTGAGAAATTGATTTATTAGTGATTTTAGGATTTATTCCTAAAATTGAATAATCTTTTGGTTATTACTTGAAGAATAACCGGGCATCGGTTGATAATGCCAATATATTGAAAAAGT
This sequence comes from Eucalyptus sideroxylon, assembly GCA_014182405.2. Classification (NCBI taxonomy): domain Eukaryota; kingdom Viridiplantae; phylum Streptophyta; class Magnoliopsida; order Myrtales; family Myrtaceae; genus Eucalyptus; species Eucalyptus sideroxylon. The sequence goes on from CM024557.2 coordinate 9,449,704, forward strand.
TGCCGAGTGGGGCCGTGATACCACTACATATAGCATTGCCGAGTGGGGCCGTGATGCCACTACATGCCGAGTGGGGCCGTGATACCACTACATATAGCATTGCCGAGTGGGGCCGTGATGCCACTACATGCTGAGTGGGGCCGTGATACCACTACATATAGCATTGCCGAGTGGGGCCGTGATGCCACTACATGCCGAGTGGGGCCGTGATGCCACTACATGCCGAGTGGGGCCGTGATACCACTACATATAGCATTGCCGAGTGGGGCCGTGATGCCACTACATGCCGAGTGGGGCCGTGATGCCACCACATATAGCATTGCCGAGTGGGGCCGTGATGCCACTACATATAATATTGCCGAGTGGGGCCGTGATGCCACTAAATCTAAGAAAATTGCTCGGTGGGGCCGTGATTACCACTTATAATTAAGTTGTGTCCTAAGGACAATGATTCATAATTGGGAATTAAATTGGAATAGTTGAAATGACCGGGAGTGGTCATGTTGACATGTAATCGACTAGGTCGATTGATCGTTGCTTTGATTTGACGTCGTGAATTGATTGACTGATTAGGAATGACCATGAGATGGTTCGATTGACTTGTAATCGACTAGGTCGATTGATCGATGATTCGATCCGAGTGTGACTTGATGTGATTCATTGCCTTGGTTGGATGTTGTGAATTGAATGATTGAATGGAGATGATCATGAATGGTCTTCTGGCATATAATCGACTAGGTCGATTTGATCGATGTTTCGATAAGTGATCTGATTGCTTTGGTGCCTATTATGAATTGTACTGACTTGCAGGTGGGATCTGATGCTAAGGTACGTCTTCGCCCTATGCGTGTATGTATCAGGCAGCCTATAGTATAATAGTTTACTAATTGGGCTTAGTGGGGTAGAACTCGCTGAGACGTAGTCTCATCCCAGTTTGGGGAAAAACATTTCAAGACCCCGTTGAGGAGCTGAGGAGGAATCTGAGAAGGAGAACTCGGAGGTGAAACCTGAGTAGAAGGACTTTTGGAAGAAGAAGATAAAAGCAGAGAAAGAGATTTTGAGTATGACCTGAAGGGATTGAGATTTCACCTTCTTTTGTGAACTCCAATTGATGTGAATAGTTATGAAGTTCTTTAGTTGATGTCATGTACAAAAGTTTGGTTATAAATTTCAATATGAAAAATATGACCCTGCTTTTCTATCCCATCGTTTTATTGTTTGGGGATTTTAACTGCTTCCGCATGCGCTTAAAAATGAAAGGGTCGGCGATACATTGTCCTGGGATATCGCATTATAAAATCGACCAAGTGAGACGGATGTGCGCGTGCCTGAGGATCGGGGCGTGACACACAATCCTTATGCACGTGTACAGGACTGTGATGAAAGATAAGGGACAACTTCCTTACTCAGCGCTGGTCACCAAGTTGTTTAGACACTTTCAAATTCAGCTTCCAGCAACTCTCTGTGTTCGAACCATTGCTCCTATGGTTATAGGATTGAAGATGGTATCAAAAATGAGATTGAAGAAACTGACAAAGCTTTGGAGTGCTTAAAGGAAAAGTCACCTAGTAAAGCAAAACAAGACTCTACTGCAATGAAAAGAAAAGGCAAGGAGCCTATGAGTGCACTTATTAAGAAGAGAAGAGCCCTTATCCTGCAGGGCGAAGAGGATGATGATGATCTCACTCTCTCTGCATTTGCCTTGAAAAATCTTCAGAGTTTTGTTAGTTTTGAGTAGCCGCATGACAGAGAGGAAAGAGGACGAGAAGAAACAGAGCAGAGAATAGAAGAAAGTGAAGAACGAAGAGCAAAGGAAAGAGCAAAAGAAAGAAGAGAAGAAAGAGAAGAAGAAAGAAGAGAAGCAGAAGAGGAAGAGGGTCAAGATGACTCTGCTGAACCCACCTTTGCAATATCCTTGTCAGAAGATTCTGAGAAGACTAGGAGTGGAATTTCATGAGATGGAAGAGAAAAAGAACATCATCTTGGTGCTAAGAAAGAACAAGAAGAAGACTTTCCTTCTCCACCTGTAAACATGGAAACAGGGGGAACTGCTGAGAAAATAGGTACTTCTTCTTCTCCTATTTTTACCAGCGATGATGTTAACAGATCTCTTACCGATCCAGAAGATGTCTATGCCTCTCAATTTCCAAAAGTTGACATTGAGACATCCTCTTCAAGTCTTGGTGATCGACGTCTTGATCTTACAACTCCTGGAATTAATTTGGTTGAACCTAGTGCACCAACAGAACCAACTGCAGACTTTCAAAGGCTGCTAGAGCTCCTTTTGGAGTTGAAGGCACAGTAATATGGGATGGAGTATGAGATAAAGCATCTCCAATCAGCTTTGAAATCTACTTCAAACTCTCTTCATGAGCAGGTACAGGCCCTTAAGCTTCAAGTTCAAGAGACTGCCAAGGGTGAAGATATTGAGAAGCTAAAGGAAAACGTGAGAAAGCTAGAGGAGATAGTTCAGTCTATGGGGGATTTACATATTGTTCGCATTCCCAAACAGCCATGATTTTATTAAACTTTTATCCTTCTCCACTTTTTGCTATTGACAAAAAGGGGAAGAATGTGCAGATTTGGTTTTTATTGGTTTTTGACTTGGCTTTTGAATTGAACTTTTGATTGACTGTTGAACTTCGTTGATTGGTTGTTTGTTGAACTTTTTGACATTGACAGGTACAGCGACTTACTTTGGTAATACTAATTATGGTTGGATAGTTTTTATCTTTTCAAGATTAATATGTTTATGTGGTTGCAGGATTGATACTATCCAGATCCTAATCAACTTATTTTTATAAGATATCATGTATTGCTTAAGAGTTGTTTTACAGGTTAAGAGTTCTCAAATCTGCAGGAAAGTTTTGTCACCATCAAAAACGGAGAGATAGTTGGAGAAAAATCTTTTATTGTTTTGAAGTTGACAAAACATTTCCAAAGTCTAGTCTGAAGATTTCCAGACTGAAGTGTCAAAGTCGAAGACCGCCGGACTTTAGGTTCAAAGTCCGCCCACACCGACAGGTTTCGGATGAAGTATGAAGACTTATTCAGATGCGAGATTATCTTTGTTTCTTCAAGGATTTGATTCATACAGCTTATGGATGGTTTATTGGTTGGATATAACACATACATGATTGATTATTCTTAATAGAATCAATTTCGTTAATCAAATCTTTTGGAAGGCAAACAAACTTGGAAAGTTCTACTTATGGAAACCAAAATCCTGATTGTATAGGTGACGGGCTTTCATCTCAATCAATCAATCAACTCGAGATCTCCTTGATTGATTCTGTCCAATGGGTAGATTAGAAAAATTCCTTTGGAAAGTGCCAATGGTTGTGAAGGCATAAAGGAAAGGGAACATCAACTATAAATCTTGTGTTCTTATTCTCTTCCCTTGACTTGGAAGTTAGATTCTCTAAAGTCTCAATTCATCTTTTTTAAAAAGGAAAATGAGAAGCATAGACATCTTTTGGTATCGCCCTTTCAAAGGGAGATACTTCCAAGACTTGGATAGATTCTCAATCACTTGCAAAAAATGAGAAGCAAGACCTTTTTCATCACTTGCAAAAAGAGAACTCCTGTTTTCCTCCCCCTATTTCTATGTCTACAAGTGGAGAATGGAAAACTTCTTCTTGTTTTTTCTCGGTTTTAGCACAAAAGTGATGTTCTTTTTCTATTATTTCTCCTACTTGTCCACTCTTAGTAACTTATGAATCCTCAGATAAGGATATTGCAATTGTTGCTTCATAGGAGTCATCCTGACCCTCTTCTTCTGTAGATTCTCTTCTTGCTTCTTCTCTTTCCTCTGTTTCTTCTTTTTCTTCTCTTCCTTCTTTTTCTCTTTGCTCTATTTCTGCTCTCTCTCCTTCTTCTATCTCCTAAGGTTGCTCAAAACTAACAAAACTTTGAAGATTCTTCAAGGCAAATGCTATAATGGTAAGATCATCTTCATCCTCTTCATCCTGCAGGATAAGGATCTTCTCTTCTTGACAGGTTCTTTCACAATTTCCTTGCATTTTCCTCTTTTTCCTCGTAGCAGACTCTTCCTTGGTTTTGCTAGGAGATTCCTTCTTCAAGCTCTCTAAAGCCTTGTTCAGATCTTTCAACCTCATCTTTGAAACCATTTTCAGTCCTATAACCATAGGAGCAATAGTTCGAGTGCAAAGAGAGGCTGGAAACTCAATCTGAAAATGTATAAACAATTTTGTGACCTAGCGCTGAATAAGGCAGCTGTCCCTTATCCTTCATAACAGTCTTGTACATGTGCATTAGGATTATATGAGGGAGAGAGAACTTCATTCCATTTGAGATAGCAAACATGAGTTTGGCTTCAAATCAAGAAACATCTGTTTTTGAAGCAGCCTTTGGTTTGATGCAGTTAATCACAATCTTGTGTAGCAAGACATTTGAGGCTGTCAACCTAGAATAAGTGATGCCTCCTTCAGGTAGTCTGTCCCTAACAAGAAATCTTGTTGCATGACCAATTGAGACATTTATTGGTTGGAAACCACTCATTTCCACCCCAATAATGTCAGCCAATGTGTCAACATCCACCAAATAGTCTTTATCACTCACAGTGAATTTGAAATGATTCGGGTCAAGAAAAGACAGGTTTGAATAGAAAAAGATAGTCAACTCCGGATACGCAACAATTGTCTCAGAGCAGAAGTTTTCAAGTTGAAGGAAAGCCAATTTTTCCCTCAAATTCACCTTGATCGAGTCTAAAAGTCAAAGTTGACCGATCGAGGGTTCATCACCCCTCTTTTCAGCATTTGGGTGTAAACCCTTTTTTGATCCTTAGAACGAAAAAGCTTCATTCCATCACCAGGCATTTCAAAAGCAATGCCCATCCTCGGTTGAAAATTCGAAAACATTCTCTCATCATCGTCTTTGCTTTCAAGCTGATTGAAAGAGCTAAATCTAGGATCGACAGGAAAGTTAAGGAAAGCCTCATCTGCTGCTCCTTTCTTTGCTATTCCTAAACATTCCATTGTTCTCAAAAACAATGTTTCATTCTTGTAACCATGTTCTCTTAGAAAATCAGTAATAAAGGACATTGGTGAACCACCCTTTTTCAGATGATCATAAAGTTTGAACAGAACCTAGGGAGTCAAGGTACGAAGAGGAATAGCATCTTGTTCAACTTCCTCTTCCAATGGTTCACGAGGAGGATTTTGCGAAGTGTCCTTTGAGTTGTGCTGTGGAGAAGTCTGAGGAGAGTCTTCTTCTGTAAGATCGAAATGTGTCTGCCCTTCAGGCACATTCCGAGGCCCCTTGCTTGCGATTCGAGATGATTTCCTTTGGTAAGACATTCTTGCAGTTAGGAGGATTTCTCAGACAGGTTCGAGTGAAAAAGATAGAAACTTGCAAAAAAAACTTGAAAGTAGAGAGGCGAGAGTATAGAGATGAGAGAGTAGAGAGTCTATATTTTAGGGTTTGCAATGAAGTGCTCGAAAGAAAATACAATAGGGTATATAAGGAAGATGAAAGGTCATAAAGAGATATTCGAACCGTAATAAGCAAAAAAAGAAAACTGCCTTTTTGAAATAAAATAAAAACTGCCAAAAATTCAAAAATTCTAAAAAGATAATTTTAAAAAAAAAATAGGCAAGCAATGATTCGATTAAACATACATTTTCATTCCAAAAATAAAATACCTGGATTCAAGTTAGTTTCTTACTAATGTAGCGTATGGAAATTTTGAGTCTGGCCAACTTCAGACTTTACTATAGAGGATAAATAATATTCAATTTGGTGCGAATAGACTCAAATAGATTTTTCTCTAGAGGCTTTGTGAAGATGTCCGCCAGCTGATTCTTCGAATCAATGAACTGAATCATAATCTCCCCATTTTGGACATGATCTCTTATAAAATGATGTCGAATTTCTATGTGCTTCACCCTTGAATGAAGAATTGGATTCTTGTGAGGTTTATAGCACTAGTATTGTCGCATTTGATCTCGGTACATGATTCTTCAATTCCAAAGTCTCTTAGCTGTTGTCTTATCCACAGAATTTGAGAACAATAGCTCCCAAGAGCCACATATTCTGCTTCTGCTATTGATAGAGTTACAGTACTTTGCTTTCTTGAGAACCAAGATACTAGCATATTTCCCAGTAGTTGACAAATTCTAGAAGTGCTCTTTCTATCCACTTTACAATTTGTTAAATTAGCATCTGAATATCCAAGAAGAGTAGAGTCTTCTTCTTTTGGATGCCACAAACCCAGCTTTGGAGAAGTCGCCACATATTTAATGATGCGTTTTGCAGCACTTAAATGAGATTCTCTTGGATCAGGATTGAAATCTAGCATAGATGCAAACACTAAACAAAATGTTAGGTCTAGATGCAGTAAGATAAAGAAGAGAACTGATCATGCTTCTGTAAAGCTTCTGATCTACTTTCTTCCCTTTTTCATCCTTTTCCAGCTTTGAGGAACTTGACATAGGTGTCTCTGTTTTTTTGCAATTCTCTAACCCAAATTTCTTGATCAGATCTTTGGCATATTTCTCCTGGTGAATGAATATCCCTTTCTTCAATTATTTAACTTGCAATCCCAAAAAGAAAGTTAACTCACACATTATGCTCATCTCGAATTCATCATGCATAGACTTTGAAAATTTCTTGCATAGATTTTCATTAGGAGAACCAAAGATAATATCATCTACATAAATTTGTACTAGTAAAAAATCTTTTCCTTCTCTCTTTATGAACAAAGTAATATCTACTTTCCCTTTTTCAAAACTATTTTGAATTAGAAACTTACTCAACCTTTCATACCATGTTTGAGGTGCTTGCTTTAGTCCATACAAGGCCTTTTTCAGTTTATAGACTAAGTTTGGCTTTCCTTGGATCTTCAAATCAGGTGGTTGTTCCACATAGACTTCTTCTTGAATGAATCCATTAAGGAATGCACTTTTGACGTCCATCTGGAATAACCTGAAATTTTTATAACAAGCAAAAGCAAGTAATAATCTAATTGCTTCTAACCTCGCTACTGGTGCATAGGTCTCGTCATAGTCTATCCTTCTTCTTGTGTATATCCTTTGGCCACGAGTCTTGCTTTGTTCCTGACGACTTTTCCTTTCTCGTTCATCTTGTTCCTAAAGACCCATTTTGTCCCAATTATAGATTTACCTTTAGGTTTTGGAATCAGCTCCCAAACATCGTTGATGTTGAACTGTTTGAGCTCTTCTTGCATAGCTTCTATCTAGCTTTCATTAAACAAGGCTTCATCTACACTTTTTGGTTCAATCTCATAAACAAGTGCTAGAGCACTCAACTCTTCTTGCCTTTTGGATCTGGTTGAATTCCTTCATCAATGTTGCCAATGATGAGTTCTTTGGGATGACTTGACTTGTGCTTCCAATTGTTGCTTGGTTTGAAAGTCTGTTGATCCTCTACTTCGATTGAAACTTCTCGATCTATTTGTTGCTGTTCTCTAGAAGTCTGAACTTCTTCGGGGGAAGTAGACTTTGTAAAGTCTGGAATAGGTTCAGACTCTTAAAGTTGAGTCTGAGTCTAGTTGATTCTCCTCAAATTTGACGTTCATGGATTCTTCCACAGACTGAGTCTTCTTGTTAAAAACCCTATAAGCTTTGCTTGTAATTAAATAACCAAGGAAGATTCCTTTGTCTGATTTTTCTTCAAACTTTCCAGATCGATCAATAGGATTCTTCAAAATAAAACATTTACAGCCAAAGACATGGAAGTAGGAAACATTTGGTTTCTTTCCTTTATATACTTCGTAAGGAGTTTTCTCTAAGATAGGCCTCAAGAACACTTTATTGATGATGTAGCAAGCAAAGTGGACACTGCTTCTGCCCAAAATCGAGAGGATATTTTGCTCTCTATTTAAAGAGTTATGGCCATCTCCTATAAGGATCTATTCTTTCTTTCCACAACCCCATTTTGTTTTGGAGTGTATGAAGAAGAGAAAACATGCTGAAAACCATATTCATCACAGAACTTTGCAAAGTCCTGATTCTCAAATTCACCTCCATGATCAGTTCGTATGCTTGAAATAGCATAACCCTTTTCATTCTAAACCTTCTTTGCAAACTTTGAGAAATAAGAGAAGGCTTCAGACTTATTTGCCAGAAAGTAAACCCAAGTGAAGCGAGAGTAATCATCCACGATTACTAGGCAATATTTCTTTCCACCAATACTCTGAGTTATGGTTGGTCCAAAAAGGTCCATATGCAGAAGCTGCAAAGCTCGATTGGTAGAAACTTGATTTACAGGTTTAAAGGTACTTCTAACCTATTTTCCCAAAACACATGGAGTGCATAATTCAACTTTTGATAAGCTAGGTTGGGAAGACCACGAACAAGCTTCTTAGAAGAAATCTTGGCAATTTGCTTCATGTTAACATGACCAAGCTTTCAATGCTAGAGACTTGCTTCATCTTGAATAGATATAAGGCACTGAGAACTTTTTGGGTTTACATCCAGAAGATAAATATTCCCATGCCTTCGCCCTAGTGAAAGATTGGGAGAAGTCTTGACTCGTTCTAGAACAAATACCTTCTTGGAAGTTTATTTTGAATCCAAGTGTCACAAAGCTGGCTTATGCTGAGTAGATTGTAGTTCAAACCTTCCACCAAGGAAACATTGTTGATAGTCAGGCTTCCAATCTTCACAGTTCCACAACCTACAATTCTTCCTTTGCTGTTTCCTCCAAAAGAAACTTTTCCTCCATTCAGTCTAACAAGCTTTATAAAGCATCTTGAGTCCCTTGTCATATGCCTCGAACAGCCACTATCCAAATACCATTTGATCTTCCTCTTGATAATGACCTGCGATCATAAGAAGAACTCAAGTTTTCTTTGGTACCCAGATTTTCTTGGGTCTAGGAGAGTTAGTATTAAAGACGGTCTTTGCCCAGTCCTTCTTAACTAGTCTCCAAACCTTGGGACATTCTTTCTCAAAATGTTCTGAGCTATTACACTTTGAACATTTGAGTGCACTTCAGCCAACAGGTTTTACAAAAACTCTTTGAAAATGATTTTTGTAAAATGCCTTTATAGGTCTTTGTTTGAGTCTCTCTTTTACTTTGGGAAAATCAATCAATGGAATGGTTTCTGAAGTCATACCTAAACCAGATTTGTTAAAATAGGGTCTTTGTACTGAAAGAATTTTCTCCAACTTTTCGGATCCTTTTGAAAATCTTTTTGAAATATTTGAAATGTCTTCTTTCAAAATAGCATTTTCCTTAGCAAGAGAATCAGAATTTTCTTTCAAATTAACAAAACTTTTATCCAGACTTTCAAACTTTTCTTTCCAAGAAATTTCCTATTGCTTGAGTTTAGAATTCTTCCTTTTTAGTTCGAAAATCCTTTTAAGAGAGGTTTTGAGACTAAGACAAAGTTCTTCTATGTACTTCGAGACTTTAACAGGAATTTTTAAATTACTAACCTCAAGTTCTTTGTCTAAGTCTGAATTAGAGTCTGTTTCCGATTCCAAGTCTGAATCGAAGTGAGCCATGAAACAAATGTTGGCGTATTCTTCTTTACTTTCCTCGCACTCAGTGTCACTCCAGGTTTCAGCTTTGAGAGCCTTTTGTATTTCTCAGTTCTTCCTTTCTTTTTCTTCAATAAAGGACAATTTGGTCTAATATGCCCATTTTTCTTGCATTCAAAGCATATTACATCTTTGCTGGTTTCATTGTCCTTAGTTGGTCTCTTCTGGAAATTTTGCGTGCTATGCTTCTTCCAGTTGAATCTTCTTCCTTTCTATTCAACTTTCTGAACTTCTTAATCATAAGCGCTAGCTCCTCATCATCCATATCATCATTTGAATCTGTATCATCAAGAATCATCGTTAGATTTTAAAGCAATTGACTTCTTACCTCTTGGATCTTCTTCCTCATTGATCTGCTCCACTTCATATGATTGAAGCGTGCCTACTAGTTCGTCTACGGATAGAGGCATGATCCTCTGAGTTTCTCTAATTGATGTCTTCACATGATTCCACTCTTTAGAAAGTCCACGCAGCAGTTTATTGACTTTCATTGGTCTTGAGATTGGTTGACCTTGATAAGTCAAACCATTTACAATCTCTGTGAAATGACTAAACATATTAGTAATGGATTCTCCAAGCTTCATCTTGAAGGCTTCATATTGTCCGAGTAGAATATTGATTTTCGTTTCCTTTACTCGATCAGTTCCTTTGTAGGTAACATGCAATCTGTCCCAAACTTCTTTCGCTATTTCACAAGAAGAAATTCGGTTATACTCAATAGGAGATAAGGCATAGTATAAAGAGTAGATAGCTTTAACATCAAGAGCTTGCCTCTTGGTTATTTCTACTTGTGTTGTTTCGCCAGCATCTACAACTTATTTTCCTCTTTCTGAGGTTGATGTAGCTTTGGGATTGATCCATTTTTCTACCACATCCCACTCTAGAGGATCTCTTGATCTGAGAAATGCCTTCATCTTATTTTTCCACACATTGTACTCCTTCCCATCAAAGTAAGGAGGTTTGGTGTTGCTTTGACCTTCAACCAATCCTAGAGCCAAAATACTAGCCATAGATCTTTAGCTTAGAAGTAAAAACACTTCAATGAAATAAGCACACAAGCTCTGATACCAATTGTAAGTGCTAGTATGAACACCTAGAGGGGGTGAATAGGTGTGAAGACAATTTTTCAAAAAATAGTAGAAATATTTTGCTTTTAAAACTGAGTCTGAAGAACAACAGACTTTGAGCGAGTTCAAACTTTAGCAGTTAAATAGAATTATGAACAAAATAAAGGAGTTTAGGGAAGAGAATAAGAACACAAATTTATAGTGGTTCGGCTTAGATCAAGCCTACGTCCACTCTCCACACTAACAACCTTTTGGCTGGATTCCACTAAAAACCAAAAAAGATTTTACAGCCTTGTGATCTCAACTTCTTAGTGAAGAGTTTCTACTACTCTTTCACAAAGTCACACTATAAGTTTCTCTCTCTTTTGAGTACAACTTTGAGCTCAGTATATTGAATAACAAGAAAATGGTAAGCTTTAGACTTTGAAATTTTTCTTTCACGCACTCTATTGAACAACTAGAGAGTCCACCTTAAATACTCCTTCATGCCTTCTCGACCGTTGGCACTTTCCAAAGGAATTCTTCCAATCTACCCATTGGACAGAATCAATCAAGGAGATCTCGAGCCGTTTGAAGATTGTGATGAAAGCCCGTCAATCATGTTCACCCATACAATAAGGATCTTGGTTTCCATAAATAGATTCTTTCCATATTTACTTGTAATCCGAAAAGATTTGATTTATCTAAATTGATTCCAATAAAGATAATCAATCTCGTAGGTGATATATCCAACCAGAAAGCCATCCATAAGCCATACGAACCGAACTCCTAAAGAGATAAACAAAATCTTGCATTTTGGATAAGTCTTCATTCTTTAGTAGCATTCAGTTTGGAATTTGTCAATGTGGGCAGACTTTGACACAAAGTCGACAAACTTGAAGCAAAGTATTTATTTATTAAAACTCCAAAATCTAGAATTAGATCAAAGAAAAAAGCTCCCAAATATAAGATCAGGAGAGCAAAGCTCCCAGATCTAAAACTAGATCGGGAGAATTACGAAAGAAACAAAAGAAAATAAAAGGAAAATGAAGACTGCAATTTTGTAGAATAAGACTTCTCCTTAATATCAGAGACAAAAGTAATGCCCACAAAACCAGCAAGCGTCCCATGCACAATGGCAAATTTAAAGTCCCAGGCACCGCAAAACCAGCGATATTCGTCTATCCCTGGAAAGGAGAGACAATGATATTCGTAAAAAAAGGATGAATATGCACAGAAGGCCATCCCTCGACCCTCGAAAATACCATGCAACTGATGAGTAGTATAATCATAGAGAAACAGAGGAAAGTCTGGCGTAATTGCCCGGACAGAATCTCCGTGTCTCGGTGGGAAACCTGCAAGATGAAAATATAACCGGCGGTTAAAACTTGTTTTCTCAGGTAAAGGTCTTATTCAATCTAGTTCAGACATCTTGTACGTATTTGTAAGGACCGATAAGAAATTGCAACTTTCAGAAGTCACATCTAATCTTCAAAAAGCCACATGTGAAATTTAACAGTACTTGAAATTTAGCGGAGAGATAAGTCTATTGGAAGATGAATAGACCATCGTGATACGGATGTGTAACGGCCAGAATCCAAATACAAGAGAGATGGGAGAGTGTGCCGGTGATGCAGGAACTATTATTTGGGTATGGGTCACATGGCATGCATAACGATAAATGATAAGTACGAGATTTATTTAGTTGGTAACTCAATTGATCGATTTTAAGACAGTGTGCACCAAAAAATGTGTGAAAAAGGTCCATTTTTCATGATTAGAATGCAGCCTACCCTGTAAACTGAACTTATTTTTGTTGAATTATCAAAGAAAGATCCTCATTTTGGTGGTTTTATTAAAAAATTATGATGGGTTCCATCGAAACTTTCTATTCCTTTTTTAATTATTTAGATGATAAGAGTGGCGTTAATTATTGGCGTTTAGAGGTGGCCCGAACTGTAATGGCTAGGCCTACACTGGGATTTGGACGTGTTTCTAGAAAAACAGCAGATGAAGATAAAAGCCATTTCGGGACTCGATTCGGCTTTTGACGGGTCCCAAGCTCGAATGATCCTGGCCGTTCGATGCAGCTTTCGAAAATGAATAGAAAATGGAGAAAAGAATTGGGAATTATTTGATGATGATGATCGAATCATATGAATTCCATTGAAAGCTGTTTTTTTCTTTATTTATTAACCATGTATATCTAGAAAAATGAAATAGACGTATATCATATTGACTTCGAGTATTGAAATCGCGCATATTTCTTCGATCAACCTCAAGCTGGAGCCCATATTAGGGGTGAGCATTCGAATAAGACCAAACCGGTCAATTTTGGGTAGTTTTGGATCCCTAAAATTTGGAACTCGGTAATTGTCAGCTCAGTTCGTCATTCTAGGTGTGAAATAAACCATTCAAACCAAATTGAATTTTTTTTCATTAGCAAGTTAATGATACTTTCACACATTTAACGTCTTTCCACCAAGATTTTCATTGATTAAAAATCCAAAATACTAAATAATGAAAGTTTAAACTATACAACAATACTTATAGTTTTGCAGGGAAAAGAAAAAAAAAAGGAAAAAAAAAAAAAGACATCATTGCCAATTCTTAGACCCAACTAGAAACCAGGCCGGACTGGTCAATCCAATTTCAAGACCAAGTGGGCCGATTCTTAATTCCCTAAATTGGGAACCAGACTCTTGGGGTCCGGTTTCTAATTTCAGAGTAGGAATCAACTCACCCCCTGATATTAATCATCCTTAATTCATATATGTGATTTATTTCTATAACTTCTTGAATTAGGTTGAGTCACGTTCCATATAACTTTTGTTTCATCGAAGAAGCCTCCCAAACCAAATTCCTAATCGGTATTCGGCAATCCTCTTACAGATCGTCCTTGCCCTTAATTTATTCGGGCGCAAGACCTTATGAGATCTCGAATTTCAAACTCGAACTCAAGGGGGCAAGATCCGACCCGTTCAAGCATGCAGCACCTCAGGCCGAATCAATGCCACGATGGAAAGGCTTAGGACAACATGGTCAGAACAAATTAAAGATATGGCAAATCTTTTCATCACGTCGGCCAATCCCAGGAGCTGCTTTCCTACGTCTCCATCGGACGGTTGGGAGAAAAAAGTCAAAGTCCTCGTCTTTGACTTCCAGTCCGCCTCCTCCATGTCCTGTCATCATCTTCCTCCTCTGTCCGGACAAAAGTACAGTTCCGCTCCTCCTCCTCCTCCTGTCTCTCTCTCTCTCTCTCTCTCTCGACATCGTTCGCATCGCCCGCCTCGTCATCCGAGGGTCTCGCCGGACGGATCGCAACCATGGCGTCGGTGCTGTTCGAGTACGAGGTGAGCCACAGCAGGGTGAGAACGAAGGGGATATGGATGCACGTGGCCGAGAAAGGGGAGGGCCCCCACCTGGTGCTCCTCCTCCACGGCTTCCCCCAGACCCGGTACGCCTGCGCCACCAGATGGCCTCCCTCGCCGCCCGTGGCTTCTGCGCCGTCGCCCTCGACCTCCGTGGCTACAGCGACTCCGACTCCCCCCTCAGCGCCGCCGCCTCCACCATCCTCCACCTTGTCGGCGACCTCGTCGGCTTTCTCGACCACCTCGGTCATCGCCAGGTTCGCCCACCTCCATTTCCCGCCTCCTCCTCCTCCTCCTGGCGACTGCTTAACCGAATTCTCGCCACGGCATTGCTTTTGAGGATCTTGTTAAGAATTACTGCAAATTCTAGTAACCGATGCTCTCGATATACTCATGAAAAAAAATCTTTTGAGAGCGCTTTATGAAGCATCTCACAAAGATACTAAAATTAGTGGGGGAATTTGAAAATTGAAATTGTGGGTATTGCAAGAAAGCTACCATATCAATCAGCAAATAGAAAAGTTTTGTATATTCTGGGCAGGTTTGAATTATCGAATGCTTTAACGCCGATCTTGCTGCTATCCTATGTAGAAAAACTTTGATGATTACGATGAATTTAGTACTATTATACGAAAAGAACCCTCTTTGGAAGATATCCATTCGTACGAAGTATAGAATTTTGCCCCAGCAACTCTGTAATTGATTTAGGATAAGCAGGGATAAAAGTGTTCCCATGGATTTGCAGAACCACCTTATTCACATCAGGATCCGTGGACACAATGATGGGCGTTCCCAAGATCCGTGTCTTGAACACTTTGCCATACCTATTGAAAGCTTTATTTAATTAAAGGGCTTAAGGCCCTGTCCGCCCAAGCTGGGCCCAGAAAGCCCGGCCCATGGGAATAGGGGCCCGTGGAGAGAATGGGGTATAAAAGGGAGAGAGAGAGAGAGAAGACGTTGGTTGGAAATTATAATTCACGTACGTCTTTTCTCTCCCGCGTGTTTTCTCTCTCAAAAGGAACGTAGGCATACGGCTTTCAATTCTTCCCTTCAAGGCTTCATCGGATCAAATTCGACCGGATTTTCTTCCTCCATTGGCGTCGGTGTCTAATCTGTGGATTAAAAGGTACGCTCGAATCGTGGTGTGCTTTAGGATCGGTGATACGTGTCGTTTTCTTGGGCTTCGTCTTCCGCTTGATTTAGGGGTTCGATTCGGTGTCGAATCCAGTTTTCGGGGATCCGTTATTCCCAACATTGGTATCAGAGCCCTAGTTCACGTTTTCCCGATCAATTTGTTGTGTTTTGATTGATTTTTCGCAAAAGGAACTTCGGCCGTACGGATCGGGCGAGCAATCCCGACACCCGAGACTTCCTCGGCAATTTCTATGAGTTTTCGAATGTCAAAACCAAATTATGAAAGCACTGGGAGAAAGAGGACGTCGAGACGAGTCCGGAGATGCCTCGAGCGCCGCCGGACGACGCCGCACGCGCCCACACGCGCGGCGGAAGGCGGCTGCGCGTGGGCGCGACGCGCCGGAGCGCTCGATCGCCGGGCGCGTGCGGAACACGCGCCCGGTCGGCGAATCGGCGCGTGCTCGCCGCCGGCCGGCGGCCGGCACGCGCCGGTCCACGGACCGGCAGCGTGCCGGCGTCAACATGCGTCACCCAACGGTCAATAACCGCCGGGCGCGTCATCGATGACGTCGCCGATGACGTCGGTTTGCCGGGCGGCGACCCGACCCGCGAACCGACTCGACCCGACCCGCTGACGATGGCACGCGCGTGGCACGTGCCGCTGACGTCTGCGTGACGTCAACCCGCGCACGCGCGCGGCACGTGCGGGCGGTCCGCCCGAACGGTCCGTCCGGTCCGTCCTGTCCGACCGGTCCGACCGGTCCCTCCGGTCCGTCCGGTCCGACCGGTCTGACGACCGACGAGCGTTGACCGGCGACGAGCGTTGACCGTTGACTTGACCGTTGACCGACCGTTGACCGTTGACTTTGACCGTTGACCGTTGACCCGCAAAAAAAAAAAAAAGGAATTTGTTTTCTTTTTTAGTCATGCCTATGTGGGTTATAAGTAATCCATTTTTAATTCTGCATTTGTTGCATGAATTTTGGAAAATTATGTATTTTCTCTTGTATTAATTATGGATTATAAGTGATCCATTTTTAATTATGCATTTGTTGCAGGAACTATGATGCGTTATGCAAGGATACCTGCAATCCCGAGAACGCATGAGGGAAATGCAAGACTTAAGAGGCTGATGACAGAGTTAGCTGATTATCGGTGGCATGACGGTAATTTAGTATCACATATGGTCAGGGTCAATCAGATGATACAGGAAATCATCTGGAATGGTTATCTTATGCCGGATTTTCAGAAGGTGCCGGCTTTGATGAACACTCTTCCACCTGAATGGCAAGCAATGTTGGATCGGCTATGGGAGGTCAACGTGGTCCCAAGTTATAGGAGGCTGGTGGAAGCTTTTGTAAGAGAGCACTATAGGATTGAGTTGGCCAAAACTTCAACCCTTAGATTGAGCGCCACATGGCGCCGAGTGAATGCGCCTTGGAGCGACATGAAAGCTCTCCAAAAGTTTTTCCATGGTTGGCAAATGTGCCTTCGGTTTTCTCGAGATGTTTTGACTGATTTAGAAGGGACATTCCCTAATTATTTCTTTGATTGATTATGTAATGATTACTACCTAATTGTGTTAATTGAGAGCATTATTGTTTTTTTTAATTGTATGTCAATTATCTGTTGCTTTCTGTTATTGCTGGTTCTTTGTGGGTAATTAGCTGTGGGTAGTAATAGAAGTTTTTGTAACTTCATAGAATTTATTTGCATAAGATAATTATATTAATAATAATTTTAAGTTAGGATTTTTGGAGGATGATTGGAAACATAGTGACCTTTTGATTCTGAAACCTTGCTTGAAGTTATTTATTAATATGAAGGGTCTATGCAAATAGGGATGCATAAATGATAGGCATTAATTATTCGTGCATGTATATCTGATGTGTTCAGAACGATGGTTCAGCAACTAAGAATGTAATTGCTGATATGAACGGTAACAAATTGTGAAATATTGAATATGAAGATTCAATATGTGATTGGAAAAGCAAGAAGCACTAGAAGCTCTTGACCACATTATGGAAGATCTTGAGGATGTCGTGCACCACCTTGAGCTAGTAGAGGACCGCTTAACGGTATTTGAGCCGAATATAGACATTTGCTATGCTGGTTCTAGCTCAGAAAGGGTTTTGTGCTCTAAGCACAAATGTATTGATTCGTTCAATATGTATGAATGCAAAGGATCAAGTCCTTATTGTAAGAAATCAAGAATTAACCAACAAGAGAGAGGAAAGCGTCCTCAAGTGAAGAAAATGTCAAGGGTGTGATGTTACAATTGTGACAAGAGAAGTCACTATGCTCGCGACTGTCGTGAGCCAAAGAAGCTATACACCTCTTGTACATTTAAGAACTTTACTTATGTGTCAAGTTCTGCATTATAGACTGAATCCAATCCTTTGTGGAATGTAGATTCATGAGCGACAGACCATGTAGCAAAGGATTGAGGATCCTTTGTGGAATTCCGACGAGTACCAACTGGAACTAAGTGAATCCATATCGGAAACAACTCTAGAGCTGATGTAAAGGAATTGGCACCGACCAATAGAACATGAGTGGTTGACGCACCTTGATGTTCTATATGCTCCAGAGATTCGTCGAAATTTAAGTGTCTGTCTTAGTGTTGGTTAAGCTTGGTTTTGGTATGAACTTCCATAATAAATGTGTAGATTTGTGTTTAGATACAAACTACTATGGTTGTGGTCACTTTCTATATGGTTTTATTGTACTAAATGTTGACTGTGGTGATGTCAATATATTATCCCCTTGTTTCACGTTTTCTATCTTATATGATAATGATGTGAATATGATGGCATGCTAGACTTGGTCATATGGGCCAACAACATATGAAAAGACTAGCCAAAAAGAGCTTGTTGGGCAATATTGAAAAAGTTGATTTGTCCATATGTGAGCATTGCCTAGAAGGGAAAATGACAAGGAGACCATTTGGAAAAGGTAAAAGAGCTGAATTTCCTCAGCATTTAATCCATTTGGACATCTGTGGTTTAATGAATGTGAGAGGAAGGCAAGGGGTTGTTTGTTTCATCACTTTTATATATGATTCTACTTGAGTCGGATATGTCTATTTGATTTCTCATTAATCTGAAGCATAAGTTGTTTCAGAAGATTTATGAATCTGGCAGAAAATCAATTAGACAAGAAAATAAAGGTATTTAGATCCGATCGAGGTTGAGAATATTTATCTGATAAGTTCAGAAAATTATGTGATGAAAAAGGAATAGAAAGAATAGTTGTCTATTCCATATACTCCTCAACAAAATGGTGTTGCAGAGAGAAGAAACAGAACCCTACTGGAATGGTTAGGTCCATGATGGTGCATGCTAACTTACCCATCACTTTTTTGGAGTGATGTGTTGTTAACTGCTGCATATATACTTAACCGGGTGCCTTCCAAATCGGTTATTTCCACTTCATATGAGTTATGGACAGTTAGAACACCGGACTTAAGTTTTCTTAAGCCATGGGGTTGTGCTGCCTACACACATGAGTCCTCTCACAAATTTGGGAAATTAGGTCCCAGAGGAAAGAAGAGTATTTTCATAAGATACTCAGAACACTCAAAAGGGTATGTGTTCATTGGTGAACAGGAAAGTGGGAGTGTAACTGAATATGAATCACGAGATGTCACATTCTTAGAGGATGAGTTTCCTAAGAAGGGCGAAATAGGGGAAGATCACTCCCTATTTGAGACTTTGGATCAAGATAATGATATTGGTGGAGTTCATCCAAGTGGGAGCGTAATAGGGAATGATGTGCAAAGTGTACAATCTCCCGTAAGGCGAACAAGTCGCCAAAGTATTCCCCGTCGACGTTTTGACATTGAAGGAGAAACTTTTATGGTTGCTCCACAAAATGAGGATGAGCCAAGAAATATCAATGAGGCTCTGAAGTGCCCTAGTAAAGAAAAATGGATTCGTGCAATGGAAGAGGAAATGGAGTCAATGGAATCAAACCAAGTCTCGGGAACCGATTGATCTTCCAAAAGGACGCAGAGCTATTGGGAACAAATGGGTTCTCAAAATAAAGCGAAAGGCTGATGGCTCGATAGAAAGGCATAAGGCTCGCCTTGTGGCGAAAGGGTATAATCAACAGGAAGGAATTGATTATGAAGATACATTTTCTCCTATAGTGAGATTTACCTTAATTCGCATTATTCTGGCAATAGTAGCTAGTCTGGATCTTGAGTTACATTAAATGGATGTAAAGACTGCTTTCCTCAATGGAGAATTAGAGGAAGAAATATATATGGAACAACCTACTGGTTTCATAGTGAAAGGCCAAGAAGAAAAAGTATGTCGACTTTTGAGGTCGATATATGGTCTTAAGCGATCATCAAGACAATGGTATATACGTTTTCATAATGCCATAGTGGCATATGATTTTACAATGATTGATGAGGATCATTGTGTATATATCAAAAGATCCAAGGATCAATTTGTGATCATATCATTATATGTTGATGATATACCGATTGCCGGAAGCAATATGGAGTTGGTTAATACTTGTCAAGAGATGGTTGTCTTCTAACTTTGAGATGAAGGATATGGGTGAGGCTGCATACATTCTTGGAGTTAAGATTTCGAGAGATCGTTCGAAGAGGTCGTTGTCTCTTTCGCAAGAAACCTATATAAATAAGGTTCTTGAACGATTTCGTATGCAAGACTGTAAACCCATAGACACCCCTATTGCAAAAGGTGAAGGATTGAGCCATAGACTGTGTCCAGGGACTCCACAAGAGAAGGAACAGATGAAACATGTTCCTTATGCTAGTGCTGTTGGAAGCTTGATGTACGCTATGATGTGTACAAGACCCGACATATGTTTTGCGGTTGGAATGGTGAGTAGATACCAATCCAACCCGGGTCCAGCACACTGGAAAGCCGTTAAGAGAATACTGAAGTATCTAAAGGGGACTGCTGATTATACGTCGAGTTATTAAGAAAAGGATCTGCGACTCTAAGGCTATTCTAATACTGATTGGAGAGGAGATTTAAATGAAAGAAAATCTACCTCTTGGTTTGTTTTCTTACCGAATAATGGCACCATATGTTGGAGCAGTAAGAAACAAAAGTGTATAGCCTAGTCCACGATGTAAGTTGAGTTCGTGGCATTATCAGCAGCAGTATAAGAAGATGTTTGGCTTAAGAGATTTTTGGATCATTTAGGTGTTATTAGAAGTGCTGCACATTTATTGTTGGTTAACTGTGGTAGCCAAGCAGCAAAAAGCGTATACCAAAGATCCAAAATATCATGGCAAGACCAAACATATAGATACCAAGTATAATCTTGTCAAGGATATGGTTGCACGAAAAGATGTGAACTTAGAGTACATACCACGCATGGAATGGTAGCAGATCCTATGACAAAGCCAATACCTAGAGATGTGTTTTGTGGCCATATGAAATCTCTAGGATTGTGTAGAGACTGATGTACTGAATATTGTATTTTCCCTAAGTGTTCACAATTTGATGAATTTGTGTTTTCATCATTAATGCCTATGAATTTTTTGATCTTTATGCATCTTAATGCTCAGTGCATTATTTTAAAGTTGAGAAGTATGTCGGACAGATATAAGATTAGCCCACTCACACGGGTAATCGCCTCTGTTTACTATGTGATAAATAGAGATGAGACTGTTTTTAAGCTTATTATCTAGGTGATAATCGAGAGCGCAAGCTTAAAATACGTATGTCGCCTTAACTGAGTGTTAAGATGAGGACATAATACTAAAGATGTCTGAAAGTAAAATACCCCACACATTTTACTTTATCTGTCTAAGATACCAGATGTGAGTTCTGATAAATTTTGTGAATAAGTAGATAGGTGAACTCAAGTTAGACATTGGGTATGTCTGAACTATCATCTGTACGGTATTGAGGTGTAGACATACGCTCCATGGGAAAGGAGTTAATACCGTAATACGTATTTCATACTACGTATGCATGAGACGACCAATAAGAGTGGCAAAAAGTTTGATCTCAACTTTTATGACGTGTGAGACTCTTGAGGAAAAGAGTTCCTCAATTTTGAAGTCCCCTCGGGACTCTTACTTATTCTCAAGATTTCTATTTAGTGTTTGCTATCTTAGTGTGTTGCCAATGGTCATGAGATGATTCGATCTAATGGGGCATTTCTAGAAAAGCAAGCTGGACTGAAATTGAGAGTTTGAAGGAAAGAGGAAGATCGATTTTGAAGAATCACATTATAGTTTTGTATTCACCGGTCGACCAATTATAACTGTCTTTGTGATAATTATAATAGTGAATACAATATATATATATATATATATATATATATATATATATCATGTTTAAAAGAGATCAAGGGAGATATAAATGTGATCGATCGATCTAGGGTACTGCATACTAAATCTACTCGGAGTGTGACGCCCATTATGAGCTGCTATATATTCCTAACAGATGTATAGCAACGAGCTCTCAAAGTATGCTGGTCGCACGGATTATTCACCGGTATGAATGTTGAAGAGAGGTAAAGAGAATCCTGTTCGGCCCACCTTGTGCGAGTGGGAGATGAAAGCTTTATTTAATTAAAGGGCTTAAGGCCCTGTCCGCCCAAGCTGGGCCCAGAAAGCCCGGCCCATGGGAATAGGGGCCCGTGGAGAGAATGGGGTATAAAAGAGAGAGAGAGAGAGAAGACGTTGGTTGGAAATTATAATTCACGTACGTCTTTTCTCTCCCGCGTGTCTTCTCTCTCAAAAGGAACAGTAGGCATACGGCTTTCAATTCTTCCCTTCAAGGCTTCATCGGATCAAATTCGACCGGATTTTCTTCCTCCATTGGCGTCGGTGTCTAATCTGTGGATTAAAAGGTACGCTCGAATCTGTGGTGTGCTTTAGGATCGGTGATACGTGTCGTTTTCTTGGGCTTCGTCTTCCGCTTGATTTAGGGGTTCGATTCGGTGTCGAATCCAGTTTTCGGGGATCCGTTATTCCCAACACCTATAAAGAGAGAAGTAAATCGACCGAAAAAAGAGAGAGAAGTAAAGATATCTCCCTATCTGCTTTCCCCCTATGAATTGTATTCATGGATGTTTAATGTAAAGAAGCAAGGTTTCATCTCATTGGAAGGGACGAGAGTAAATATCTATACAGGGATCCATAAGGCAACAGGATTTTTAGTGTCCTTCAAAATGCTCGTTGTTCTCATGATGTTACTACTCTCCTCCCCTTTGATATGAAACTTATAAGAGTGTCATATTCCTCATATATATCTCAGGGACGAATTGTATTTTATACAGATTTCACGATACGAAACAAGGCTAAAGACCAGAACAAAAAGAAATTTCAGCAGGCACACATCAACATAATGTCCTTTAAAACACATGGTCATTTTGCAATTTCGGTCCCCCTTAAATCATTTTCTCTTCCTAGACAGCTCATATGAAGAAATGACTATGAAGAATTATGATTTTTCGACAATTTCCACCACCCTTAAACACATGAGCCTGCGATTCATTTTGGTATGATTTATTTTTCTTCCTTCTCTATCAAAGATTTGTTGCTATTCCTATGAAGTTTTCCTAGTAATGTGAACTCACAATTATTTGAAACAAGGATAAAAACGGAGGACTATCACAATGCTGATCAATTGAGTGGATATAACATTTGACCAAGCATTCTCTCTCTCAGGATATTTGTCAAGGTAATTGTCTAATTTTTGACACAATATCACACCCACTAAGCATTATATATGTCCCAATCGCCAACTCAGACAAGATCCAGTGATACACGGAATAATCAATCATACTCATTGAAGTGACAAGATCAAATACAATGAGGGTCTAAGAAGCATCATAACTTGAAAGGAGGAAACTACAAATCTTCTTTGTTGTAACTAGCCGGGTTGAGAAAATATGGGACGTGGAAACAAATTTATGCAGGCACATTCACTTGTGTTTGTCAAATTTGTCGCGACTAAAATTTCGGATGCACCACCTAAAATTTAGCTAATGGATTATTAAGCCTAGACTTAGCTCGGGCTCTCTCAAGCTCATACAAATTCGCAACTTAGGTTCAAATTTCTTAACATGCAAATAGATTTTATCTCGGAATCACCACTAATCAGTTTATGGTAGGTCGATTAGACACCTAAGTAAAATAACAGGAGAATTACTTTACTTCTACGAACTAGAGACTTTGGGTATGGGGACTTGGTTATACTAGACTTCTCTAATGCCATTTTGGTACCATTTCTTTTTATTTTCAAAAATGTTTTTTTGCAGGCAGCTTTGATTGATTTTAAATTTATTTCCCTAACATACAAAGTGATCATACGAATGCGCAAACCACTAATTTAATACCCAAGAAAGCAATGAATAAATTACATGACTTATCTTGTAGCAACGAAAGCATCTGCATACCACCGGTCGTGATGGTTCAATTGGGTAGGCTCCTGTGATCCTTTCACCCAGAGGGGAGGAGTTCGAAGCCCTTGCGAAGTAAGGGGGCTGACTGAGTTGCTTGGTGACTTACCTAGTGGCATGGGGTGGTGGTTTCCCCATGTTGCCCCCAAGTTCTATCCATCGGCTGTTGTCTTTCAGGGTTTCCTAGGTCACAAAAAAAAAATGAAAGCATCTGCGTTGTTAGATCAGAATTCACATCATCAACCCTAAATATGATTTTTAATTAACACGCAATTTCTTTTTGTTTCCATTTAATTAATGAGAATCATGCTTTATGCAATGCAATATAACTAAAATGACCTAATTCTAATGACAGACAATTTCTAATTAAATGGACCTAACAACAATCACTAAATGACATACATTTCATGAATCTAATTTTATATGACATGCAATGACATCTTTTTTTTTTATTTAAAAAAATGCAATCCATCCTAGGGATTGAAACTAATTTATCCTAAGTCATTTTTTGTATTTTTTCATGAAATTCGAAATTAGGACAAATGTGAAAATTGTCTAACTAGATTAAGATTCTATTCAATTTGTATTAGCAATTAGGTTAAGCCAAATCCTAATTTAAACTAAGATATTATCTTAACTTAGCAATTTCTAACCTAAGATGCAATCTATCTAAAAAATCAATCTAAACTAAAAATAAAATATGTAATTTTATCCTAATGTGCAATAACGTACAAAGGATACCCTAATTCTACATGACATATGCATGATGATTTTTCTTGTTTTTTCATTGAATTCGAAATTAAAAAATGTCAAATAATTAAACACGCAATTTAAGCTAATGAAACGAAAATCTAACATCCTAAATTTATGTTTTTTTTTTTAAATTTCGAAAATTCATGATAAATAAAATGCTTAGTCTAAATATGCAAATAACCCTAAAGCATGCAACATTCTAATGTGAACCTAATCTAGCTCAAACATATTTCAAGATAAATAAAACAATCAAGACGAGACAAGTACAAAGCCATTTAGAATCATCAAAGACGTCATATATCATTCAGATCAAGGAATAATATCTCGCTAATAAAATCGATAAATTAATCTTAGGCCTTAAAAATCAAAATATCAATTTTATTCCCGCTTGATTAATTACTCCATTTAAAGCATTATAGATGGAATAAAAAACCCATGCATGGTTGTGAATAAGGTGGTATGTCGGAATTTCCAATTTTGCATAGAGAAACATTTCAAACAAAGATTTTTACCAAAAAAAATATATTTCAAACAAAGAAACCAAGATATAAAAAATAAAATAAGATAAACTAAACTTGCCTAATAAAATAAAGTAAATCTACCTAATTTGATTTTTTCCTTTTGTTGTTTATCTTTAAAAAAAAAAAAAAAAAAAAAAAGCTTAGCAAGCGGAGCTCCGGCGAGGGGAAGCTGTGGTTGGAGCGGAACTCGGCGAGGGCGCAGCAATGGCGGAGCAAGTGGGTCGCGGCATCGGGTCTTCGCGGGCAGAGGGGTTGTGCGGGCTGCCGGATCGATGGCGTCGGGAAGCAACAGTGGCGTCGCGGGCCTGCACGAGCTGGAGGCGAGGCGGAGCACGGCGGGGGCTGGCGTCGGCCTACTAGGTCACGAGCAGCAGCGGCGTCGCGGGCTCAGGAGAGATGGCGCTCGGAGGCGAGATCGGGGGAGCGGCGATGGCGCGGAGAAGGAGAGTGGCTCGGAGACGGCGAGCGGGGCTCACCTGGGGGCCGATCGCGGCTGGATCGGGGACGTCGGGGTGGGCTTCGCGGGGAGAAGACGGCAAGTGGCGGAGGAAGCTCTGCGTGCATCGATGGCGGGAGGGAAGTAGCAACAGCGGCGTCGGGCTCTAGTGGTGCCGGTCGCGGCTGGAGCAGGGGACGTCGAGCTAGGTCGTGGGTGGATCTCGGTCGACGAGGGCTAAGGTGCGGTCGAAGCGGCAAGACCGGCGGCGCAATGTGGTGGAGGCTGGCGGAGGCGGTGCCGGCGAGGTGGCCGATGCGGACACGGCGCCGGCGCGGTCAGGGGCCTCCGAAGAAGATGAGCAGTCGAACACCCCCACCCTTTTTTTTTTTTTTTTTTTTTTTTTTTTTTTTTTGCTTTTTCTCTGCTCTCCGTACGCTCCTTGGCCCCTTTTCCTTCAACCAAGGCTGAGCAATTTGTCCTTTCCTCTGCCGAAAGAATTTTTTTTTTCTTTTTAAATTTCCACTCCCTCAAAAACCAAGGAACACCCCTTTGCCATACACCATAACGCATTATATAGGAGAGGGAATTAAATTTCGGTGGAATATTTTACTTCCAATTTTGCTTGCGCATAATCCCCTTGAATATATCGTTACAATATTCTCTTTTGTATTTTTCAAATATTCCATCCAAAACTTTCCTTTCCACCAAAAATATATCCCTCAATATATATTACCTGAATATGTGAAAGATATCATCTGAATATGTGAAAAATCCCACGCTCACCATCGGTCCAATAAAATAAAACATAATAAGATAAATTTTTCTAAATTATATATCATGCAATTTTTATTATTGTTTGGGGTAAAAGTTAATCCATTTTTTATGCAAAAATTTAGGTGTCAACAGCTGTCCCTCTTTGAAGGTGAGCTTGTAGAGGTTGCCTTCAAAGATAAATTAAGACCTAAATTTTGGTCATGCACAATTAATGATTTTTGTTGGAAAATGAATTCCATTTTTTAATACAATTTATATAATGCATGGAAATGCTAATGCAAATGATAAATGAACCTACATGGAATAACTTACCTTCAAGGAGGATAGAGTAACTCGAGATAGTGAGCTTTACATATCCAAGATCCGTATCTTTCTACGGTCGCCCAAAATAGTAACAAGGTTTTGTAAGGAGACTGCTTTTCTAGGACCTGTACCTTTCTACGGTCGCCCAATATGACAGCAAGGTTTTATAAGAAACTACTTTCTCAGGATTCGTACCTTTCTACGGTCGCCCAATATGGCAGTGTTTGGTTGTGTCTAAGACTCGTACCTTTCTACGGTTGCCTTAACGAAAAAAAAATTGATTTTCTAAGACCCGTACCTTTCTACGGTCGCCTATTAGAGCAATAAATGTTGTCTAGGACTCGTACCTTTCTACGGTCGCCTGAATAGAGAAATTATTTTTCCAGGACCCATACCTTTATACAGTCGTCTGTTAGAGTAATAAATATTGTCTAAGACCTGTACCTTTCTACGATCGCCTAGCATTGCAGTATGAATCATCTAACTAGGACCCAAACCTTTCTTCGATCACCTTAATCAGATCGAACTTGGAGAAAAACCTTTAGGGGACAGCTCAATCGAGTGTCGATTAAGAGGAATTTCGGGCTATGGAAGCACGCCGATTTGATAGGGGGACTCACGCCATGTCGATGAAAAGGACTCTGGGCTACAAAAGCACGCCAGGTCGATAAAAGAAATCCGGGCTACAGAAGCACGCCGGTTCGATAAAAGGGATTATGGGCTATGAAAGCACACCAGGTCAAATATAAATGGACATCGAGTTACTAAAGCACGTCAGGTCACGAACTCCGGGCTACGGAAGCACGCCAAGTCTATTAAAAGGGACATTGGGCTACGGAAGCACGCCGAGTTAATGAAAAGGGACACTAGGCTACAAAAGCACGCCAGGTCAAGAACTCTAGGCTACGGAAGTACGCCGATTCACCAAAAGGGACTCTAGGCTATGAAAACACACCAGGTCAAGAACTCCGGGCTGCAAAAGCACGCCGGGTCTATTAAAAAGGACATCGGGCTACGAAAGCATGCCGAGTTGATGAAAAGGGACGCTGGGCTACAAAAGCACACCATGTCAATATAAAGGGATAGCTTGACCAAGTCAAGTGTCGAGAATACCCGCACAATGACAAGTGTTTAAAGTATGGGCAGAGATATACTTACCTGGTGATATCTCTGATTCTTGGGGATATGTCTTTTAGAAACTTTAATATCCTGTGGAGGCCTCTCATCTCTTGGTAGAAATGAATTTTGGAACATCAAGGATGCACCTTGAATGTTTGTGATGGTTTCTCATCTCCAAATATCATCAGGTATTATGAAATGAACCTGAATGTCAGAAGCTCTTGGGTCTTTTGAGAAAACATTACCTGTCATACATGTTTTAGCGCAAAAATGCATTTACCAAAGAAATAAGCAATTAAGGCTATTCTGGAATGCACACTTCAAAATCCACTGAAATTTTTATTAATTCAATTGGGGTTCATGCATAATGACATTTGCATCACCCAAATTTCCACTGGAAAGAATTATTGTTCAAGACAATTTTCACTCATGACATGGATTTCCTAAGAATACTAAATGAGAGACTTTCAGTTAGAAAAGACTTTCACTCACTCTCATTTAGAGGTTATTTTACGATAATCACTCCATCTCACTATCATCATACCAACAAGGGTCCGAGTATTCTCGCAAGCGGTACGACCTTACCAATCTGAGAGGTCTTTAATAGGGACCGTAATGTGGGCTTGGTCAATGGCTTAACAATTGGATTCTTTGAGTCAAGGCTATTGAAAGAACACAATCATCTCTGGGTTTACAAGTCAAGAACCCTGCAAAACGAGAAAGAAATAATATTGCTCGCACTTTTTCGAGCGATGCTCATAAACATATGGACTCCTATGTTAATTCAAGTGTCCTAATTAGAAGAGAATTTGCAAGGGACGTAACGTAGGTTGGGTTCATGGGTTGAGAAACAAAAATTGTTAGGCTAAAAAGTATTTAGGGGGGTCAGAGTTGGTGATCATCTTGACATCTCCAGCAATTTTCTTTTCCACTGTCGAAGATTTTCTTCATATTAAAACTCCATTGATTGCAACAGCATTTGATTTTATTTTTTTTTAGTATCGCCTTGTTGGGGATATGACTCACTACATCAAGCGTTTGATTTTTCTCTTTAGGCATTGGCCTTGCTTTTACCAAGCACACTGTTTTTTCATACCCCTTGGTTCTATTTTGATTTTGATTCTTGCGCACAATGCATGCGTCAAGCAATTACATTTTGAATGACACTCGAACTTTCAAGGGTCTTCATCTGCCTTTTGCCTTACCCTAGTGTGGGGGATGATCACCAACTAGGTTTATAGAAATGAAATTGCAGGCTCAAGTAGGCTATACAAATAATATTAGTGTATAGAATAGAGAAAGAAATGCTCTTCGTCATCCTAAGGCACTTAAATTATCACATAAATTCAACGTAATAGCACGACTTGAAGATTGATGCAAGTGAGAGCAAGAAGATTTCTCTTTATTTTTCTCACCTCATGATGTTATTTTACCTCCAATTTACCCCGATGTGAGATGGTTCTTGATAGGGATAATTTGAAAAAAAATCTCCACAAGTGTATAAGGCTTGAAGTGGTTAAGCAATGGATCACTTGTGTTTGGGATAAAGAAATGAATTGCCCCTCATCATTTCAGTCATTGTACCTTTTAGGAGAGAACTCTTTACCTTGTAGATATGGAACTTCCTACACTCATCTCACAAGTGTATAAGTAAGGGACTGTGTATAGGATAAGGCTTGCCTTTCATCATTCTGACACGTCTAATTAGGGCTGAGCGTGGTTCCCGGGTTACCCGGGAACCGGAACCGAACCGGAGGAGGGTCCGGTTCGGTTCCCGGCCCAAGGGGACCGGTTCCGGTTCCGGTTTCCGGTTCCTTTTTTCTGGGAACCGGAACCGGTTTCGGAACCGGAACCGGTTACTTAGGGCAAAAAAAGCGGATGCCTCTCTCTCTCTCTCTCTCTCTCTCTCTCTCTCTCTCTCTCAGACTCGCCCAGTCGCCCGTAGCCGCCCCCTCTCTCTCTCTCTTAGACTCGCCCAGTCGCCGCACCGCCCATCTCCGCGCCGCACCGCCGCGTCTCCGCGCCACCGGCCATCTCCGCGCCGCACCGCCCATCTCCGCAAGTTGTGAATAGGAAAGGTAGAGCAGCTCTGTTTTTTTTTTTTTTTTTTGTCTCTGTTCCCTTTTTTTATTTTTTATTTCTTTTGGTCTCATCCTGGTTTCGAGATGGTCTTGATTCGTTCTGATCCTAGTGTTTCTTGGGATTGTTGATTGGGAGTGGTCGATTTTCGATACCAAGTTTTTCTTGAAGAAAAGTAAGAGGCATCGGACACCCAATTGACTTTCTTCTTCCTTATGCAAATAGAAGTCATGTAGATATGTTCTTGCGCATATTTTATGGTTGATTTCATTGACTTGCATGGTTTTTAAGCTGCCTTTCTTGAGGTTCTTGTATTCATCTCGATAAGTTTTAGGGCGATCAGTCGCTCTGAAAGATCGTGGTTCTGCGGATTTCAGAACTTCATCCGAAACAGGAACGACACAAAAAGGAGAACGCAACTCTTTACCTCAACTGCTCATCCGTGATTGGTGTCAGTCCGTGAACCTGTTGTACTAATCATACTAGGGTTTTAATGCAAAGTAAAGAAAAACGAAAAAGATGATCCACTGAGGTGGGAGTGGTGCTCTAGTCTAGTGTACTATTCTCGAGAAAAACAGCTCGACCTTCGATGTTCTAGTGACTTGTATGTAATATTCTAGTTGAAGTTTGGCTTTGGCCTCTAAATGAAAGTTGTAAAGGACTTCTTGGAGTATAACATACTCAAATTTAGGACAAAAAAAACAAGTATAAGTGGGTGAAATCGTTATTCTTTGGAAAGACTGGATCTGGAGATTTTGGGACCGACCCTTGATGAATGCATGGACTGTAAGGCAACCTTTTTGTCGAAATTTCACTTCGGTTTCTTAACAAAAGTTGTAAAGGACATCCTGAGGTACAACATATCAAAAATTTAGAGAAAAAAAACAAGAATAGGTAGGTGAAATCGTGGTCTTTTGGAGATGGTTAGATCTGGAATTACGGTAGTACGAACAGGAATTTTAACCGTCCATATTTAATTATCTAGGACGAATTTGACTTCGATGTTTTCATGAAGTATCTACCTTATGGTCTTGGCTATCACATAATTGGAAATGTTTCTAAAACTGTGCAATCTGATGTGTTTGGATCTTGTAAGTTGCAATGCGTGGACTATATCATTTTGTATGAGGTTCTTTTGGAAATGTGTTCTGCATGAAATATCTCTCTTCATGTCTTCCCTACAACATATTTAAATTTCGTAATTTTTGTAGTTCATTTGCCTATTTAACCAAAAATGTTTCCAAAACTATGCAAGTAGAGAATAGGAAAAGTAAATCGATTTTATCTTTTAATTTAGAACGAATTCGACTACGATTTCTTCATGAAACTTGTACCTCTAGGTCTTAAATACAACGTGTCTGAATTTTCTGAGTTTATTTAAGGGTTTAATCGAAATTGTTTTCAAAACTTTTACCTCTAAACATTCTTGTTCTAGTGGTGTTTTATTTCTACTTTCTAGTTTGCTATTTGTTTTGAAATTTCTAATTATATTCTATTATTGTTGTGCAGTGCGAAGTTAATGTATCAAGATAACATGTCAATGGAGGTAGAGGGACGTGAGGAGATGACTCCGATTACGGAATTAGAGTTTTCCAACGATGAAATTGAAGAAGAGGCACCCCCTACCTCGAGTGCCACAAATAAGGTACCCGGTTCTCATCTTTCCCATGATAAGAAACATACATCCGAATGTAAGAATCATTATTCGAAAATTAGTGATAAGGATGGAAACATATATCAAGTGAAGTGCATTCATTGTGGGTCAATGCTTAAGTACCGTGTTGCTAATGGTACTTCTGCAATGAGGAAGCACTTGACCACATGCAAGAGGTTTCCGTAATCTAGATAAGAGGCAGAAATTTTTTGTACCACGTAATGTCAACATGGCTGGCAAGGGAGGAGGAGATTCTAGTACCGGTAGCGTCTTATCAACATGGGCATTTAATCAAGAACGTTAAGCTAATGCTTGCTCGATTCATCATCCTTGATGAACAACCTTTTTCCTTGGTTGAGCGTGTTGGATTTCGTGACTATGTTAGTGAGTTACAACCTCTCTTCAAACATATATCACGTTTCACAGTAACAAAAGATTGCATGAAGTTATTTTTATGTGAAAGAATTTCTTTGAAGAATTATTTTGGAAAGATTAATTCTAGGATCGCATTCACGACTGATACATGGATTTCCAATCAAAATCTGAATTACTTGTATCTCACTGCATATTTTATTGATGAAAATTGGAAGTTGCATAAAAGAATCATCAATTTTGTGGTGATGCATAGTCACAAGGGTAAGGAGATTGGAAAAATGGTGGAGGGATGCATTGAGGAGTGGGGAATAGAAAAAAATGTGTCGACAATTACCGTAGATAATGCTAGCTCGAATGATATTGCAGTTAGCTATTTGAGGGATAAACTTTCGAAACAAAAGTCGTTGATATTAGATGGTAGTGTTTTGCACATGAGGTGTACAGCTCATATATTAAATTTGATTGTGAGAGATGGCTTGACTATGGTACGTGACTCCATTGCACGTATTCGAAATGTGGTTAGATATGTAAGGAGTTCTCCCACAAGAGCCCAAGTATTTTAATCTTGCATTGAGAAAGAAAAGATCACTTATAAGGGTTTGGTAGTTCTTGATGTCGCCACTAGATGGAACTCCACTTACCTCATATTAGACATCACCATAAAGTTCAGAAAAGCTTTCGAAAAGATGGAAGATCACGATCCATCTTTTGTAAATGAGCTTAATTATGAAACTCCTAGTGAAGATGATTGGGAAAATGCTATTATTCTTTCGGATTTTCTCAAAATATTCTATGATGCCACCAATCAAATGTCTGGGACTTCATATGTTACTTCAAATGATTATTTTGAAGGGATAGCTCTTTTGTATAGAAATTTGAAAGATGCGATCAATGCTTCGGATCCTAAGCTTCAAGATATGGGTGTGAAAATGAAAGAAAAATTTGACAAATATTATGGAAGCTTGGATAAAGTGAATATGATGGTGTTGATTGCGGTTGTGTTAGATCCTAGAGCCAAGTTAAATTATGTGAGTTTCTTGTATGGACAAATTTATGATGATGAATCGAAAATTAAAGAGATGCATTACAAGGTGAAGGATACATTGGAGCGTTTGTATGAATTTTATGAGCAATCTTCTCTTATTTCAAGTTATCAAGATTTTGGTGGCCATAATTTGGGTGTAAGAAGTATCTGTTCAAATTCCAATACCGATACAAGTGGTAGCAAAGGAATAAAGAAGTATAACGCCCAAGCTTGGAAGAAAATGTTTTTCTACTCGAATGAACAAGGGAGCGATAGCAACAAGTCCAAGCTTGATGAGTATCTTCAAGAAAAAAATGAAAAGGATCTTGGTATTGACATTTTGATTTGGTGGAAGACTAATGGCTTAAAATATAATATCATTTCCTTGATGGCTCGAGATATTTTGTCAATTCCTGTAACTACCGTTGCTTCAGAATCAACTTTTAGTACATCAGGTCGTGTGCTTGATGGCTTTCGGAGTTCTTTAACTCCAAAAGTAGTGGAAGCTTTGATTTGCACTCAATATTGGTTGAGAGCCGCTCGTGTACCGCTTGATGTTGAAGAGTGTATTGAGAACGCACAACAATTTGAGTTGGGTAAGTAATGTTTATATCTTTATATATTGTAATTCTTTTTGTATATCTGATAAGTGAATATTTTATTTAATCTCTTCCTCTTTTTTTTCAGATATGGTTGGTCTTAATGCGGAGATTATAGTCGATAAATAAAGTTGGTGGTGTCGCACTTGTAATGGATCCAACGGTTGAGGAGTCAAGCAAGGTTTTTTGTTGGCTTATTGATGAGCAACTTTGTTTGTCGTAATTTTAATGCAAGCTCCTTTTTATGTACATTGAATTTTTGAACTATGTTGTCAAAAAATTTAGGAGCCTTTAGATGGGCAAAATGGCATGCTTCATGGAGTATTATCGATATTGATTTTTTTTTCTGTGTCTTTACTTATGATTTTGATTTATTTGTATTTATGTCTTTGCAAGGTTTTGCTGTACCAAAGGAATCACATGGAAAGGTTGCAGAGTTCACACTATGAAGTAAATGAAAATTTGAGATCTTGTTGGCACTTCTGGTTTTTCATCTCTTTAGAAACTTCTTTGGAAACTTCTTATTAGTTTTGATTATGTATGTCCAAATTCTTGACAGTTGGCATTGATATGTTTGCTAAGATGTGGGAAGTTACCGTGTAGTATACGCGTACATTATAGTTTTTTTTGGTAACGTGCGCATAAGTTATATTTTTTTTGGTAACGTGCGTGCACGTTATAGTTTTTTTGGTAACGTGCGCATACGTTATATTTTTTTCGGTAACGTGCACATACGTTATAGTTTTTTTTTTTGGTAACGTGCACGTACCTTATAGTTTTTTTGGTAACGTGCGCGTACGTTATATTTTTTTTGGGTAACGTGCGCATATGTTATAGTTCAAATCTGAAAATAAAAAAAAAAAAAAAAACCTGTTGGAACCTGGAACCAACCCTGGAACCTGTGACAGGATAGGTTCCAGGTTCTCGGTTCCCACGGGTAGGTTCCAGGTTCCTCATTTTGAGGAACCTGTACCTGAGGGTAGGTTCCAGGTTCCAGACGAAACCGAACCGGAACCTGGAACCGCTCACCCCTACGTCTAATTTAGCATCATCTATTGAATTAGTCCAACTCGGTGTCCTTTAGTGGAATTGGTGGACTTAACATGTAAGAGTTATCATGTGAAATCCTTTTTGCAGGAGCTCAGTAGCTTTAAGCATGAAAAATTGCAAACTTTAGAACAAACAATTTACCACACTCAAAAAAATGCTTTCGTAAATATAAAAAATATGATTTCGAGCGTTCATTCAAGGAACTGTCCCACGAGGGGATTGTCTCAGGAATTGGTGTTCTTGCATTGTCCCTAAAAATCCGCTTTTGCCCCTGCACAAGAGAACGTGCATGAATAGGATACCATGCAACATTAGAGTAAGTTCAAATTGCACATCCATTTTGGCTCGGACCGAGATTTTGCCTCAGTCGTGTCACTTCTAGACTTTGTAGTGCAAGGAAATTCGTCATATGCAAGGAAAAGAACAGAGTGTCAATTCCAAAATTAGATATATTCATGAACGCAATGTATCCATTTCATCCAAGACGGATGATCCTCTTTTGACTTGTTCCATCTTTTTTTATGGAAATGAGAAACTTCATTTGGCTTTCGAGAATGGCATCT
Source organism: Eucalyptus sideroxylon (assembly GCA_014182405.2). Classification (NCBI taxonomy): domain Eukaryota; kingdom Viridiplantae; phylum Streptophyta; class Magnoliopsida; order Myrtales; family Myrtaceae; genus Eucalyptus; species Eucalyptus sideroxylon. Next base: position 9,484,438 of record CM024557.2, read on the forward strand.
CACAGAAATTGTAATGAGATGTGCCACGCATCACACTTTGGAATCTAGATGATTTTCGTTTGACTTGCCATCGGTTTCTTATTGATGTGCAAGGAAATCACTCAGGACAAGTAAGATGATAAGTAGTGCTTAATATCTTCTTTACTCTTGGGAGATGTCATCAAGAGCAGCTAGGAAATGATCCTTTGCCCCCACATCTATTTTTCTTTCGGATGTATGTTCCCAAATTAACGAGCCCACTATTGCTGAAAATTGACGTGTTATTTTAAAACGCCTCTCTGTTATGCTCTGAACATGAAGTAAATGAGTTAGAAAAACAAACAAGGGTAACCTAATGCATGCTTTTGGAAATGGTTTCAAAAATGATTTTTTTTCTTTTTTGAATGAGGAAGTATGAAGAAGCACAGTTCTCAAAATTTCTCCATGAATGATATTTTCTTTTCATTGTTGGATATCGTCACCGGGCTAGTTTGGTGTACCCCATCATGTCCTTAAAACAAAACTTGTAATTTTATTGATATTTATCAATCGAATTACCTTTATTGAAATGTAATGTTCAAGCACAAAAGAAATTGAAATTAATCCCTAAAAAACGATAAAAATTCCCACACAGGGGAAGGTGCATGCCCTTAATTAAATTAGGAAATCGAACTACTTAGGACCATGAATCATGTATACTTGAATTCTTCACCCTCCTTGAATTCTTCACCCTTTAGGTCAGATATTCTTCCCTCTAGATACGTCACTATTCTCTTCATGATGGCATCAAATTCGGCTACCTCAGGAAAATGAGACGGTTCAAAAAGTCTTCTTGGCTCTCTTCTTGGAGTCGCAATTTCTCATTGAAGATAGATCGCAGCACTTTTGCTTGACGAGATGAGCTTTTTTTGATCCGTCATTTTAGCTCTCGATCGTGAACGGATGGGTGAGTGGGATTGCTCCATAATCACCTAATTCAAATGAATGGGAACATGTAAGCATGACGTGTAAATAAAAAGTCAATCCATGACAATGATCTAATCGATTTCTCCATTTTTTTTCATTTATTAAAAGTTCGTACAAGAATGGCATTTCCTAAAAATGGACTAGGAAAATAAAGATAGACACCCTAGCAAGACCAAATTCCCTAGACATGAACAAATTCTTCAAAGTTTTTTTTTTTTTTTTTTGCAAATAATTCATTGCATGGCAATTTCCTCATTTCATTTCTAATTGACAAATGAATTAGATCAAATGACTAACCTAGATTGTCATGGACAGACCAAAAGTATGACAAAGTAAGTAAATTGCATAGTATAGTGGTAGAAGACTTACTTCACCAAGGAAAATTGACAGCAATCACATAGACATGCACATGAGATGTAAAGTTCGATTTCTACTCTAGACAGGCTTAGCAAAGTGAAGTTAGCAGGGTGGGATGACTAGTTGCAGCCTTGCATACCTCCTAACTCCGGCTTAGTCAAGGATGATAGCCCAATGCAGCGCAGCCTCGCAGGCAGAGGTAAGCATTCTTGGCACCAAGAAAAAGGTTTCGGGATTGAGTTGGGCAATCTCTACTACGCGGTCTCGCGGTCGAAGTCGTATCCAACTCAATACTATCCTAAGTATCCTAACGCGACCCAGATCCAGTGGCAGATTGTGTATGCAAAAATGTAGTGTAAATACAAAGCATGCATAACAGTTTATATCAAGCAACGCTTCAACATGAAAATAAACCATACATTCCTACACCTCCCTACAAAACAAGGGTTAGCAATCACTACTCCCCTTATACCTCTCAATCTACAAAAACATTTAACACCTTAAATGTTAGGGACGTACCTGGTATCCCCGCTGCCAAACAAAAACATTTTTTTTAAAAGAAAGAAAAATCGGCCTAAGTCCACTAAATGTTTTAACACAAGTCCCTAGTGGAGTCGCCAAATTGTCGTGACTAAAATTTCGGGTGCACCACCTAGAGTTTGACTAATGGATTACTAAGCTTAGACTTAGCTCGGGCTCTCTCAAGCTCACACCAATTCGCAACTTATGTTCAAATTTCTTAACATGCAAATATATTTTATTTAGGAGTCGCCACTAATCAGTTTATGGTAGGTCGATTAGACACCTAAGTAAAATAACAAGAGAATTACTTTACTCCTACAAACCAGAGATTTGGATATGGTGACTTGATTACACTAGACTTCTTTAATGCCATTTCGGTACCATTTCTTTTTATTTTCAAAAATGATTTTTTGCAAGGAGCTTTGATTGATTTTAAATTTATTTCCCTAACATACGAAGTAATCATGCGGGTGCGCAAACCACTAATTTAACACCCAAGAAAGTAATGAATAAATTACGGGACTTACCTTATAGCAACGAAAGTATCTGCGTTATTAGATCAGAATTCACATCATCAACTCTAGATATGATTTCTAATTAACACGCAATTTCTTTTTGTTTCCAGCTAATTAATGAGAATCATGCTTTATGCAATGCAATATAACTAAAATGACCTAATTCTAATGATAGACAATTTCTAATTAAATGGACCTAGCAACAATTGCTAAATGACATGCATTTAATGAATCTAATTCTATATGACATGCAATGACATTTTTTATTTTTTATTTTATTTTTTAAAAAAATGCAATCTATCATAGGGATTAAAACTAATTTATCCTAAGTCATTTTTTGTATTTTTTAATGAAATTCGAAATTAGGAAAAATGTGAAAATTGTCTAACTAGATTAAGATTCTATTCAATTTATATTAGGAATTAGGTTAAGCCAAATCCTAATTTAAATTAAGATATTATCTTAACTTAGCAATTTCTAACCTAATATGTAATCTATCTAAAAAATCAATCTAAACTAAAAATGAAATATGTAATTTTATCATAATGTACAATAACGTACAAATGATACCCTAAAATTGCACGACATATGCATGATGATTGTTGTTGTTGTTTTTTTTTTATTAATTTCGAAATTAAAAAATGTCAAATAATTAAACACGCAATTTAAGCTAATGAAACGAAAATCTAACATCATAAATTTATTTTTTTTTTTTATTTCGAAAATTCATGATAAATAAAATGCTTTGTCTAAATATGCAAATAACCCTAAAGCATGCAACATTTTAATGTGAACCTAATCTATCTCAAACATATTTCAAGATAAATAAAATAATCAAGACGAGACAAACATCAAGCCATTCAGAATCATCAAAGATGTCATATATCATTCAGATCAATGAATAATATCTCGCTAATAAAATCAATAAATTGATCTTAAGCCTTAAAAGTCAAAATATCAATTTTATTTTCGTTTGATTAATTACTCCATCAAAAGCCTTAAACTCATGCATGGTTGTGAATCAGGTGGTATGTCGGAATTTCCAATTATGCATAGAGAAATATTTCAAACAAAGAAACCAATATATAAAAAATAAAATAAGATAAAATAAACTTGCCTAATAAAATAAAGCAAATCTACCTAATTTGATTTTTTTCCTTTTGTTGTTTTTCTTTTTAAAAAAAAAGCTTAGCAACCGGAGCTCCCGCGAGGGAAGACGCCGGCGAGGAACTCCGGCGAGGGTGCAGCCGCTGGCGGAGCAAGTGGGTCGCGGCGTCGGGTCTTCGCGGGCAGAGGGGCTGTGCAGGCCGCCGGATCTGATGGCGTCGGGCAGCAACAAGGGTGTCGCGGACCGGCACGGGCTGGAGGCGAGGCGGAGCGCGGCGGGGGCTGGCGTTGGCCTACTGGGTCGCGAGCAGCAGCGGCGTCGCGGGCCGACGTGGGCTTCAGGAGCGATGGCGCTCGGAGGCGAGATCGGGGAGCGGCGGTGGCGTCGGAGAAGGAGAGCGGCTCGGAGACGGCGAGCGGGGCTCGGCTAGGGCCGATCGCAGCTGGATCAGGGGACGTCGGGGCGGGCTTCGCGGGGAGAACGGCGAAGCGGCGGTGACGGAGGAAGCAACTGCGTGCGTCGACCGCAGGAGGGAAGCAGCAACGGCGGCGTCGGGCTCGGTGGCACCGGTCGCGGCTGGAGCAGGGGACGTCGAGCTGGGTCGCGGGTGGATCTCGATCGGCAAAGGCTGAGGTGCGGTCGAAGCGACAAGACCGGCGGCGCAGCGTGGTGGAGGCTGGCGGAGGCGGTGCCGGCGAGGTAGCCGGTGAGGACGCGGCGCGCCGGCGCGGTAGGGGGCCTCCAAAGAAGATAAACAGTCGCCCCCCCTTTTTTTCTGTTTTTTGTTTTTTTTGCTGTTTCTCTGCTCTCCATACGCTCCCGCCCCCTTTTCCTTCGACCAAGGCTGAGTAATATGACTTTTTCTCTGCCAAAAGATTTTTTTTTTCTTTTTAAATTTCCACTCCCTCAAAAACCAAAGAACCCCCCTTCGCCGTACACCATAACGCATTATATAAGAGAGGGAATTAAATTTCAGTGGAATATTTTACTTCCAATTTTGTTTGTGCATAATCTCCTTGAATATATCGTTGCAATATTCCTTTTTGTATTTTTCAAATATTTCATCCGAAGCCTTCTTTTTCGCCAAAAATATATTCCTTAGTATATATTACCTGAATATGTGAAAAATCTTACCTGAATATATGAAAAATCCCATGCTCACTATCGGTCCAATAAAATAAAACAAAATAAGATAAATGTTTCTAAACTATATGTCGTGCAATTTTTATATTTTTCTGAGGTAAAAGTAACCCATTTTTTATACAAAAATTTAGGCGTCAATAAAACCAAAAGATTTGGCACTCCCCGTGCTATTAAAAAAAAATTATGCAACTAGAATCACCAGGACAATAACTGGATTTACAGATGTTTGCGCTTGTCCATGAAGGCGACAGTGTCCGGAAGTGTATCTCGCAGGAAATGAATGGCGCGTTTGGTAACGATTTTGTTCCCGGGAGTAGATTCTGATCAGAACTGATTCTTTTTTATTCTGTTTCCGGGAACTGATTCTAAGCATTTTAAGCCGTTTGGTAACTGTCCAAAATTTCTGATTCTAGAATAGAATTGCGTTTGGTACCGTGTTCATTAATTCTGTTCCAAATCAATTTCTTTTAATTTTTAAATAATTTTTTTTTACTTTTTTTCCCTTTTTTCTTTTCTTTTTTTCATTTTTTCATTTTTTTCTTTTCATTTTCCTTTTCATTTTCTTTTTTTCTTTTTTTCTTTTTCTTTTCTTTTTCTTATCTTCTTCTTCTTCTTCGGCCGGTCGCCGGGCCGGTGACCTCACCGGAGCGTCGCCGGCCCTCGAGGCTGGCCCTCGTATCTAGCGAGGCCAAGCCCCGCCGGTGGCCGGCCGGCCTCGTCGGGGTTGGGCGAGGCTGCCAGCCACCGGCGGGCCGGGCGAGCCTCGCCGGTGGCCGGGCGAGCCTCGCCCGGCCACCGGTGGGGGCCGGGCGTCGCGAGGCTTGCCCAATCCCCGCCTCGCCGGTGGCCGGGGGCCTCGCCCGGCCCCGGCCGAGGCCTCGCCCGGCCCGGCGAGGCCCGCCGGCCACCGGCGAGGCTCGGCCTCGTCGGATCTAGGAGGCCGAGCCTCGTGGGTGGCTGGGCTTGCCTCCGGCGAGCTCGCCGGACCTCGCCCGGTCCGGCGAGCTCGTCGGACCGGCGGCCGGCGACGGCGGATGGCGGCCGGCAGCGGTGGTGGACAACGGCGGCGAATGGCGAACGGTGGCGGGTGGTGGTGGACGGCGGTCGTGAGATGGCCGTAGGGAAGAAGAAAATTTCTTGATTTTGATTCTCAAATTCGTTCTCGGAACAATAATCAACTTTTTTTTGGTTCTTGATTCTATTCCCAATCTGTTCCCGGGAACAAAAATTTTACCAAACGCGATTCTAGGCCGAAACTGATTCCGGGAACAAAAAATCAGAATTTGGCCCTGTTTGGATGGTTACCAAACAGGGCCGAAGTCAAGTGTTTCTCCGATAAGAGGCCAACCCGAGCTACCTTTCGGAACTCAGTGCTTCTCGTATATCTTGTTCTTCACCGATCTATGTCAATACCAACACACCGTAAGAACAGCCACTAGAAACCAAGTTCCCCAAATCCACTCCATTTCGTCCCGCACAATCAGGGATGGCAAAACAGACCGCTTCAATTTTGACTGGGCAGAAACACCCTCATTTTGCTTGGTTTTTCCACATTTTCTCAACACTGGACAGTAATATGTAACCACAACATCAATGCAGAAAGATGGAAAGTTTAATAAACCATGCCTGACATCTCAAAAATATCATCAGACTAATTGCATTTGAATCTGAGTCATTTCAGCTCGGTTCAATTCGGTTCGGTCCGAGCTGCTTCAAGTTTTGGGTATCTAGCCATTGGAGCAAAAAAACGATGTAAGAGCACCATGAATTCAAGACAAGAATTTCTCAATGCATATCTGCGCACCTCATAAGTATCTTGGCAAGGAAACATCATTGCCCCGGTGAAAAATCTTGGTAATATGGATGTCTACATTCTCCTACTAAATCATTTATCCCACCTGCCAATGCGAATTTGCAGGCTCCCCATTAAATTTTACAACTTCAACACTTGGAAAAGACGAAACTTTCATGCAGATTTCTCCGTCCCGCTACCTATTTACTGCACATAATCCAATTCCGGAAACTCTTGTACCGTCATTAAAGTCGTCCAGTTTAGAACTGCGGCAGCTTGCACGGCTAGATCCCATACGGGCTCCAGCAGAGGAGCGCGCCTCCCCCGATGCCGCCTAGAAAAAACAGCGAGGGTCACGTGCGCACGTGCGGCGCCCAGCCGCTCGGCCTCTGGCACCCCCACATCGTCCTAACCCTTTATTCCTGTCTCGCTCCTTTCGCTTTTTCTCCTCTCCCCCTGTAAATTTCCCTGCATTTTCTCCCCCACCTTTCCGTTCCCGGCAGCCTCCCCCTTCCGCCTCCGGCGAAGACTCGGCGTCCGGTTCTCCTTAACCGCACCCCATCTATGCATTTCCTCGATCTCCGACCAGACGCAGACTAAATCCTTGGGGACCCAAAATCAGAACCGGTAAAAAAACAAACAAGCCGGACGTACCTGCCTCTCCATGCCAGAGCCGAAACCAGTCCCCGCGGCGACGTTCCTCACGCACAGCTCCCTCCCTCCCTCCCTCCCTCCCTCTCTCCCTCTCTCTCTCCCTCTCTGAGCTAGTCTCTGTTTACGTAAGGAAGCGAAGGGTCGGGGAGAAGGGAAAGCTAGCGGTGATGGCCATGTGGGGGAGGCGAGCTTAGCTTTGGACTGCGGGGTGATAGGTACGTGGGCTCTTCTCATTTATACCGCGAAACGACGTCGCCACCTCCATTATTGACAAGCATGGGGATACCCCTCTCCCTCCATCCCTCGTTTTTATTTTATCTGCCTTTTGTCTCTTCTCTTTTTTCCAATATTCGAGCTCCCCACCATTTTCAACTAAACAGTACCTCTTCATTTCCTGCTAGTTCATAGCTACCTTTTTCTTTTCTCCCTATTGTAGTTTTGCTTTAGATATTTGCCCTTTTTTTTTTGTACTCTTCCAACGTGTTAAAAAAAATGAAAATCTTATTTTTATTTTCAAATCACGAATAACCCATCAAAAGGAGAATATTTAGCTCTTTTTTCTTTTTGCGCTATTTCCAATCTTAACAATATTCAAGGTTTAAAAATACTCGAAATTTAATGGAAAGACTAGTTGATTTCGATGATGAAAAGACCATCACGATAGAGATCTATAATGGTCAAAATTCGAATAAGAGAAAGGTGGCAACCCCATTTTGTGAGAGAGTGCTAGTCACACAAAAACGATTAGTCAATATGGGTCACGTGGCATGCATACCATAGATAATAAATACGAGATTTATTTAGAGGATAACTCAGTCAGTCAATTTCGAAACAATGCGCACCAAAAAGGGTTTGGAGAAAGGTTTCACCCACTCCTCGAGTAGATAGAAGCCTATAAAGCGGCTTTATATGAATAATTGTGATTTATTTTTATGATTAGAAGGCGGCCTACTGTTGTCACGGCCCCAACTCCATTCTCAGGGTCACGAGCAGCAAGAGTTATTTTCATGACGTCCCAGGCGCGTCGCCATTGAGAGTGCTAGTATGAACAAAATAAAGGAGTTAGGGAAGAGAATAAGAACACAAGATTTATAGTGGTTCGGCTTAATCCAAGCCTACGTCCACTCTCCCACGCTAACAGCCTTCTTGGCTGGATTCCACTATGCAATCAATAAGAGATTACAACTTCGAGTGCAAACACTTAGTAGTAGATCACACTATCTCACTAAGACACTCTTTTGGTATTTCTCTCTCGATTACAAACGTTTAAGCTCTCAAGAGACAAGTATATGATCAAAAGTCGCTCAGACTTTGGAATTATAAATTCTACGCTCCGTCTCTTACTTGCTCATCGGTCCTTCATCTCCTTAAATACTCCTCCACTTCCAAACTACCCGTTGGACAGTATCCCGGAGAATCGTCTTCCAATATACCCATTGGACAGCTCTGTATCTAGAAGATTTGGTAGCCGTTGAGTGACAAAGGTAAAATCCCAAATTGATTCCGATCGCCCATACAAACGAAATCTTGGTTTCCATAAGTAAAGCTTCTTCGTGTAGAAAGTTCTTGTCTTCAAGATCCAATCGTCAATCAAATCAATCTTGATGTGGAATCCAAACCAGATCACTAGCCGTTGTATGATTTGGCTTGAGTTACGATTCATCGAACGGATGTAAAGTCCGAGTCGTAGACTTTACAATATGAGTCTGTAGACTTTACAATCGGGTCCGAACATATCTGCTTTCGAACAGATTTAGCTTTAAGGTCTCGTACCTAGTTCAGCTTCAGCATAGAGTCTGTCTTCTGGTTCTTCATTCACGTTCGATGCTGGAATTAGTCGAGTTGACAGACTTCGATGTAGAACAGACTTTGACACTAAAGTCTACGGGTCTTCAGACTTTGAGTCTTGAGTCTGGCGGTCTTCGGACTTTGACACAAAAGTCTGAAAATCTTCAAAATATACTCGGACATATGTTACGTTCGGTCTTCGCCGTCTTCGACTTTGATAAAATCCTTTACATGTTCTATCATCTGCATGGTCTATTACTCAACCATCAAACATGTTAGTAGCCTTTGATTTATTTTGTCATCTTCAAAACATCATAAGGGATTTCCCTAACAGCCATCCCATTTCTTTTTATCTTTTCATTAAGCACACACGGAAGCGTACATACAACACCCAGACAACAACAAGCAGTTAGGAGAACAACCATTTAAAAACATACAATTACATCATTTACATTGACAAACTTTTTTTTGTCATGGGTCGTTATATTTTACAACCCTTACATGCTCTATGCTCAAAAAGACCAAAGTAAATCTTAACTTCTCTAGCGAGACTACAACCCTTTCATACCGACAATCTGAAAAATAACGGGGTGAGTCATGGACTCAGTAAGTAAAACCCCTAATTCTCTACTAGGAGAATATCTTACCATCAAAATCCAGTAGGTACAACACTCGCAATGCAATGTCGATGGCAGATCAATTGCAAACTTATTTCTATCCTCGACTACATGTAGATGTTCATTACCACATACTTCAATGCATGCTTACCTTCAGTATATCAATGAACACGTCAACATATCATGCTTATGCATATACCGGCACTCATATAGATTCATTTACCATTGTCCTGGCTCAACCAAGCCCTCCCAACTCAACCGAGGCATCCAGCTTCAAGTTAGGCATCCCAACTCAACTAGGGCATCCCAGCTCAACTAGGGCATCTCGGCTCAACCAAGGCATCTTGACGCTAGCTCACCAAGGCATATGGGCTCAACCCAAGCATCCTAGCTCAACTAGGGTATCCCGGGGCTAACTTACCTGAGGCATCCGAGCTCAAACCCAGGCATCCTGACTCAACCAAGGCATCTCATTCAATGAACGAGGCATCGCCGCCAACGCTATGTGACGACGGGCGCTTTTTCCTCTTTAAGTGCACATACAAGTGCATCACAGAAGCTAGTTCTTCATATTTCATCTTAGTCAATGCATACAAAGCTCGATAGTGTGAACGCATTCAATCATGCGAACATGAACAACCATATAAAAGAACATTACAATATGCACGCAGCTTACATGGGTGAGCACACCACTAAACTCGACGATGTAGGCTATCGCCCTAGCTAAGAGTTAAAGATTCTACTTACCTTCGATAAACCTCAATGAACTATATGTAGTTTTACCAGTAGAAGGCCATCCAATGAGGCAATGGGTGAGCAAGGCCAATAGAGGGAGAAAGGGCAACGATGAGAATGCGTGAGAGAAAGAGAGAGAGGGAGAGCAAGTGAGGGAGAAGAGATGGGATGGCGTGTGAGGTATTGGGGTGATGCTTATATTTATAGGTAAATCTTTCATCATTACCCTTCTAAATGGACCAATAGGATTTCTTTGGGTGGCAAGCCTAGGTTGGTTAGGTGGCAAGGCTAAGGAGAAGGATGTGGCTAGCCTAATCCCTAAGGCCACACTTGGTCCTTCTCTTATTGAGCCATTTGGGGTTTGAGTCATCTTTGTAATGATGACTATATTAATTAGGGGACACCTAAGCCTTATGACTCAACCTAGCATTAATGCACTATGGTCCAAGAGCATTTAATGTATATTTATCTCAATCCAAGAAGATTCTAGATGGCTTGCTCCTCAAGTTGGGCGTGCAGCCCCTTCCTCTCCAAGTTTGGCGTGTGACCTCCCATTCTAAGTTGAAGAGCATTTTCAATCAACTTTCGAAATCAATGTCATTACCTTATTAAACGAGCTTGAAAAATTATAAAATTATAAAATTTTAATATGTTGTTGAGAAGATCTTGAGAACTTTTTTTTATGAAGGAAACTTAGTCAAATTCGTGTTGTGGGAAGAGCAGAAATTCACTGAACACAACCCAAGAATTCGTCCGTCAAGCAGATTCAACGGTTAGAAAGAGAGACTCATTTCAAAATCCAAATCTTCACAAAACTCTTTGAAATTTTAATATGTTATAGATATGGATGTCAATTAAAACTTTTATGAAGGAAGCATGGTTAAATTTGAAAGGAAAAATTTTATAAAAATTCGAGAAGGTAACCTGGTCACCGTTTTCACTACACAGGACAAGTTTCAGATGGTGAATGATTGAGCCTTCGTTCATACCATTTCACCTCAGAAAAATATGAAATTTAAGTATATTTTAGATCAATATGTTTAGAACAACTTTCATGAGGGAAGTTTCTTTAAATTCGCACCAAAAAAATCTATGTAAAATTGGCAAATAGCTCAGGTCCAGTAATTTCGAAAATCAAAGTGGCAGTCTTAGTTGGAAAAAGGAGGCGTCCCACTTGGTCAAGAAGCATTAATTATCAGGCATCCTTATCTCCCAAGTTTTCAACTAGGTCTTAGGTTAGCTTGGACACTTCATCTCAGTATTGAATAACTAGAAGCTAAATGTAATTAATGTGCTCTTAGCTTGTCTAAGGCTGCATTTGGGAACAACTTTACAAAGACCTTTAGACCTCTAAAGGCCCTTGGACAAATGCAAGTGTGTTTGGCATTTATTTTTGGGAGTACATTTCCCAAATGCTAGCATTTCCAAGGCTTTGTAAAGGCATTGAGCTCAAGGCTGCCTCTCCCCTGCCTTGGCTTTCTGGCATTCTCGGCATGCAACAGTACCCCAATTAATGAATTTTTTGAATTTCCAATCTTACCCTCACTCACTAACCATAATTCCACATTACCCCATTTTCTAACATAAAAACCCTTTAGATCTGTCGCGCTTCTTCCTTCACCTCTCTTCACTCTCGCACTTGCCTAACGAAATGTAGCTCTCTCGCCTCTCTTTATTCGCCTCGCGAACATTGCTCGCCCAGTCGCCTGCGATCACCTGATAGATGGTCGCCGCCGATCGCCTGGTCAGCGGTCGTGTCGTCGCCCAGATCTGTTGTTGCGAGGCTTGCTGAGGTCATAGGACGCCAGTGCACTGCGCCTAAGGTCTAGCAACCTCGGAGCCCTTGCCTGGGCTTCAAAGTAATCCTAGAAATTATCATCCCATATTCAACGACCATGGAAGTTCCGAAGAAATTGAACGTCACCTTCACGAAGCATTTGACGTTGAAGCTTAAGCGTGAAGTCTATCACGATGGCTTCCTCTCTCTCCGAAATGCCATCGGCAAGGTCTTCACTTTCACTGTAATCTCTGCCACTGATGTTCAATGGCTATTTGATTGGTGTTGATTCCTTCGGTTGTGTTGGTCGAGATTTCATGTTTGTTGGTTGTTGTCTGTGGACCAATCTGTTTTTATTTTCTAGCGAACTTTAATTTGTTGTCAGTCTTTCGATGTTTTTATTTTGTTATGGGCTAATCTGACTTTGGAGTTTTGACTTTGATTAGTGAGACTTGGGGGCATCTAGGACTTTGTGTTTTGATGATTGAATTAAGTCGAGTGATTTTTTCATCGGTCTTGCTACAGTTGGTTTTTGGCGAGATGTCCATATTTGCTTGTTTAGTGTAGAAATATGAATTTTGAATTGAAGATCTTGTGCTTCTTCAACATTTGGTCTTCTTCTTGTCCTTGGTTTTGTTGATGCTAACTTATGCTATTCTACTCTTTTGTAGTTCCATCTTAATTATCTGTAATTATCTTTGAAATAAAACCCCAGCTATTAATTTGCTTTATATTGGTGGATGACTCGCTAGCATTGTCAATCATACGAAAGAGTGAGATTGACGCTCTTTTTCTCTGTGGCAATGGGAATAAAGAGAGCAAGGATTCGTTTCTTTTTTTTGGCCAGAAATGCATCAGACTTAATCTTTATTGCTTTAGAGTTCAGAGTACGACCTTTCAATGGAGATCAGAACTAATATCCTTGTCTAACGAACTTGTCAGTGAAAGAGAAGTGAGTAATTCACCCCTGAGGACATAAACACTCCCTAATTTATGTAGCTACCCAATTAGCATAGTAATTAAGAGAGCAGAGACTTGGCTAAATCTTGGGCCTCAACCAATAACATTAGAAAGAAAGATAAGCTCAAGTAACTTTTACAGTTAACAAATATCTTGCTAGAATTATCTTTTGCTTCATATCTTCATTTTCGGCCATTTCAACAAAGATAGCATTTTCGTCCTTGCTGCTGTTGGTGCATCAAAATTTGAAACCTAATGGAACTTTGTGGAGTTTTGGAATAATCAGGTCTTGCGATTTTGTGCGAAACTTTGATGTGTTCTCATCATTTAAAAATTTGTTAGACTGAAGGTATTGTTGAAAATTTATGTCATGTGATTCTTTCTGCTACTATTTATTATTTGCTAATCTCCTTGCTTATGATGGACATTCACTGATCTTATCTCTGTTTCCAGTGACAAGCTCTTCTGTGTGGGTTAACTTACCCGCTGCTGCAACATTAATCATTGCCCTTCTCTATTTTTCAATGGATTTTGATATGCGAAGGAAAGCTACAATATATAACAGCAAAAAACCTACAAGCACCACTGCATCTCTGAAGAAATTTGTTCAAACTCCTAAAGTTGTTACATATTCGAAGTGGAGAAGTAAAGTGGGTTCTCCTGTAGTTGAAGATGCAATGGATTGCTTTACTAGGCATCTAGTATCCAAGTGGGTCACAGATCATTGGTACTCTTGTTTAACACCTGATAGAGAAGGCCCAGAGGAATTGGTGCTCATCATCAATGATGTTCTTGTAGAATTTTCAGATCGTGTGAGGAACATTAACCTAATCGACCTTCTTACAAGGTATTCTCATCATGATATTGTTCAGCTTTTTTCTGTATGGTTATTGTTTCCAAAAATCTGGTTTTCAAGGTCATTGACCTTATTAACTGGTGTAGGGACATTGTTGGTCTCATCTGAACACATTTGGAGATCTTTCGCATGACACGGGCAAAGATTCAAAAGCAACAGTTTGAACATCTCACTGTTCAGTAACTAGATGGTGAACTAAGACGTATCTTGGCTTCTGAAAATAAATTGCACCTAGCATTATTTTCCATTGAAGCTGAGCACAAGGTTGCTTTCTTGTAATCTCCTTTACATAGACGTACTTGTGTTCCTTGCTATTCTCATGCTTTTTTTTTTTTTTTCCGGCATAGGTTTTACAACATGTAATGGATGGACTTATCTCTTTTACCTTTGAGCCTGAACATCTGTAATGCTCATTTGTCAGATGCATTGTCAGGGAGCTTCTTGCTTGTGCAGTGATGAGACCAGTCCTGAACTTAGCTAACCCAAGGCAACTATCTCTTAGCTTTCATTAATATACGGCCCCTAATTTCTTCTGTTATTCATTTTCTATGGAAATTCTTCGTAGGTTTAATAATGAAAGGATATCGAGTCTTTTGTCATTTCTAAAACCGAGGCTAATAAAGGTGCAATTGCAGCTCATGAGGCATCGCCATCTAAAAATGGGACAAGGGTCTCATCTGATCATTTCTTTAGATTCTTAGGTCCTACAATGACTAGTATTGAGCTCGTCCATTAAAAAAAATCCCACCAAAAGCACACATAATGCAGAAGACATCAGCAGAATGTTTCTTTCCAAAGATCCATTGCTTTCTATGGACACACGATGCTCCCATTCAAGGATTTCTTTGCTTGCAAAGTCCCAAAATGGTGATGATAAAGGTATTTTGCTACCCCACTCTGGAGGTGAGTGGGGAGAAATGCTGGATGTGATGTCTCGTAGAAAAGCTCAAGCCCTTGCTCCTAAACATTTTAAAAACATGTGGGCCAAAGGGAGAATTTACAGAAAAAAGGGAGAAAATTGGTTGATCGAATAGGTTCCATAGCAGTCTTCAGTGAATAAGGCCATTGTCACTAATCATTCTAGATCTGTGTCCAAACCCAAAGGAAAGGATGAAATGGTAAACAACAATCTCCCTGGAAGTGGCACCTCTTCTGCAGTAGAGAGTCCCTCCATTCAACCAAAAAATAACTTGTCAGGTCACTCACTGATGTCTGTAACTGAAGAAGATGATGACCAGAGTGTCATGCATTTGGAGGAGGCTGAATCAGGGAGCAATTCATATACTTCTCGATGACAAAGCTAAGACAATTACTGGTCTTGACTCTCCTAGAACTAAAGTTTGGGATGGCAAGATCTTCAACTCAGAATTTGGGATAGCAACATTTGGTCTTGTTCTTGTTCTTGTTCTTCATGGTCACTTTGGCCTCTTTGGATGATGTCCAAGAATGTTCATGTAATATTTAAGGATAACATATTTATTTCCTTAGAACATATATGACCATGCTTATTAGAACATATATGACCATGCTTATTTTAATGAAATTACTCTCTTTTTAATTGAGGATGATCCACCTTGATGTATTTGTTGGTTTATAAATTTGTTAATATGTCTTTAATACATTATTCTTAACAAAAATATAAAAATTACAATCATTTTTTGGTCAATTTTAAACAAATTAAAATCAAAAAACTTAAATTGATCACACTAAAAGGACTTTTCAAATATATGTTTACCAAACAGCATTTTCCCAAAGTTACTTTTCAATGCGCTTTTCAATTATAGTTTACCAAACGGTCTTTGCATTTTACCAAACTTCTTTAGGCTGAAGGCCTTTGCATTAATCCAAAGGCTTTCCCCAAAAGCTTAACCAAACGCACCCTAAGAAGGTTTGACTTGCTTGCTCTTTCTTCCAATGGATGTGTAGTCCATTTCTTGGCCTCCAAGATCTCCTACTTAGTTTAGGGCTATAGCTAGACTAGGCTATAGGGACACATAAGCCTTTACATTCATCATCCTCATTTAATGCTTTTCACACTTATTTTCTAGGAAGGTTTGACTAACCTAAGGCCTATCTAGCATAGCCTCCTAGTTGAGACCAAAATAAGGGTCGAAATCGAGGATGTTACAACAATGTGATTTTGAATTTATTAATATTAACAATTTTTAACTGACCAAAAAAAAAGAATTTAATTTTTAAATGAAATTTCACCTATCTTAAAAAATTTAATATTGTTTAGGCGCAATCGCTTGAATAACGACATATTAGACAAGCATTGGATGAAAAGACTTAATCAACTAATTGAACAATCGAAATCATGCCAATAGCTTTATGTCAAGTGTTCATCGCCGGGGAGACTTTCTCCGGTAAATAAAGGGGAACTCCTGTCACAACTTGACCTCCTTGGCCCATGTGGCGAGCAAAAATTGTCGGATTTAGAGGTACTTAACTATGAGAGCTCCCTCACATTATATACTCCAAAAGATGTCATCACTTCATCTTTCAAGATCAATCATATGAGTTTACTCAATCACGGTTGTGAGCTCTTCCAAGCTCATATTTTGCGCTATAGCGGGATTTGTCGTGACCCTATCTCGATGCCATGGCATGCCTTGATAGACAGTTTTCAGGTCAAAAGAAAACCGGACATAAATGTGAGTTTAAGGGTATTTCGACTATGATAGCCCCTTCAAGATGTAAATCTGCTAAATATGGTATTACTTCATACTTATTATCTATGAGTTGTTTTATGACAACCTAGATAACGGTTAGGAGTCGTCACTAGTTTTGTTTTTGGGAGTTAACTAGAAAACCCAATCGAGGATCGAGAGTAGTCCCTTGATGTAACAACTTCGACTCCATCTCTAGAGTCACAAGTGGCGGGGGTTCTTTTGCGACGTCCTAGGGGCGTCGTCGTCCCGTTTCTTTTTTTCTTTTCTTTTTCATTAAGAGCATGTGAAAACGTTACAAACAAACTTCCAGATAGAATAATAGCTAGAAATCGGGGTAGCGCAACAAGCAAAACATACAACTGCTATTATACATTACATTGGCACATTTTACAAGCCCTTCTCTACAGGTTGTTCCATTTCTATTTCTATTATATATTTCTTTCTCAATAAGGCTGAGGAAATCCTATCTCCTTTAACGTCGTCTTGGCTCTAAGAAGGTGAGACTTCCATACCTGTACACCTGAAAGAATAAAGGAGTGAGTTAGGCAAACTCAATAAGCAAAACCCACTAATTTTCGGATAGGATGATGCCTAGCCTATCAATAAACATATAACTTATCCCAAGCAATTGTCGATGATTATGCCCCCTCATTCAAGGGTGACAATGATCATCTAACAACGAATTTGTCAGGCATTCGAACTTAATCGGGCAACGTCCCCTAATCCAAGGGTGACGGCAATCCTCCGACAACGAATCTATCGGGCACCCGAACTTAATTGGGTAACGTCTCCTAATCTAAGGATGACGGCAATCCTCCAACAATGAATTCATCAGGCATCCGAACTTAATTGGACAACTTTGCCGAAATCCATCGGTTAACGGCTTGAACTTAATCCCTCGTGTGACCATGTATCAAGTATCACAATCAAGTTAATCCTCCGACAACGAATCTATCGGGCACCCGAACTTAATTGGGTAACGTCTCCTAATCTAAGGATGACGGCAATCCTCCAACAATGAATTCATCAGGCATCCGAACTTAATCGGACAACTTTGCCGAAATCCATCGGTTAACGGCTTGAACTTAATCCCTCGTGTGACCATGTATCAAGTATCACAATCAAGTTCTTATCTTCATCTTTAGTTCAAGGTCCCGAAGTTGTACCATGCATAAATGTGTGAAATGACTTACCGAAACAGAGATGTTGAGCATGCTAGGCACGAATCAAGGATCGCGGCTTGATCCAACATGTTTAAGCATCGATCTAATACCCAACTTAGCTCGGGAACGATACATCTCAATATCACGTTGAGACCATGAAATGACCAGCCCGTCATGACATGTTCACGGACCTAGTGCCAAACTTGGCTAGGGAATGATATGCCTTAATACAGCACCAAGACCAAGAAAAGACCGGACCATCGTGATATGATCACCGACCTAGCACCAAACTTGGCTCGAGAACAATACACCTCAATATCGCATTAAGACCAAGAAAGGACCAATCTAACGTGATCCACATACGGGGATAAGAACGCTTCAAGTGCCAAAAGTTGGCACAAATGGACATTTAAGTGCCAAAAGTTACGAAAGTGACGCTTAAGTGCCACTTTGTAAGAAAAGTGGGACACCTGAGTGCCACCTCCGACAAAGGCAGCCAGAAATCATATGTGGCAATTAAATATGATTATTTCTCATCGAGGTGGCTCGCCGGAGAGCTAAGTCAACTTTAATTCACCCAAAACGACGTCGTCTCGTCAAGTTGGCCAAAATAGAGCCCTTAAATCAGCCAAAACGACATCATCTCCCCCATTGCCCCAAATCTAAAACCCTAAATCAGGCAAATTGCCATTGAAGCGTTGGAGCCCTAATCCCGAACCCTAACTCGATTTGCCCCAAATTCTATGGTCGTATATTAGGAATGGAGAGCAGGACTTTCAGCAGCGGCTCAAATTTCTCTCGCCGAAGCGAAGGAGAAGGCGAGCGTTTCTGTTTTTGTGGATTACCAAGTCCAAGAAGAACATCATGGACTTGAAGGAATCCTAAGAGAAGATTCTATGGATGTGCTCGATACAGAGAATGGTCGAAGTGCAAATATTTCGAATGGGTTGATACGAAATTCTCTCACCGAGCCATAGAGGTGATATTGGACCTACTTGATGGATGTCATCAACCTCCATCTACACCTGTGGACGACTTGGACGAGGTTGACTCAATGCAAGCTCAAGCATCTTCTGCTAACCATTTGAAGAATGAAGTTTCAAAGATGAATATTGAACGGAAGTGTTACTGAGCGTTTATTGTGTTGCTGTTTTTTTGTCTATCCTACTTTATGATGAAATGTAAAGTATTGGAAGATGAGAAGAAGTTTCTCCGACTACCATAGTTGTAAATGAGGTCAACGAAAGGGAATGAATGAATGAATGAGATGCTGTTTGAATGAATGAGATGCTATTTGTACTATATTTTTGCTTATTCTCGAATATAAATCGGTGATAATGGAATGTATATTGGGTGGATGTGTTGTGGTGACTTCTTTCCTTCAACTGAATGTAAACCAGTAGCAATGAATCCAATGGAGTTGGCATAAGTTGAACATTCGTATATATAAACCAGCAGCTTCTCTAGTTTGCTGCAAATCACCATTTACATAAGACAGACATGAGTGATTACTCGAGTGCTATAAGTTGTATATAGTGATCACTTAAGTGCCAGTCGTGATTAAAAAAAAGTCATTTAAGTGTCAAGTTAGTATCAAAAGTGATCACTTAAGTGCTATTTGTGATTAAAAGTGAACACTTAAGTGCCGGGTTTTTCAGAATGTGATCAGTTAAGTGTCAATTTTGTTTGTATGTTTCATCTATAAACTGCACCAGCCATCAGCTGCTATCAGCCACCACGACCACCCACCACTGGCCACCATCGGCCTCTAGCCATCACCACCAACCACATCAAGCATCACAAGCATCCACCTGAGCCACCACTATGCTGCTGGTATTCTGCAACGCAGAAGTTCCTAGTGCCTTACACCAGCTTGCACCAACACTACCTGGTGCAAGATGTGCATATTGCACACTTACATCTTGCACCAAGTGCAGCACAAACCCCCAACCCCTATAATAGACCCACCAGCCTATCAGTAGGCATCAGCACTAACATCTCAGCTACCACACCAGCACGTAGCCACCATCATAGACCCACTATTAGCAGCCACTGTTAGTGGTGGGTCGTGGGTCTATTGCAAAAGGGGTTCATGCAAACTATACTAGCTGCAGCAAAAGGCCCCAACCCAATCCACATAGTGGACCCACCACCATCAGGCTTCACCAACCGCCACCACCAGCCACACAAGCACCCCAGTCACCACCACAAATCCACCACCAGAAGCAGAAAGCAGTAAGTAAAAGTAAAAACAAAATACAAAAAATGAAAAAGGCACCAAAGATGACAAGCAACAAGATCGTTTCATTGATATTGAAGTGAAGTCTCACAAAGTCGATGACAAACTATTTAAAAGAAAACATCCACAGTAAAACAATTGACTCCTTAGCCCCACAAACCATATCCCATCCCATTTCATTAATCAATATGCACAATGCCTCATGTTCGTGCTCCTTTCACTTGATTCATAATCCTTGTGCTTTTTCTAACTGGACGTGAGGTTTCTTCTTCAACTGTCTCGGGATGTGTTGATTCTAATGGAGGTGCAATTGTCCTAGGCTGAATTGATTGAGAAGGAGCTGGAGCTACAACTGCCGTAGGCCGAACTGATTCAGATGGACCTGTAACTGGGTTCTTCTTACTCTTCTTTCTTGTTGGCGCAGCCAATGTCTTCTTCTTCTTTGTTGGCGTAGATGTTGATTCTTGAGTTGGGCCTTGAGAGATAAGAACCTCTGAACTTCTCCCAGGCTTCAAAAAGAAAACTCAATTATTAACAAAAGTTTGCACCATAAATTAAATTAAATACAGCCTAGTAAGCTTATAAAACTTACATTAAGAATAACAGTTCCAGAATGCTCATCTGTATAAAGC
This sequence comes from Eucalyptus sideroxylon, assembly GCA_014182405.2. Lineage (NCBI taxonomy): Eukaryota > Viridiplantae > Streptophyta > Magnoliopsida > Myrtales > Myrtaceae > Eucalyptus > Eucalyptus sideroxylon. Next base: position 9,504,913 of record CM024557.2, read on the forward strand.
CCATAACCATACTGTTTTAGCCTCTTTCCAAGAGCTCCTCTTGTTCGAAGAGGAACGTCAGTTTCAGGTACTTGTGATTGGTTAGCCATTCTTCTCGCATGTGATTTCTTGGGCTCTTGTTGTGGCTGTTCAGCTACAGCAGAGGCTTCTTCTGGGCATTCGAACGCTAGACGTCTTGTAGATGGCCTTCTTGTAGGTGGCTTATGATTTGGCTTCTTGTGGTTGTTTTTCTATTTAACCCTTCAGCTTCAATGACACCTTCTGTTGGCTTTTGTGGTGGCCCTTGTGATGACCCTTCTAGTGGCCTTTGTGGTGACCTTGGTGATGGATCTTGTGGTGACCCTTCAGTTAGGCCCTCTGTTGACAGCTGAGCTCTAGCTTGCCTTCTTCGAACCTGAGAAAAAGACAAAGGACATCATAAATATAACATCAGGCCATTGTAAAGGAAAACTAAACACAAATTATTTAAGTTACCGGGTATTTTTTTCTCTGCTTCTGCTGAAGAACGGTCGACTTAACTGGCCCTCCAGTTGCTTCGGCCAATCCTTGAGCTGGCTGTCTACCTGGCTTTGTTTGAACAGACCCTTCAGTTTCAAGTACAGCAGGGGCTTCGACCAATTCTTCACGTGTCATTCTCCTGACCTGACAAAGACAAAAATATTATGTCAATTAGCTATACATATCTGTTTATACAAACCATAAAACAACATAAACACAATTGTCATGACTTACTAGGTTTATTGTTGTCGACTGAAGAACAGACGACTCACTTCGCATTTTTGTTTGTCCTTCTCCAATTGTCCCTTCACTAGGCCCTTCGACTGGCCTCAACTGTTCCTGTTACTTCCTTAATTGACAGCCTTTAGTATTGTGCCTTGCTATGTGGCAAAAAGAGCACTTCATCTTTACACATGTCCAACTCATCCTACGCTGACTTGAGACCTCTCCCTCCGTCATTCTTCATTTTCGCTTTGGTCTTCCCATTCTCTTCTTTAATGGCAAAGGTTGAGGTGCTTCGTGATCTGTTGGCTCCCAGAACTTGGTACCTCTGATTGGCTGCAACATGCATTGGTACAAAGCAAGATATCTCGGTTTCTTGTATCAATCATCAAGGTAGTCTTCCGTGTTGTGGCCCTTCAATTGAATGACACATATGGCATGTGCACAAGGAATTCCACTTACTTGCCATGCTCTACATGAACACTTCCTCGTACCTAAATGGACAACATACTTATCAGAGCCCTTCATTATCTCATATCTTTCATCCCCATTCCAAATGGGATGACAATACCTACTCGCAGCCAAGTTCTCATCCAATTTTTTAGCAATCCTAGGACCACATTGCCTAGTCCAGTTTGCAGCCTCATCCCTTTGTTTGTCCAGCCGATTCATAACCATAACCCTTATGTCTTCAAGCATCAAGATAATTGGTTTGCATCTGGCATCTATTATCCTCCCATTGAATGTTTCGTAGATGTTGTTATTTATGTTATCGCACTTGAATTCCTCGCTGAAGAACGCCCTACACCAATACTTCGGTTCTGTTTGGAATAGTACATCATAACCTTCCCTTGTCAATTGAAGCAGTTCTTCTTTGGCCATCCTAAAGTCAGCCATATTCGTGCTCTTTGCTAGTTGCCAAAATTTGAACTGCAGCTTCTCCCCTTTATAGTTCTTTGCCCAATTTACGTATATGTGCCGTGCACACATTTGATGCTCGGCATAAGACAACAACTCAGCTATTGCTGGAACCAGTCCCTGCAATAATTCAAAAAAAAAAAAAGAAAAGAAATGTAAGCAAACGACATGTTGATATCAACAAGCAAACAATTGACCAAATCTTTCAAAGAGTACCTACGTTGGTCACTCATGAACGCCCACCCTGCACCATTTGTTATCTCCAAATCAGCCATCAAATTTTTTAGGAACCAGGACCAATTGTCCTTGTTCTCTACCTTCACAACAGCCCAAGCCAGTGGAAACATCTGGTTGTTTGCATCTCTTCCAATTGCAGCCAGCAATTCTCCCTTGCACAAGCCCTTCAAAAAACACCCATCCAATCCTATAATTCGTCTACAACCAGATAAAAATCTTCGTTTGCAGGCATCGAAGCAAACATAGAACTTATCAAACTTGGTCCCAATATCAGGAAGTGGTCTCTCCACAACCTCTACATACACTCTACTTGAAGGATTTTGCAACCTACACTCCCAAGCATAATCCCACACCTGTCCATATTCGTTGCTGTATTGATCAATGAGTATCTTCATCACCTTTTGCTTTTTTCTTTTACATTGATTCCTGCTTATATTGATGCCAACCTGCTCCTTCACCAGCAACCTAAACTGAGTACTATTCATCTGAGGCGTCATCTTAATCAAATTAAAGAAGTGCTTGGACAACCATGCACTTGTTATCCTTTTATTTTCAAAATTAATGGAACAAGTATGTTCCTCTTCGTACGCTCTAATCTGGAAAGATCCACTTCTCCTAACAAATGCGCCATAGATCCTCCATGGACAATTTTGCTGCGAACACTTAGCTCTTACAAAAGCCTTAGTGTTTCTAATGAAGTCAATGTTCCTCTGTGCAGCAATGGAGTTCTTCAGTATAGCTTCCCTAAATTGTTTCGCATCTTGAAATTTCATACCTACCGACAAAGTAGGAGAGGCAACGGATGGATCATAAGAAGGAAACTTACTTTTCATTCTCCTTGTATGTACAGCTCCTTCATCTTCTTCAAGCTCATCCTGGGAAGTAACATTCTCAAGGCTTTCTTCATAATCAATCTCCTCACCAGCGGCAACAGCATCTACAGGGCCTTCGGCCTTATTTGGAACTTCATTAGCTACCTGCAAAGCCGCAAATTTATCTATCAAAAAATCCCTTTGCCTTTTTCTTGACTGTACAAGCTCCTCGTCGTCGTTATCACTTGTGAAATTTGCAGTAGGCAACCCTTCATCATCATCATCACTTGATTCAGCTACTTCCCAATCTAATCCAGTGATTGTGACATCACCTATGTCATCATCACTATGGTGAACTGCATCTGCGCTCCTCTCCTCTCCATCATGTCTATCCTGCCTTTCTTCGACCCTAACCTCAGTATTACCTTGAATACCATTTCCTTCTTGTTCTATTTGGGCGCTTTCTTCATCATCATCTTCATCCTCACTTTCATTGTACTCAACATATATTTTTACCTCTTCACCATGAAGATAATGGTATAGAATATCCCTAAAACCGTTATCGTTTTCTAAGGTTCGCAAACCATCTCTTAAGCCTTTCCCAGGAATACAATACAGCAACTTCTGAACTTTACAAGGCAAGTAAGTTAGTATATCCCTAACAAATCCTACATAAGATGCCTTCTTAATGTCGACAAAAATGGTGCCCTCATTTCCACCCTCATACTCCCACTCATCCTCCCCAATTACAAATTCCCCACCGTAGCAAACTATGACAGCGACATAATCCTTGTCATGAGCCATTTCTGCACCAACAACAAGACAAAGAATAATTAGTTTTTGGGACCACATCCACAAAGAACAATAGACAATCGCACAAGGGAGTCCCCCCACTCTCATGGACTTTATTAAACAGGTCCCCACACTGACAATATGCCCCTATATGACAGCCAAAAAAGAGGTCACCACTTTAATAATTTACCTTCCCTTCCCTTACAATATTAATAAAATAAAATAAAAAGAGGCCCCCACACTGAGAATATGCCCCTACATGACAGCCAAGAGGTCGCCACTTTAATTTTTTTCCTTCCCTTCCCTTCCCTTCCCTTAAAATATAAACCAAAAACAGAGGTCCCCACAACAAGCACAGCCCAAACAATTTTCTCTACTATCTTTTGCTGAACTAAACCTGCGATGTGAGAATGTACATCCACTTAATCAAATCTATTTTTCCTATGAAAACACATATAGAATTTCATTAAGGCAAGCTTGATGTAAAATTATAGGGTGAAAGTTCTGTTTCTCATCTAGCTAAGAGGAGAAATCATACCCTAATCTATAATGTTTGGCCAATAATATATTGTGTCAAGAGGTCATTACACAATCCAAGCCCTAAATTTATCCACTGCATAGTAGACTAATACTACATGTCAAAAGAGCTAATAGTTTATAAACTTTAAAAGGAGGTACTTACATGTGGTTTCAAATTTGTCCCTTGCAGGTAAATGAACTTATATAAAGTATCAAAACAATTTTTACACTCCTCAATGTTCCCTGCATATATGTCGACTATTTGATTAGAAATAACAATCAGGAAAGAAGACTAAAAGAACGAAAAGATCATAATCAAAGGAACAAAAGCAAATTGATAGCAAAGTTGCGTGCTCTTTGCAAAGCACTTAAGGGCCATTATTCCAGCCACCTGATTCAATAACTTTTCACTCAAACACACTAGTTCCTAGTTCCACATTAGTCAATATTTTGTCTCACTCGAGCCTCGACTGCAGAAATCATCGACCGAGGCAAGCATCTCCACACAAGGGAGTAGCCAAACAGAGCGTGCGCATTTCAACAGCATTTCCATCGGAGCCTTAATAAAATAATCAAGCCCTAATAAAATAATCGAGAGAGCCCTAATAAAATAATCGAGCCCTAATTTCATCACAAGGGAGGGGGAGAAGGGGCCCAACCTGGAGGAGCGACGATGGTGAGTGGGGATGACGACCAACGATGCTGAGTGGCGACGATAACCAACAATGGCGACCGATGACCACCTATGGGCGTGAACGGTGACGGAGAGAAGGGCGGCAACGACTGAGATCTAATGTGAACGCAGATGGGAAGGAATGGCGACGGCCAAGTGTGCTTAAGCCAAAATGACCTAAACGACGTCGTTTAATACCAACGAAAAACGATGTTGTTTAGGTCAGCTCACTCAGTGTGGATGGACGACGTCGTTTTGTCGTCCACGTGGGTATTTTTTCTTTAAACGTTTGCCACCTTAGTAAAAGAAGTTGCCAGAAAATGCCACGTACGCAATTTGGCCGGATTTTGGCCGGATTGGCACTCAAGTGATCCATTTTGCTCCGATTTTGGCACTTAAGTGTACCTTTCGTAATTTTTGGCACTTAATTGTCCCTTTGTGCCAACTTTTGGCACTCCAGGGCTCCGCGTCCCTCCACATACGTTCAAGGCCAACAAAACCCCTTTTAAGAGCTCGATGTGTGAACTAGAACATGCACTTGTGAAATAGTTCGAAACAGTTTGAAAATAGTTTTGCGAGGGAAGAATCAAGCTTTCACAAAAACGATGTCCAAATCGGTTCAAATATGAGCAAAACCAAAGCATATCAAATAAGTACCCGAATTGGGCTTCTTCCAAAGCGACTCAAACCAAAGCACAAGCCAAAGCTTAACAAACAATAACCGAACTCAATCAAGGAACAAAGTTTAAACCAATCCAAGCAAATACAAACCGAACCTCAGGCACCAATAATAAGTTCTAAACAATTTCAATCAAGGATTCACTACACACTTAAATTAGCGTAACACAATGCCCTGACCAAATATTAATAAGTTCTACTTATAATTTTCTAGTCCAATGGCTTCAACCGGTGATGGCGGCGATGAGGGTGAGGGCAACGACAAGGATTCCTAAGGAGGAAGATGGTTGAATGGAGAAGAAGAGATGGAGGGTGGTCGGTTGAAGAGAGGAAAAAAGGTGGTGCGTTGAGGGAATGAGGGAGGGATACCTCTATTTATAGGCTATCCTAACTTGCTCTCCAAGTTTTAGGTCAGGTGTCATTATGGGACCTATTCTTTTAGGGGACACCTAAGTTAGATGACTCACCTCTCTCATTAATGCCTAGATTTTGTGCAATCATTAAGTTTAGATGTGTTCACATTACCCAACTTATTTTCTAAGTTTCTTCCCTTTACCACACTATTCTAGAATTCTCTCTTTTGTCCTTTTTTTCCAAAGAGCAAGCTAAACATGGAAATGAGGCCATTGGAAGTGCTAACGGGGTCAAGTGAGGGCTCTTTATGTTCATCCATAGTCGACCATTCCAATCGAGTCGAGGTTCGTAGCCGAATCGCCATCGAGCAAGGCGAATTTGCAATTGAACTCTCCTCACGTGGTTAGGTCAATAGCCCATCTCATGGGCTTAGTGGCCAGCCTTATGACTGGCTCTGTCCTACCTGATCGGGCCCATGACTGGCTTCAAGCCTAGCATAGGGCCAAGCTCGTTGAAAGACACCACTCTTGGCTTCAATTTGTCTCAAGTTAAGAAGCATTAATTGGATGGCAAGTTGGTCTTCAAGTCTCATTATAAGGGAATGATTAGGTCTAAGTAGATTGGGACACCTCATCTTGGCATTTAAGAACTAAACTTCAAGTGTATTAAATGTAAGATTATCTTGAGTAAAAAATTTTGACTTGGCTTGCTCCTTTCTTTGGGCGTTTAGCCCTCTTTCTTGGACTCCAATGTCCACTTTTCACACTAGTTTTAGAGTAAGATAAAGTCTACGTCTATAAGGATACATATACCCTAATAGCCCGCACCTAATTTAATGCATCCGTTCTTTGTTTCTAAGAGGTTTGAATAGTCCAAATCTTTGTCTTGAAGCTTCCTAAGTAGGCTTATGTGTCACCCCTCATTTATGAGTCAAAGTCCAAGTTTCATATTTATCTTCTAAAGCATAGGCTTAATATTCTAAGTGTCCACCTTTAATCAGCATGCATTCATTAACTACAAGCCAAAGGTATTAAATGTACATTAGGAAAATATCTAAGTTTCGAAGATATTGTAATTGAACGAAAATTAATCGAGTTTGACTGCGATCGACCGCTATATTTGACCCAAGGTTTGTGCCTAAACTTTGATCAAATGAAGCTTGATGCAACTAGGCTTAATCGGCAAAACCAATTTCGAACTTCCCTTTACCGAGTAAAGAGGCTCACCACTGGGTCCAAGGGCTAGGCCTTAGGCCAGTCGAGCGATCATCTAGTTAGTCCATGGCTAGTCCAAAGTCTTGTGCCCTAACTTTTGGCCAATTCGGAACTGAACCGCATTGAGTTTATTCGATCCATGGTCGATTATCAGTTGTTATGTAATTGTGTGGGATTGATCGATCCATCTTAACTCACGGTCGCATTGGATCAATTCATAATCATCCATGACTGATACAACGACCAAGTGGAATCACACGCGACCGGTACATTAACCTGGTGGAATTGAGTCATGACCTTTCGCCGATCCGTAACGATACGTGATCATTCCATGACTGATCCTTATGGTCAAATAACCTTTTCATGGTCGAACACTTTATAACCAAATTTTTGGTCACCGATTCTCGAACGAGCTAATTGACTCATGACCAACTCTCAAGCCGACTCATGGCCTAGTCCGACCATTGGCGTACTAGTCCTTGGCCTACTAGTCAATACCAAAATAATGGTCAAAATCGATGATGTTACACTCAATATCTATGCAACCAAAGATTCTAAGGTTCAAGGACTTGGGTTACGCTAATATTTCTATTAATGCAATTTCGGTACCTAACAGGTTGTCATGTTTCCTAAGGTGTCCATGCATATCTTTTTACTTTTTCATGCTAATGAGAAGTTAACTAGGTGATTATGCATGGATAATTGATTTCATGCAATCTATTTCTATTAAAAGAGCAAAGGAAAGAAAACAATCAATTGGAATTTAAAGGCTATGCGATAAATAAATACTTAAAACGTGTAAGGAAAGCAATAAGTCTAATCATACATTCCTAAATAGAAAATAAAGCAAAAGAAAAGAACCCACAAATTGTCGAACATTTATATAACACGAAGCAACCGGAAACATATAGCGGGTAACAAATGGCATAAAATAGGGTCGGATTGGACATCGACCATTAATCGTCTTCAAGCCTTGGGGAATACCACCTCCATAGGCCTATTCTAATCCTAATCTAATACTAAGACTAGACACTTACAATGTGAAAGAAACAAATCATCACCATAGACAAGCAAAAACAATCGCAATCAAGGAGTTCAATCGATGTATTTAACTAATCAAACATGGCCTCGAGATCGGCTTTTGTGATTCATGCAACGGTCCACCTAGGACACCTATCCCAATTCATTTTTTATGGCTTATAGCGATTGGCCACTATTTGTATTCTCTCGTGGCAACCAATGCTAAAAAGTCCCTAAAACAAGTTCTAAGTGTAAGATCATGCATCACACCTATGCATACATCTAAAAATTACATGCATAGCAAGTATAAAAGCATGCATTCAGGCCTTTCGGCCTTGGTTCTCAATCCATCAAACAAAATTAGTGATTCAACACTGGATCACTTATTCAATCTTCAAGCGCCAAACATAATCACATGTGTTTTATGGAAAACAAACATATCAAAAGCTAAAAGATTCAAGTGATGCCCAAAAATTTTTTGAGAGACAATCAAATAATAGATTGTAATGAAAATTGTTAATGACACGGCATAATTACATCATGGTCATAGAACACATTTAGTTGCCAAGACTAACTCGAGTGCATCAATGGGCACACTGATTGAGCTTCGCAGACATCCTAAATATGGTCCAAATCTAGACAATATCAATGCCAAGCCAAAAACGCAATTTTGAAAATTTGGGTACAAAGCATAACATGAAAGCTTGGATGAAAGGGAGACGTGATTTCGTCATAGCTATGAGGCACATTTAATTGTCAATGCATTAATGGGCACACTGATTGAGCTCCACAGACATTTTAAATATGACTCAAACTTAGACAAAATCAATGTCGAGCCACTATTCAAATCATGCCAAAATATTTTCAAGAATTAAAATTTTCACATAGGCATCGCATGAATGAAAACTGAGTTCGGACTAATCATAATATGAGACTTCAAGTTGTTTTGCAACATTTAAAGGGTTGGAAAGGTACACAACAAACTTGTTGTTACCCTTGACTACATATAAATGTCCACCGCAACATGATTCAATGCATATTTACCTTTGGCTTATCAATAAATATATCAACATATCATGCTTATGCATAATCGGCACTCATGCAAATTCATTTAGCGTCGTCCTAGCTCGACCAGGCCCTCTCAGCTCGACCCTGGGGCTTCCAGCTTCTTGCTAGGCTTCCTAGCTCGACCAAGGCATCTCGACTCAATCAAGGCTTCAAAGGGCTAGCTTCCTGAGACTTCCGAGTTCAAAACCTAGGCATCCTGTATAACATCCTCGATTCCAACCCCGAAAGGATCGGCCATAAGGTCCTAAATGGATCAACCATGGGTCATTGGCCATGGATCGATCAACTCGATTGGTAAGGAATCAAGGATCGGTCAACGTCCGACCAACCAACCGACTGACCAGTCACGAATTGGTCGAGGTGTCGGTTGTGAATTTTCTACCGACCATAGAATGGGATAGGATCACCAACTCATAAGATGACTTTTTGATCATGAGGATTGGTCACGGGATGATTTTGGATCAGTGGATGGTCATGGGTCAATCCGACCAATCGGAGTCTCCAGTCGCAAGTGATTTCGCCCGGCTATGCACCGATACACGGACGATCTGACTTGATCAAATGCGATTGCCTTCTGACCAAAAATACATCATTCCATATTTAATTCTTAGTGATTAGAAAAGAATCTTGAATTGGTGATGTCCGATCGTGGATCGGTAATGCTCCGACCATGAGCTATACGAATGGATCGGGTGCCGATCGGAATGAGTCTTGGGATAGACCCAACTACTTCATAACTAAGTCTAAGGTCCATGAGTGCCTTGGCTTAGTGCTAGGCCATGGGTGGCCTTAGGATTGGGCTTGAACCGACCAAAGGACAAGCAACCCTTTTGGCCGATCAACCGTCCAAAGGAACAGTTCGAACAAGCATGGGGCGTGATGGCCGAACCTCGGGTGTACGTGATTCAATTTTTCGAGGTGTACCTAATGATCCCTTCTCCGGTCCCAAAATCAACTCGGACAATAGAATTCTCTAGACCACCTTCTTGAGGAAGGAAAGAATAAAGTAGAGAAAATTCTAGAATACCTTCATTAAATGAAGGAGGATGATGTGTCCCTTGACTTTTCAAAGGTCATGATGAGGTCAAAAATATCTTGGAAGTTCTAGAAAAGGTGGCACACACGTGGACCAATTGGAGAATGATACATGGACCCCTCATTAATGACTGAATAATGTAGATGCCAAGTTGGCAACCTAGAATGCCATCATCATTAAATTTCATTAAATGATCATTAAATATAGGATACAAGTGGCCCAATAAAAAGGAGACAAATAATCCTTCAAATGATTAAGTTAGGCCGTTAGATCTCTACCTCATAAGCCTAGGTGTCCACTCGAAGATTTGGTAATGATGGCTTGAGATTTGCCTTGGAGAAGAAGTTGGTAATTCATGCTTAGGTGTCCTCTAGAATCTTAGACTATAATGACCCTAAAATATAGCCTTGGTGAATAAGGCAAGAGCCAACCAATTAGAAGAGGACATTAGGCATCAAAGGGGCTTATGTGTCCCTTAGGACCATAAGCATATCATGAGCCTAAATTGAGCCTTAGAGAGCAAGCTAATAGGCGATCCAATAAAAATATGGCAAGTGTTCTCTTAGGATCCTAGGCGTGCCATGTGACATCATGAATTTTCGACCCGTCTCGATAAAATGAAATGGGCTTTTCATCGACGCGCCTATAGTCCTTTTTCTCTGAGTTGATCACTCACGAGTTAACGAACCTATCGGGTGAAGTCGTTAAGGGATACAATCGAGATAAAATCCCTAAAAGCTACCCGGTAGGTTGGATTATACTAAAATCGCGTTCGGTTGATTTCAACCACGAAATTGAACTCGATTTCGGGAATCGAACGTTCGAGCGTATCACGATTTATTTTTAGGACATCATCTCATCTTTTGAAGAAATTCCGTCGAGCCAAGAATTTTTGTGGAAAATCAAGATTGGCAAAAAGGAAATTGTGGAAATTCGTACGGGCTAGTTCATGGACATTTTTGGGTTGCCAAAGGGGTTTATTTGGAGAATTTGAGGTTTAATTCTTCATTGGATGATGCCTTGACTTCCTTGGGCTGAATTAGAGAAATTTTGGCCACCAAATTGGATTAAATTGTGAGAAATTGGATGGAAATTCGTAGGGGCAGCAAGGGAGGCATTTTTGGGCTGTCAATTGAAGCTAAATGATGAAGAAAAGAGAGGAAATCACCCATTGGTTGCTGCCAAGACTTGGTGGGCAGAAGACTTTGGTGCCAAATTCATCATTTCAAAGATATTTCCCCTTGAATCTTAGTGGCTAGCCCCTTGACCTTCTCTCCCCTTATCCCCCTCTCTCTTCCCTCTTCTTCCTCTTATGTGCATCCCTCCTAGTAGAACAGTTTCTGTTTCTGCTTTGCTTCATCTTCTTCTCCTTCCTTCCATTTCCTTTTCATCTCCACTTATGCTCCACCTCCAGCCCCCACCGAAGCCACCAGTCACCACCGGCAACCCCGCCAACTCACCCCCGCCGTCCCCCGTGAGTCTAGCTCGCGACTCCTGCCTGTCCGAGCTCGACCACCTCTCGCCACTCCAACCTGAGCCCGCCAACTCACGCGCAAGCCTCCGCCCGTCTTAGCTCCGACCAGCCATTGCCGTCCCAGAGCCAGCCGCCCCCGCATCCACCGAAGCTCACCGTCTCTAGCTCACTCCGCCTCAGCCAGCCCGCTTCAACCGCCTCCGGCGAGATCGAAACAACCAGCTCAAGCCGTGAGCTTGTGGGCTGTTTTCAGCGCTTCCAACCCTCCGTTGGAGTCGTCGAGACACGGGATCTCACCACCGTCGCGCTGCCGTCACCATGAACCCATTTCCTCGTTAATCCGGTGAGTTAACTCTCTAATCCTTGATTATGTTGTTAATTTCACTTAGGAGGTTAGATTAGTGATAATTAGCTTAATTAAATTAGTATTAAGTGAGATTAGCCTTAAGATGGATTATTGTTAATCTATTTTGGTTAGATTAGTCTTAAGATGGATTAGTGTTAATCTAATTGATTAGATTAGCACTAATGAGGGTGGTTTAGTATAATTTAGTGGATTTTCCTCGGATCTAGTTACGGGACCCTCACCGTTTGCCATTTTTGTGGGGAAAAATGTGTTATGAATTTGAGGTTGCTTTCTGCTTGAGAAATGTTCTAGACATCTTCAGCCACGATATATATTTTACTAGAGATTTTATGGATTTACAAAAATGAGATTTCATTTTCGTTACAATCAAAATAGAATCTCGGATTATGTTGGAAACAGTGACCTTTTGGTGTTCAAAGGATTTTTATCAACTCCTAAGGTTAGATTTTCAAAAGAGTGCATTCACGAAAGTTGTTTTTCACATCTTGTAGTTTAACATAGTCAAATTTCAGATCAAACGAACAAGTTTTGGATCTCAAACCAAGCTGGTTTTGGAAAACGTGATTTCTGGAAACGGACACAGTTTTGGTAATGGATTAAGTGATTTACTGCTCTTAATTTAGAAATATCTGGGCTAAGGTGTCTCATGAAAAGTGTTCGTTTATGTTTCCTTTTCAACATATTCAAATTTGGGAATTTTTGGAGCTCGAAATTAAACTTGGAGATGCGCGAGTGGCCCGGTTTCTGCCGGTTAGGACTGGTAGTGGTTTTGTGATTATTCTTGATGTTATGCTTGTTGGACAATGTATATTGGGTGATGTGGTTGACTTTTGGTATACTTAGAGCTTATGCTAAATAATATGTGAAATTAATTGCTTAATTGTGCAATTACGTGCTTGGTTGTTGTTATGGACTATTATTGCAAAAATTGGATTTTGGTATTTAAATAGAAAAATACCGGGTGTCGGTTTTTTACGCCAAAAATGTTTATATAGTATATGAAATCGTGGAATTTTGAAATGAGAGAGTACCATGCTCACTGGTTCAATTTAAATTCGTGACCACGCACGATTATTTTACTAGGATGATTTTAATACGAAGAAAATTGGCCAAGTTCATTATTTGAAATTGAATATTTGAGTGCAAAGCACAGTGTTCTTGGCCAAGTTTGGATGTGCGTGTGATCACTAAGTGGAAACTACCCTGAGGCGTTTACGCGGGACAAAGCTCCTGTTTGGGGTGTTGTCTAGGCGGAGGATGCTAGACGATGCCGTTCACGAAGGGGTTTCGAAACGAAGCTTCTGTGTGGGGTGCCGTCTAGGTGGAGGATGCTAGACGATGTCGTTCGCGAAGGGGTTTCGAAACGAAGCTCCTATGTGGGGTACCATTTAGGCGAAGAATGCTAGACGATGCCGTTCGCAAATAGATTTCGTAATGAAGCTCCTCAGTGGGGTGTCGTGACCGATGGGTTGTAAATAATTTGAACATGCTTGAGTAATTGAGATAGCCGCACCTGATTATGGGACGAAATTGTATGGCACGGAATAGGACAATGTCATAATGATTTGGCCTTATAATCAAGACCCATGTAATTATTTGATGAGTGATATGAGGTGTTCCAGTTATTAAATGCATTTACTGTATGCATATGATATATGAGATGTATTAAAATGCAAGGAGGTGCTGAGGCGAGGTAAGTCCTATATGGTGCATGTTTAGGCTGCCTCTAGGTGAATTCTCGTCCTAATCAGGGTTTAGGGTGTAGACTCGCTGAGATTTATCTCATCCTGTCATGGTTTAAAATTTTTCAAGTCCTCGAATAGAGGTTCGACCCGTTCGTTTTGGGGTCCCGCAGGAGGTAGACTTTAAGCACTCCTATTTCCCTATTCCCGGGACCAACCTGACCTGTGAGTTAGTTAAGTCCACTAGCTGGGTCGATGAGGGTCTCCATTACTGGGTACCCCATCGCTTCAAAGCATGGTTCCTTAACTATCCTGATGGGGCTCGGAAAGATCCTTTGGAGGGTTTTGACGAGCCTCCCGTTGGGACCGGGGAGTGGGAAATAGGGCATCCTTTGGATATCGACATCCCTGATGGTGTCGTGAAGGACCCGAAGCCTGAGGCTGGAAGGTCTGGAGCTTAAGTGACTCGGTAGTTCTTTTTGAACCAAACTTAGCATGTATATAAAGTGTGTTCTATGAAAAAGGCGTAGCATGTGTTTTCACTATCCCATGTGTTTGATTGTTGTTTGGGGTTTATGAGTTCGCTTCCGCATGTGCATAAAACGAAAGGGTCGGCAACGCATCCTGGGACGTCGCAAATTTTAGTCGACCGCCAAGGGATGTGCGCATGCCCAGAGTTCAGGACGTGACATGCCACCTTGCAAGCAGGCTTGCCACCTTGATGCCATAGTCGTGCCACTCTAAGAAACGTGATTAGACCGCTTGGATGAGTAATGATTAGCTTGGTGCCTATAAATAAGGGAGGCTCACATTCATTTCCACCACTTTACACCCTTTGCCATTCACACACCATTCTCCTCTTTCTCTCCTTTCTCTTGGCCTTGCACCATCACCCCATCAAGTTATCCAAGCTAGTTCTCGAGGTTTGCCCAAGTAAGTAAGGTCCCTATGTCTCCTCTAGGGCGGTAGTCTCCATTGTTGAGTCTAGTTAGGTGCTCACCCATCAAGCCGTGTGTAGGACGTTAGATCTTTTGTATGATTTTGCTCATGCTTGTGCTTGAACATGTGCTTGAGTTGTTCACATTCAGAATGAAGTCGAGGTTCATTCTAATTGAGTTCATCGCAAGACAAGGCCGCCCAAGCCATAAGGCCTTGGATTGGCATAAATAGTATACCGGTTCTAAGTCTCGCTTGGAGCGAGGATCACCCATGACCATAAGGTCTTAAATCAACATTGAAACATGTTGATCTTATGCCTTGATTAGTACGGGGATCACCCAAATCCACAAGGTCTTGGTAAGGCACCAAGCATGCCGATTTCTATAGTCCAAGTGGACGTGGGGACCTTGTGCTTGGCGTTGGATCAAACCATGAGCCGAGGGTCATTCTCGATACATGTGCATTCATATCAGGTTGGAGCCGAGGTCCATCAAGCTTGGGATCGTCACTAAAGTAAGGTGTACCCAAGCTTTGAGGTCTTGGATAAGTATTGAGGCATACCGTTTCCGAGCCTTGTCCAGTGCGGGGATCGGCGCTAAGTGATTAATTCAAGTTACGGACCAAAGATCGTTCTTGACATATTCGCTAGTGAAGTATAAGAAACTCATGACACACATGAATGAATGAGCTCGGCTTCGAGTCATACATGTGTTGGCTAAGAGCAAAGATAAGAACTGGCTTGTATGATACAGTTATGCATGCACTTAAAAAGGAAAAAGGGCCCATCTCTACACAGCATTGGCGGCGATGCCTTGTTCATAGGACGGGATACCCTGGTTGAGTCAGGACGCCTAAGTTTAAGCCTGGGTGCCTCAGGTAAGCTAGCCCCGGGATGCCCCAGTTGAGCCCGGATGCCTCAGTGAGCCAGCGCCAAGATGCCTCGGTTGAGCTGGGATACCCTGGTTGAGCCAGGATGCCTAGCTTGAAGCTGGATGCCTCAGTTGAGCTAGGAAGGCCTAGTCGAGCTAAGACGACACTAAATGAATTTGCATGAATGCCCGTATATGCATAAGTGTGATATGTTGATATATTTATTGATAAGCCAAAGGTAAGTATGCATTGAAGCATGTTACGATGGACATTTGCATGTAATCAAGGGTAGCAACAAGTTTGCTATTGATCTTCCATCGACACTATTTACGAGTGCTGTACTTGTTGGGCTTTGATGATGAAATACTTTCCTAGTAGAGAACTAGGAATTTTACTTACTGAATTTCCCCAAAACTCATCCCTCATCTTTCAGTCTTGTAGGCATTGAAGTCTCACATCAATTTTGGGAGTTATAGTCACGCTAAAAGAGATAGGATTTCCCTTGGCCTATGTAGAAAACTTGTACTGTGATGTAAAAAGAAAATAAGGCCCGTAGAGAAAGGGCTTGTAAAAGTACTGTTATAATATAAATTAGTGTATTTTGCTTGATATAGGTCTCAATTTTCCAACTATTGTTTGTCCGGAGAGTTGTTTATTCACGTTTGCACATGTACATGATAACAAGATAAAAATAATCAAGACGGCAGCAAGCATGGGACGTCGCAAAAATAACCATTGTCATTCATGACCTTAGAGATGGAGTTGGGGTTGTGACATCCTGGCTTAGCCAAGGCATCTCGGCTCGACCGAGGCATCCCGTTCAATGAACGAGGCATCGCCACCAACACTGTGCGGCGACGGACACTTTTTCCTCTTTAAGTGCACACACACAAGTGCATCACATAAGTCGGTTATTATCTTTTCTCTTAGCCTACACATGCATGGCCCGAATGCGTGCTCATTCATTCATGAGTGTCATGAGTTTCTTATACTTCACTAGCAAATATGTCGAGAATGATCTTTAGTCCGTAACTTGAATCAATCACTTAGCGCCGATCCTCGAATCGGATAAGGCTTAAAAACGGTACACCTCAATACAGATCCAAGACCTCGAGGCTTTGGTACACCTCGCTTTAGTGACGATCTCAAGCTTGACAAATCTTAGCTCCAACCCAATGTGAATACACATGTATCAAGAATGACCATCGGCTCACGGTTTCATTCAATGCCAAGCACAAAGTCCCCATGTCCATTTGGACTATGGAAATCGGCATGCTTGGTGCCTTACCCAAACCTCGTGGATTTGGGCGATCCTCGTACCAATTAAGGTATAAGATCGACACACCTCAATGTCGACTTAGGACCTTGCGGCCTTAGGCAATTCTTGCACCAAGTGAGACTTGGACGCGACATCCTATTTATGCCGAAACCAAGGCTTCATGGCAAGGGCGACTTGTCTTGCAATGAACTCAATCCGAACGAACCCCGGCCTCATTTTGGGCATGAACAACTCAAGCACACATTCAAGCACAAACATGAGCAAAACCATACAAAAGATCCAACATCCCACCTACGGCTTGGTAGGTGAGCACCTAACTAGACTCGACAATGAAGACTACTGCCCTAGAGGAGACATAGGGATCTTACTTACCTAAGCAAACCTGGAGAACTAGCTTGGATAACTTGATGGGGCGATAGTGCAAAGCCAAGAGAAAGGAGAGAAAAGGGAGAATGGTGTGTGAATGGCAAAAGGGTTCCAATGATGGAAATAAATGGGGCCTCCATCTATTTATAGACACCAACCTCATCATTACTCATTCAAATGGCCCAATCATATTTCTTGGAGTGGCATGGCTATGACATTGAGGCAGCAAGTCTAGGTTGCAAGGTGTCATGCCTATTCTAAAAGGTAGCACACCTAATGACCTAATGTAATGATTGAAGGTTTACTTGTTTCAATCTTATTGGACCATTTATACAATGCCATCATGACTTGACCTACTTGTTCTCTAAGGAAAATCTCATCGTAATAATGACCATATCTTTCATGGACACATAAGCTAATGACTCACCATTCTCATTAAATGCTTAGATTTAGTTAATCATAAGGTTTGGATATTTAGCACATGCCTAAATTCAATAACTTGCTTTCTAAGTTTTGGCCTTCTAGAATATTCCACCAAGTTCTATTCTTATTGGTCCGCCTACACCCCACATTTAATGAGCATTTAATGAAGTTTAATGATGATGGCATCTAGGTTGCCAACTTGACATCTAGATTTGTAGGGCATTAATTAAGGGGTTTGGGCTTCGCTCTCCGATTGGTCCATGTGTACGCCACCCTTTTCTTGTCCATCAAGAATATCTACAACTTCATCATTACTTTTGAAAAGTCAAAGGACACATCACCCCTTCATTTAATGAGGGAGTTCTAGAATTTCTTCACTTTTGTCATTTTCTCCATTAAGAAGGTGATCTGGAGAATTCTATCATCCAAGTTAGTTCCGGGGCCGAAGAAGGAATCATTAGGTACACCTCAAAAAACTAAATCATGTACACTCGAGGTTCGGTCCTCGTACCCCATGCTCGATCAAAGGGAACGGTCGGTCGACCTAAAGGGTTGATTCAAGGCTAATCCTAAGGCTATCCATGGTCTAACACTAAGCCAAGGCACTCATGAACCTTAGAATTAGTGACGGAATAGCCAGGCCTATCCCAAAGCTCATTCGAATCGATGCCCGATCCATCCGTATGGTTCATGGTCGATGCAATACTGATCCACGATTGAACATCATCAATTCAAGATTCCTTTTTGATTATCAAGAATTAAATAAGAAATGATGCATTTTTTGTCGGAAGATGATTGCATTTGGCCGAGTTAGATCGTTCATGCATCAGTGCATAGCTGGGCAAAATCACCCGTGCCCGAGCACTATGACCGGTCGAATCAACCCATAGCTATCCGTTGATCCAAAATCATCACGTGACCAATCCTCATGATCAAAAGGTCATCTTATGAGCTGATGATCCTATCCCATTGGTATGGTTGGTGGACAATTCATGGCCGACACCTCGACCAGTTTGTGACCGATCGGTTGGTCGATCAAACCATGACTAATCCTTGATTCCTTATCGATCGAATTGATCAATCCACGGCCAATGGCCCATGGTCGATCCATTTAGGACCTTATGGCCAATCCTCACGGGGTCGGAATTGAGGGTGTTACATCGAGGTTGTATGCTCACATTTTCCACATGTGCACAAATAAGAAATAAATGAATTTGGGACAGTGACAATGCCTGGGATGTTGCAAAACAACCCATAACTCAACCTCCGAGTAAAGGGGGCGTGACAATGCCGATCAACAACAATCAACACCGGTCAACGATTGGTCAATGCCAGTTAGAGGTCGGTCAACCCCGGTCAACAGATGACTAGGTCAGGTCAATTGGTCATCCAGGTTGGGTTAGCTAGGGGGCAAAATAGTAATAATAGTGAAAAACAAAAGACATAATCGTAAAATAAACTAATAGGGGCAAAATCGTAATTTTAAGAAAAAAGGCGAGGGCAAAATGTGAATTGCCATGTGACATCCTGATTTTCAAGTTCTGTTTTCAATTGAATAAGCTAGGCTTTTCATCGACGTGCCTATAGTTCTTTTCTCTGAGCTAATCACTCACGAGATAATTAGTCTATCAAGTAAAGCCGTTAAGGAATCTAAACGCAATAGACTCAAGAATTCGACCAAAAATCGACTGCTTGACCGTGTTTATCTGCAAGGGTCAATACGACACGGTCAAAATCAATCAGAGATCGAAGATAGGTCGATTCGACTGAGATATGTGATTAGAGTATGGGTGATTCCATCTAATTGCAAAATTCTCGTCGAACGATACTAGACCAATTTTTCTGTCATTTCTGTATCCTATGTCCATATTTGAAACCTAGATATTTTCACGACAACCGAGAGTCGTCAATGAGTCGAAGACGCACAATGTGGATCAAAAATAATTGATCGTAGGTCAATTGCACTAGAAATTCCTAAAAGCTACTCGGTAGGCTAAGTCACGCTAAAATCGCGCCAAATTGAATTTAATTGCGAATTTAAATTCGATTTCAAAAATTGAAAGTTCTTTCATGTCACGATTCATTTTAGGAACGTTGACTCATCCTCCAAATATTTTTCTGCAAACCGAGATTTTTGGCAAAAAGTCAAAGTATAGCCATTTTTTTACGAGGAAAATCATATGACCATTTTTTGACCACATTTTTGGGATTCAAGTTGGAAAAATCAACGAGGAAAAATCCTAATAGGGATGATGGCATCTTGGCTGAATTTATGGGGGTCCATTTGAGCTTAAATGGAGAAGGATTGAAGTGAAATAAGAAGGGGAATTGAATGAAATGGGATGGCCAATGATCCAAATTTGTAGGCCAAGGGGGAGACAACCTTTTGGACCCTTTGGGAAACTTGTTTGGGAAGTTTGGCTGCTGCAAATTGGCAAAGGAAGACAGCCATGCATGGTGGGGCATAGAACTCAAGTGCTTTGGATATTTTGTGGCCCCTCCTCATCTTCAGCAGCCTCTTTCTTCCTCCTTGCTCTTCCTTTATCCATTGTTGGGACTTTTGAAGCTCCAAAAATTGCAGAGAAACCAGCCCTCACTTCACTCTCTCTCCCCCTCTTAGCCCCAAGAAGTCGCAGCCCTTTTCTCCCATGTTTTCCTTCTCTGCCTATTTCTGCTCCAGCTGACCTTCATGTGAAAAACCGAGTTAAAAGTTGTCTTCCCATGAGAATCAGCCTCCGTGCCACCCACCACTGTGCTCAGGACATCCAGTCTGTATGGAAGGACTCCGCCACTCACAAAACGGAGCCACCGGCTGACCCACCCACCGGCTGAAAGTCGCCACTCACCAATCCATCGGTCCGCCTAGCAGCCTGCACTGTTTCGCATTTTCAGCCATTTTTCTCCCATTCCGACCCTTCCTTTGCCCATCCTAGCCACCAGCAACTCCCCCTTGACCCTCAGGTGCCGCCGATTGCTAGCCATCCCCTCGCCGAAGCTTCGATAAGCCACCCAACTCCGTTTCTCCTCCGATAGTCCAGTTTTTGGGAGTTTCAGTGGGAGTCCAAGCTGTTGTTACTATTCTGAGCTTAGGACCGCCTTGAATCCTAGTGGTTGAGATTCCCAAGCATAGCCTCCATCGTCGCCGCCGCATTCATGTCTCTGCCCCGTTTAACGGGTGAGTTTAGCTCCTGATCCTTTGATTAGTGCCTAAACTTGCTTAAGAGATTAATTATGCTTAATGGTTGATTAGATTAGCTTAAGTATGGATTAGTGATAATCTAGAATGGTTAGATTAGCCTTAGAATGGATTAGTGCTAATCTAATTAGTGAGATTAGCACCTTTGAAGATGGTTTAGTCTAATTCGGTGGACTTTCTGCAGTTCGATCTCTGGACCCTCGCCATTTGCCATTTTTGTAGATCAAAATGGGTTACAAATTTGAATGTCGATTCCTTCTTGAGAAATGTTTTAGACATCTTGATCTACAATATATATTTTACTCAATATTTTTAGAGATTTAAAAGTATTAGATTTCAGCTCCTTCATTTGCAAACAAAATCTCGGACTGTGCTGGAATTTGTGACCTTTTGGGATTCTAGGGGTTTTTATCAACTCTTAGGGTTTGAATTTCAAAATAGTTTCTTTACAAAAGTTGTCTTTCACCTCTTTTAGTTTAACATAATCAAATTTTAGATCAAATAGACAAGTTTTGGACCTTGAACAAAACTGATTTCGGAAAATAGACTTTCTAGAAACAAACCCAGTTTTTGTACTAGATTGAGCGATTTACTGGGCTTAATCTAAAAGCATCTGGGTTAAGATGTCTTCATGAAAAATTTTCTTTTACATGTCCTTTACAACATATTCAAATTTAAGAATTTTCCGAACTTAGTTGAGTAGATTTCTAGATTTAAACTCGGAGACATGCGAGTGGACCATTTTTGCCGGTTAGGACCGGTAGTAGTTCATGATTGTTCTTGATGCTTTGCTTGCTTTAATTAGTATTTTAATGAATTTTGGATTTAATTTATTAGTTATTAAATTTTGAAAATTTACAGTTCACAAGTACTGTTCACGAAACACTGTTCACGTGCACTGTTCACCCTAGAAAGAAAAGTTGTCCAATTTCATGTGTTTTGATCTTATGAGGTGATTTGAGTGTATAAATGCATGAGCATCCACATGAATTGAGTGAATTTTACAAAAAGGGAAATATGCCTAGTCCAAGGGACGTTGGAAATGGACTGCCTTTGGGAGAAAATGATTTGAAAGAGTATATGCAATCGTGTATGCATTGGCTAAGTGCCCAAAGATGAAAAGGGAGTTGTGGTGGTGTGCTTGCATGATCATCAAGTCGAATCCGTCCCCCGCTGTGTGTTGGGTAGATCGTGCTTGTGTGGTAGTAATCAGATCGTGCCTGTGTGGCGGTAATCAGAAAGTGCTTGTGTGGCGTAAGATCGTGCCTATGTGGTGTAATATCATGCCAATGTGGTGGTAATTAGATCGTGCCTGTGTGGCGGTAATTAATTGAGGCATATGGTAGGTAGTGCCTGTGTGTCCGTATTGCTGTGTGTCGGATAGATTGTACCTGTGTGTCCATAATCAATTGGATCACATTGTTTATGGCATGCACGCATGAACCGATAATGTGCAGGGTGTGGCAATGGCCAGGTGAGATCGCTTGTGACACGACTCGTATGTGATTGATGAATTGCATCATCTAATGGCCATGTGCATTGCGTGTATTGTGCTGAGATTCAACGTGCAGGGTATGGCAATACCAGGTAAGGTTGCATGCGAATCAATTTGTTGATTGTTGGTTGTTAGTCGTGGCTTGTTTATGGAATGGTTCTGAAGAGATACCCCGAGTTGAGTTGGTGTCCTAACCGGGGACTTAGGGGAAGGACTCACTGAGATTTATATCTCACTGGTTATTGTATAACCATTTTCAGGTCCCTAGTGTGAAGAACTAGGAGCTTAAGAAGGAAGGGTCCGAAGCAAGGAGGCTAGAGGTTCT
The DNA here is from genome assembly GCA_014182405.2 of Eucalyptus sideroxylon. Taxonomy (NCBI): domain Eukaryota; kingdom Viridiplantae; phylum Streptophyta; class Magnoliopsida; order Myrtales; family Myrtaceae; genus Eucalyptus; species Eucalyptus sideroxylon. The sequence goes on from CM024557.2 coordinate 9,527,370, forward strand.
TTTTGAAATGGACCCCCTATGCATAGACCTTAGGGTTGGCCTCTGTGTGTAACCCAGATTGTTCGTAAAATCATGTTTGGTTTGTAATTAGTTGTCCTGCTTTTCTATCACATGTTTGTTGTTGTTAGGGGATTAGTTAATTTGTTTCCGCATGTGCAATAAAATGAATGGGTCGGCGACGCATCCTAGGAATGTCACAAATTTCTATCGACCAAGGAAGGGGTTGTTGCGTGCCTGGGGTTCGGAGCGTGACATGTCATGTAGGTGAGTGCCGCGCATGCACTAACGGTTGCGCATGCTTGTCAGGCATTCACCCGCAGTTGCCGCATGCATGCTATGCACGAGCTTGGGGGAAACTTCCTTGCACGTGCAACGCACACATCAACGAGCCCAGTACCTTTTGGCTGCGTGTGGCAACACAATCCGCCACCTCCGGCGACGTGCCACTACTCATTTTTCTCATCTCGGCAAGAACTACGACCCTGCACTTTCAAAAACAAATTTTGATGTACGGAAAATCAAAAAGAGGGGTCGAACAATACATCGGGTGTTAGGAGTTCCACCCTCGAATGTTCGTTGGTGTCGTTTCTCGAAATCTGGCCAAAAACCAATTATAAATAACAACAACGTTCGGGAAACATCAACACTATGCTTTGATACCATTGAGGGAAACGGATTCTTAAAAATGAACAAATACTTGTACGATCAAATACCAAAAAACAAACGTGGAAACAGGCTCAAGGATACATTTTACACTGATTGAAAGGGACATCACAAAGACGGACCTACCTAATTTGCCACAAATTAAATATTTGTTGCAATCACAAAGATGGATCTACCTTATTTGCCACAAATTAAATACTTGTTGCAGTCTCAGAAGGATTGATTGAAGTCTTGAAGTTCCGTTCTTTGGGAGAAAATTCATTGTCGTCAAAAATGCGGAAGAATATACGTATTGTTTTCATATTTTCAACGTTCCTCTTTTTTTTCTTTTTATACAGCAGTTTATTTTATTTAAAACATAACTGCCCTCTTTCTCTTATGGTCATTCTCTCACAGGCCAGGTTTGGCCCAATATGGGCGGACGGATCTAGCTTGACCCATCTTGCTTTTTAAAAAACCCATCAATATTTTTTAGATGTCAGGCATGGTTTATTAAACTTTCCATGTTTCTGCATTGATGTTGTGTTTACAGATTACGATCAAGTATTGAGAGAACGTGGAAAAACCAAGCAAAATGAGGGTGTTTCTGCCTAGTCAAATTTGAAGCGGCCTGTTTTGCCATCCCTGATTTTTGGGGACGAGGAGTGGATTTGGGGAACTTGGTTTCTGGTGGCTGTTCTTACGGTGTGTTGGTATCGACATAGATCGGTGAAGAACAAAATATACGAGAGGCGCAGGGTTCCGAAAGGTAGCTCCCTCTTATCGGACTTCATTGCCTGTGGGTACACTTCCAGATCTGTCAGCTTCATGGACAAGCGCAAACGTCTGTTAGTCCAATTATTGTCTCTTGTGATTCTAGCTGTTTATTTTTTTTATTTTTTTGGCTTAATAGCAGGGGTAGTCCCAAACCTTTTGGTTTGACTAACACAAGTGAATGGATCTTCTTATATTTGTTTCCACGTTCCGTATTTTCTCAACCCAGCTAGCTACAAAAAAGAAGTTCTTTAGTTTCCTCGCTCAAGTAAACCCATCATGAGCAGTTAAATTACTTCAAGTAATGGTGCCTCCTGATCTTGTCACTTCAATGAGTGTGATTGATTATTCCATGTATTACTGGATCTTGTCTGAGTCGGCGATCGGGACATATATAGACTTAGTGGATGTGATATCGTGTCAAAATTTAGACAATTACCTCGACAAATATCCTGAGAGAGGGAATGCATGGAGAAATGTCATATTAACTCAATTGATCAGCATCATGATAGTGCTCCGTTTTTATCCTTGTTTCAAATAATTGTGGATTCATATACCTAGGAAAACTTCATAGGAATTACAAAATGAATTGCAGGCTCGTGTGTTTAAAAGTGATGGAAACTGTCGACAATTATAATTATTCGTAGTCATTTCTTCATATGAGCTGTCTAGGAAGATAGAACGATTTAAGGAGGACCGAAATTGTCAAGCAATCATAAAATGAATGATCATGTGTTTTAAAGGACATTATGTTGATGTGTGCCTGCTTTCATAGTTTCTTTTTGCTCCGGTCTTTTAGCCTTGTTTCGTGTCGTGAAATCTGTATAATTATACAATTCGTCCCTGAGAGATATATATGAGAAATATGACAAATTCATAAATTTCATATCAAAGGGGAGGAGAGTAGTAACATCGTGAGAACAAGGAGCATTTTGAAGGAGCACACTAAAAATTCCATTGCCTTATGGATCCTTGTATAGATATTTATTCTCATTCCATCTAATGAAATGCAACCTTTTTTTCTCTACATTAAACATCAATGAATTACAATTCATAGCAAGAAAACAGACAGGGATGTACCTTTACTTCTCTCTTATTTTTTGGTCGATTTTAGTTTTCTCTTTATAGGTACGGCAAAGTGTTCAAGACACATCCTGGGAACGCCCATCATTGTGTCCACGGATCCTGATATGAATAAGGTGGTTCTGCAAAACCATGGGAACACTTCTATCCCTGCTTATCCTAAATCAATTACAGAGTTGCTGGGGAAAAATTCTATACTTCAAACGAATGGATATCTTCAAAAGAGGGTTCACGCGCTGATTGGGCGCTTCTTAAGATCGCCACAATTTAAAGCTCGTATAACCAAAGACATCGAGAACAGTGTTAAACTTACTTTGGCTTGTTTGGAAAGACATGAACGTGATACAGATACAAGAGGAAATTCGGAAGCTCTCTCTCTCTCTCTCTCTCTCTCTCTCTCTCTCTCTCTCTCTCTCTCTGCACATATGCGCAGGAAATGGCACTTCACATATTAAAGTATGACTGAATGTGAATTTTTCCTTCCGGTTCCATAGATCATATTCGAAGTTTTGGTTAAGATGTTGATCAGTATTGGTCCTGGTGGAGACCTCGACAATTTAAAGAGAGATTTTGAGGAATTCATCAAAGGTTTGATTTGTGCACCTATCAAACTTCCCGGAACAAGACTATACAAGTCTCTGAAGGTAAAAGAGCTGGTAAAACCGACGCCATGCTTGCGATTCTCCAGCGAGATCCTCGGATGATGAGGCAGGCGATGTGATCGATGTTACGCAACAGAGAGAGAGAGAGAGACGCCGAATGGAAACTGTACTTTTGTCGAGACAGATGAGGAAGACGATGATGACACGACATGAAGGAGGCGGAGTGGAAGTCAAAGACAACGACTTTGACTTTTTTTCTCCCAATCGTCCAACGTGACGTGCAGAGAGTTAGTTTGGAGCGGCCAATCGATGGAGACGTAGGAAAGCAGCTCCCGGGATTGGCCGACGTGATAAAAAATAAACAAAGAAAAAGATTTGCAATGTCTTTTAATTTGGTCGTTCGATGCTGTCCTAAACCTTTCCATCATCCGGTGGATCTTTTTTTTTTTTTTTTTTTTGGTCGAAAAGATGTGACGTGCTATTCTTACTTAAAAGGAGTCTTACAAGACAAATAAGGACTAATGTCCGAACATAAAATATTCCATAGAGGCACAGGAGGATTAATCCACCAGTTTCGGGGAAGCTTGTTTGCTCGGTGGGTTCATGCAATCCAGTCCGCAGCACGATTTTCTTCTCGGGTACAACAGCTCACCTTGACATTAGCACATTGATCCAACTCTTGTTTGCATCGTCTAACAACTTCTTTCAGATTCCACTTAATATCAGCCCGGCCCATAACCTGTTCAACTGCTGGAAGACAATCGCTTTCACAAATCCAGCAAAGTGGTTGACTCCGGAAGTCCTGCACATGCCACGTCTGGAGTTCTTTAATATAAAAGAAGCCGTGTAAAAGGGCTTCGACTTCCGCCTCTTGCGATGAAGAAACCCTAGATGTGCAAGCGAAGCCCTCGATCATCTGCCCTGACGAATCCCTCACCACACCAGCAACAGAGCAAAGAAACTCGCCCGATTCCAAGATGCGTCAACATTCAACTTCAAATCTTGTCGATCCGGTGGTTTCCATCGCTGAGGTAAGTTGCGATTAGGGTTGAGTCGATTCTTTATCTTCTGTCCTCGGGCACAAATTGAGTGCTGATCTTGTGCACTTCTCAGGGTATCAGCAGAAATCGGTACTTTTGCTCGAAAAATCCATCCATTTCTTGCCTTCCATTTATGCCAGAGGATCAGTCCTGTGTATTCCCAGTGGTATGTCTCGTGGTCGTTCGGAAAGCTTCCATAATCCACTTGTCTGTTCGAGTGATCCTGCTTGTTGGACTAAGACCCCTACAAGTTGGATCTTCCCATATGCATTTTGTCCATTTACACAAAAAGAACAAATGTTCGGTTGTTTCTACCTTCGTATAACAGATTGGACAGAATGGGTCAATAAGAAGTTTTCTTCTGTGTAGATTTTCCCTCGTGGGGATGGCGTTTTGACAGAGAGCCCAGAGGAAAGTTTTGATTTTTGGTGGCACAGCAAGGCTCCATATTCTTGTCCATAAGGTACGTGGTGGTCGAAACGAACAGGAGGCCTTATTGTTGTCTTGCTTTGTGTTTACTGCAATTGCTCTGTTGTAGCCGCTTTTGACGGAGTATTTCCCAGTATTATTACCTGTCCAGACTAGGTAATCTGATTGCGGTTGTGGGTTCAGTGGGATAGCTAGGATCTCATTGACGATATATGCGTTATAGACCTGTTGAATCTTCTATACATTCCACTCTCTGGATTCTTCATGTATGAGCTCAGATACCATCAGGGGTTCTGATGGATTGATTTGTCCAACAATTACCCCTTGCGTTAACCATTTATCTTTTCAAATACGAATAGATTTACCATCCCCAACTGACCATTTGATATTTTCTTTGATTGTATCTCTGCCAAGTATCAAACTCCGCGATCCCCATGAGGGACGTTGGCCCGCGCTTGCTGTCCAGAGATCCCCGTTAGGAAAATAGATTCCTTTCAGCACTCTACTACACAAGGCAGAAGGAGAATTTGAAAGCCTCCATACTTGCTTGCCTAACATGGCATAATTACAGGTAATCAAATCTTTGAAACCCATTCCTCCTTCATCTTTTCGAGCTTTCATCACCTCCCAATTTTTCCAATGAATGCCCCTCTTATGATCATCTTTTTTCCACCAGAATGATGCAATTCACTGTTCTATTACTCTGCAGATAGATACTGGTAGCTTGAAGATGGACATAGCGTGCATAGGTATGGACTGAACAATGTTTTTAATCAACACCTCCTTCCCTACCTTAGTAACTAATTTCTCTTTCCACCCTTCAAGCTTTGTATTGACCCTAGCTAATATCCATGCAAAAAGTTCTTTTTTTGATTGACCCCAATCTATGGGAATGCCCAAATACTTCCCTGTTTTTTCAAACACCGGAACCCTTAATTCTGTAGCCATGTTTCTTTTCAATGTTAAGGGACAATTGGCACTAAAATACACCCCCGATTTGTTTAGGTTTATAGCTTGTCCCAAGGCATAGCAGTACTATTTAAGTATCAATGCCAGATTTTGACATTCCATAATAGTACCATCCATAAAAAAAGATTTTAAACATCATCCGCAAACAATAGATGTGAAAGTTTAGGACAAAACCTGTTTAACTGTATGCCTTTAAGACTGCCATCTGTAATTGCTTTGTGCATCAGCCAAGTGAGAACATTAGAAACCAGTATAAATAAATAAGGTGATAGGGGGTCGCCTTGTTTGAGTCCTCTCGAAGGATGGAAGAAAGGGGTAGGTTCTCCATTTATCTTCACGTCGAAAGATACTGTAGACACACATTGCATTATAAGTGTTATCCACTTTTCACAAAACCCCATAAAGTGGATCTTATTTGAAGTCCCGCATAAAGTTGTGCAACCGGACCAATCCTATCCAAAAATCAAACCGGACCCCCTTAATCATCGGTCCGATTCTAAATTACCATTGGAGTCGATCCAGTTTCCGATGGGAATCAATCCATTTCTAAGTAAAAATTACCTTAGAACTGGACCAACCAGTCCGAATTTGGAATGGATTCCATTAAAGCTTAAAAATCATAAATTTTCTTTTGGCATCTTTTTTCTCTATTTCTCTATTTCTATGTTATCTCTAATCTCATTCAGACACTTCACGACTCTCTCTCTCTCTCTCTCTCTCGCTCACGGGTTGCCCTCCTCCTCGCTTGTTTCATAATTGTCACTCATTCCTAACTTACCTTTACTCACTTGCTCTCGTTCAACTTTTACTTTGAACTGTTTTGTTACTCATATTATTTTGTTATAAGAAAATGAAACAAAAAAGAAGGAACAAAAGATAACAGGTTCTCGGGTAAACCCTAAAACCGAACCTGGGAAAAAAAATGATAGGTTCCAAGATTGGTTCCTAATAAAATAGGTTAGGTTTTAAGTTCCAAGAATTGGGAATCATTTTAACATGGTAGGTTCCAGGTTTAAGGTCTGGAATCTTCTCACCCTAGAACCAATCACCGCTTGTCCCGAGTACTTAAATGGGTCAAATCTTGCCCTCCAATGGCTTGAGTTTGAGCTTGACTTCGAGATCTAAAAAGGTCTTGAACCGGGATAAATTAAGGACAAGGACAATCTTCAAAGGGAATGTCCAATGCCAATTGGATATTTTAGTTGGGGGGCTTATTTGATGAAATGATGTTACGTTTGTTTTGCGAAAAATGAATAATTTGGAATGACCATTCAATGTTTAAAGATCACATTGAACAAATCAAAAGTTAAGGGTTGGGCTAAAATTCAGGGACCATCTATGTCATTATCCCTAAATGTTCGATACTTATCTTTTTCTTCCAATTTCATTTTCTTTCTAAAGATATATGGCTATAGTTTCTAATTATTTCCTTTTGAGAGATCTTGGAGAAATACCAGAATTGTTATTTGGTATTCTCATTAAGATTTTGTTGTATCTTGAATGATTTTTTCCAGTAATAATTGAAAATGTTATGGGACAAATAATTCCTTAAAGGGAATGTTATCACGTCTCAAAGTGTGATTTCATTATTCTTCCCAATCGTTGGATTTTTTCCCAACACTATCCTCCTTCCCGACCCTTCCTCGCACATGTGAAAAGAGAGGAAGCTCACGAGCGGGAAGCAGTCATGGGAGTTTTGCGCAGAACAAGCAGGATATGTATCGTGAGCATGGTAAACGAAAAAGAGAATTTGGAAGCGTGGGAGTTTCTATGGTGCGTGAAAGCTGTGTGTGCATGTGCGCGCGCGCGCGCGCGCGAGCTTTTGACCAAATTTTCCTAAGAGCGTAAGCTTGGAAAGTGCAAGTGTATGGATTGCGTCAAGTACTAGGTAACGGTGTGTGCGCCGGCCTAATAAGTAACCTCCATCAATTGAAGACTACTCCATGAGATTATGCTTATCTTTCTTCTGTTGTAAAACAATATACCCTTCGAGATGTAAAACCTACGGTGGCTCTCTAATTTCCTTGAAAGCCTTATATCTATGTGTTTCTGAATTCGTGGTTCTGAAGCGAACCATCTGACGGTCCTCCTGTTGCTAGTTCCTCAACTATGTGGTTATACTTGTGGAAGACTTTGGGTATTTGCTGCGAGAAAATATCTAAGAGAAGAAAAGGAAAGAAACATAGACAGTTTGCAGGATAAGAGCACTTAATTTTACTTTTATCTTCTTGCCGTGACAACACAAGTGCATATGTCGCATGAATTCCCCTAAATGGTCGCGAAATTATTTTTCACTTGAAGTGTAATCTAGAATTGACTGATTTTTACCCCATACCTATGGTCAACTCCATTGACTATCCTCTTTTTCTGTTATTTCCCGTGAGTATGTTCGACGTATGAAAAATTTCAGCGCAACAAGAAGACATTGAACACAAGTACAGATTCAATTATTGTAAAGAAATTAATCAAGATTTTTTTCTGATAATTATATCAATCAAGATGTTTAACTAATCAAGAGCTCCGGACACAGCTTAAGTAGGCTTCTCTTTCTAGAATACAAGAGGGCTTCTCTTTATTGTGTGTTATCTTATTGTATAATAGCAAAAATACACGTGTTCCCTGTATATGAAAATTGACATTCAAAAGGTTTTGTGAAATTGCCTTATCAAAAGCCACGTGAAACATTAACTAACGAAAAGAAGTTATTGACACAATACGCAGGAATTGTATATACTCTAGAAAATGAAAAATGTTTTGAGATTTGTTTTTTCTTATAGTAGGGTTGATTATAAGATAGAAAATGTTTAAATGTTAAATATAAAAATATGAGAGATATGTTGAGAAAACCCCTACCAAGTTTTGAAGATGACAAAACTTTCTTATTCTTATTCAGAATAATAGTAGACTTCTGAAGTTATTTCACAGACTCTTGTCAAAGTCTATTCATTCTAGAAGTCTTTCCCACTTTGACACAATCCAAACTGAAACCAAGTCTAGAACGAAGATATTATCAGACTCAAATTTATTGATCTTGCGACAAAGATTCAGTATGAACATAATGAAGATTTATCTGGCTTTCTGGCAAATAATCTCACTTACCTTTTATAAATACATTGATGGAATTAATCACGAATTGATGAAATCAATCTTGGATACAAGTTCCTTTTTGGGAAGCATCTACTTATGGAAACCTATATTCTAATTGTATGGGCAATCAACGGATTTTCATCTCAATCTTCAAATGGTGATAAGATTTCCTTAATTGATTTTGTTCAATGGATTGATTGGAAGAAATTCCTCTAGGGAATGCCAACGGCTAGTAAGGTGTGGAGAAGTATTTAAAGAAGTTATTCAATCGATTGGAAGAAAGCGTGAAAATTGAAATTCCAAAGTCTGAAGCATTTCCAAATCACTTGTGCTTCAACGACAGCACTTACAAATTGTACTCAAGAGAGAAAATCACAATAAGAGTGACTTAGTGAGGGAAAAAAAATCTTCCACTAAGTGTTTGCACTCAAAACATTGTACTTCTTTATTGATACTTTAGTGAATTTCAACCAGAAGGCTGTTAACATGAGAGAGTGGACGTAGGCTTGATCTAAGCCGAACCACTATAAATCTCGTGTACAATTTTCTCTTCCCTCAACTCTTTTCAGCTTTATTCGTTATGATTTCTTTTTAAATATCTAAAAAATCTATTACATCTCTTTTTATTATGAATTTTCTCCAAAAGTCTGGTGGCATTTTAATCAGACTTTAACCCGTTTCCAGACTTTGCTCGCAACATATTTTATTATTCATTTATTTGTTAAAGTTTTTTTAACACCTATTCACCCCCTATAGGTGATAGTACTAGCATTTTCAATTAGTATCAAAGCCTAGTGTTTGTTTTATTGAAGTGTTTTTATTTTTGAGCTAAAGATCTTCTATGACTAGTATCTTGGCACCAGGGCTGGTTGAAGGGCAGAGCAATACTAAGCTACCTTATTTTGATGGAAAAGAATATAGAGTGTGGAAGAATAAAATGAAGGTGGTCCTAAGATCCAAAGATCCTCTAGAATGAGATGTAGTAGAAAGAGGAATCAACCCAAAGGCAGCCTCAGGCTTCAAACAAGGGAAAAAAGTCTTAGATAAAGATAATCTCGCATCTGGATAAGTCTTCATACTTGCCCTGAAAGCGTCGGTGTGGGCAGACTTTGAACCTAAAGTCTGGCGGTCTTCAGACTTTGACACTTCAATCTGGAAGTCTTCATACTAGACTTTGGAAAGGTTTTGTCAACTTCAAAATAGTAAAAGAGTTTTCTCCAATAACAATGTCTCAGCAAATTCACCCCCTAAACTCCGACTAAGAAGGATATACGCCTAAAAGCAGTCTATGCACACATAAGACAGAGGACTTACCTCGCCTTAGTTCTTTCCTGCAAGTTAGTATAATTCATATACTCAACCAATCAATTCAATTCAATTCAAGCCATCGATCAATCAATCCACTTGATTCAATACCATAAATACCATCTATAAAATTTGATCGATTCGAACACCACTCACCCAAGCTGAAATAGATGGTATAGCTCACCAAAGCTTATATATAATATTAATGCTCACCGAAGCTGAAATAGATATATTAATGCTCACCAAAGCCGCTATATCTAATTATTGCTCACCAAAGCTGATAGATAATATTGCTCACCAAAGCTGATATCTATAGTGCTCACCGAAGCTGAACTACGATAAATTACTCCTAGCCAAGGATATTGTGCTTTGCACATCAATTCCTCAATTAAATACCCAACTTGGCCTAATTTCATCATGTTAAAATGTACCCGATAAAAATAATCGTCTATAGGTACACGGTCGGCCTAAGCCAAACATACAATATATTTACTTTTAAAAATCCCACTATTTATATAGTGTCTAAAAACATTTTTGGCATTGTAAACCGACGCCCCGGTAATTTCAAATTAATTACTAAAATTACTCAATTTTTGGATAATTACCCAAAATTACAACTTTCACTCAAATTGCACAATATATGATTCAATTAAATAAATCGAGCATTCCATTGCAATCAGCACGAAATTCCGATCCCCGACTATTCTGGTAAAATTTCCGGAAAATAATAAATAATTAAATAATTACCAAAATTAATTAAATAAATACCAATAAATGCCATAAATAGAAACTTAGGCCAGAAAAGGCTAATTAAATACCGAAACGGGCCCGAAAAATTTCTGAACCAATCTAGATAAATATTACAACTTATCTAGTCTCTAATTACGCTACTCTAACCACCTAACATGCATAAACGAATATTTAAATTGCTAATCCATTCTAACTAACTACCTAAACTATACTTAGTCTAAACTAATCAACCCTTAAGCATAATTAACTCCCTAAGCAAAGTTTAGTGAGTAAAATCACCGGTTTAGCGAGCCGGTGAGTCCACGGCAACGGTGACGCGACGGCAGCTGAAACTCGAGCTTACAGCGGCGCTAACGGGAGCTTGGACTAGGCCGAAAATGGCCCTGCAAGGCTCACGATTGCTGCTGGTCTTGAAAGGAGCTGTTGGTCACGGCTTCGAGTGGGCTAGCACGCGGGCTGAGTCGCGAACATGAAGGCAGCAGGTTGACGTGAGGGATGGCTGGCATCAAGCTAGGGAATCTGTGGAGGAGTCAACGTTGGGGAGGGGGATTCGCTGGTGTCTTCGTGGCAGACGGCAAGGCGAAATGGGAGCAGCAGATTCGATGGAGAGAGAGACTTCGCTGGAGGAGAAAGGTTGACTGGAGAGGGTGAGCAGTGGACGAGTGGCAGCTGCTAGCATGAGGTGGGTAGGCGTGGTCGTTGGTGGGGATGTTGCAAACGTTGGAGCGAGTTGGCAGGGTAAAAAGCTGGATGGAAGGGTGGTAGCTGGAAGGAAAAGGAGAAGACGTGTGGATGGAGGGAAGAAAAAGGCAAAAAGGGAAGTCAGCAGCTAAGGGAGGAGAGAATTGTGCAAGAGAGAGAGAGAGGGAAAGAGGGAGAGATGTGCATGAGAAGTCGGTGGGGGGAAGAAAAAGTCAAAACAAATATCTATACATAAATGCTTGGTCCCCTAAAGTCCTCATGCACATCCCCTTTGGTCCCCCACATTACTTTCTTGTATAATTTCCACACAAAAAAAAAAACTCAATTTGGTGCCAAAAGTTGCAGCCCCACACAAGCCTACAAATTCAAGCATTTCACCTTCAGTTTCTTCACAATCCTCTCTAATTTGATGTCCAATTTTGCTAGGGAGGAAGTCTACACCAAATCCACAATTTCCCTTCACCAAGTAGCTCACTTTAGAGGCCAAAAATCCCCCATATTTGGCCCCCTGAATTTCCTTTCATTCCGAATCGTCTGAATTGATTTTCCGTAAAAATCTCGAACTCGCCGAAAATTCTTCGGAAGATGAGTCCACATTTCTAAAATAAATCGTGACATAACAAAACTTTCAATTTATGAAATTGGGTTTAAATTCGCGGTCAATTTCAATCTGACACAATTTTAGCGTGACCTAACCTACCAGATAGCTTTTATGAATTTTTAGTGCAATTGACCCGTGGTCGATTATTTTCGAGCCACATTGTACATCTTCGACACATTGGAGACTTTCAGTTGTCGTGAAAATCTCGAGATTTCAAATACGGACACAGGGTACCAAAACAACAGAAAAATCGGTTTAGTACCGATCGACGAGAATTTTGCAATATGGTGGAATCACCCACACTTTAATCACATATCTCAGTCGAATCGACCTATCTCTAATCTCTGATCGATTTCGACAATGCCGTAATGACCTTTGCAGACTAACACGGTCAAGCAGTTGATTCATGGTCGAATTTTCAAGTCTATTGCGTTAAAATCTCTTAACAACTTCACCCGATAAGCTAGTTATCTCGTGAGTGGCCAACTCAGAGAAGAGAACTATAGGCGCATCAATGAAAAGCCCAACTTATTCAATCGAAAACAAAACCTGAAAATCAAGATATCACAAATGATGATGATGAGTGTTCAAAAATTTCCAACCCAAAATGGGCGTGGCTGCAAAAGTCGCTGGAACGAAAGGGAAGCTGTTTCGGTCAAAGGACCATAAGAAAGTCTATTCACAGAATCTTGAACAAAGGGGTTATCAACCCTCGAACTATAGATTTTGATTTTTTGGATTCCATCAAGGTGAATTTGTGAGAAAAATTTGCGAAGCTTTAGATGGAGAAGTCCTGTGTGGAATCATCTTATGCTTATCCCAAATTAACTACTTACTTCTATTCCAACCTATTTATTCTGGATCCCACTCATATTCAATTTACTGTGGGTGATAAAGTGTTTGATTTTGATGTTGATGTTGATCTATTGGCTGATATTATGAGAGTTGAAAGGAGTGGATTTTTGCTCATCAATGTGTCCAACGAACAGGTCACCAAGTTTTTAGTGAAGGACAGGATTCCTAGAGGAAGCATTACTTACTCTAGGATGTCTGCTTCAAATATTTTACTCCACAAGATTGTCATCAATTGTATCAAACCCAAGACTGTTCAAAACCTGACGTTTCCAGATTCGAAACAAAAATGATGTGGGTCATTTGCGATGGTGTTGCTTTCTCACTCCCTCACACAATCCTACTACACATGTACAAATCGGTCATGAAGGGAAAGGGACAACTTCCATACATAGCATTGGTAACCAAACTTTTCCAACATTTTCATATTCAGCCGCATCCAATTTTTGCTCCAGAACCATTGTTTCCATGGAAATTGGGCTTAAAATGATCTCAAAAATGAGATTAAAGGATCTTTAAGGAGCCTTGAAACTTTTGAAGATAGAATCTACGAGCAAAGCTAGTCAGGTTCTGCTGCTGAGAAGAAGCGTAAAGGGAAAAGCGTTGTCTCGCAAACTCCAAAAAGAAAACGACATGTTCTTCTTCTCCACAATGAAGACGAGACCGTCTCTGATATTGCCCTGCGTGATCCTCTTAGTTATATAGCTGTTTCTAAGGAAGAAGAAGAGGATGAGAGCAAGAAAGAACCAGAAGAAGAAAGTGAAGGAGAAGAAACTAGAGTGAAAGAGAGTGAGGAGGATGACACAGATGATGAAGAGGGAGATGTCAATATGGACATGGGACAGGAACAATCTAACAACGAAGGAGAAGACATGAAGGAAGATGATGCGGAAGATGCTGGTGAGAAGGGAACTGGTCATCAAACCAGTGCCGGAAGAGAAAGAGTAAAGGAAGGAAAAGGAGCTCCTCCTCAAACTGTAGCCACAGAGACAGGGGGAGCAAATGAGAAAACTCCTCTTATCGAACCAACTGCTAGTGATGACATCAGTCGATCTCCTCCAAATGCTGAAGAAATTTATGCATCTCATTTTCCTAAAGTTTTTCCTGAATGTCAAGACAAAGAAGCAAATTTTCAGGGAGAGCAACTCATTTCAAATGTTTAAGTCGATGTTCCTTCGCCTCTGGATACTTCACCAATGCAATTTGCCGAAGCTAGTGCCCAAACTGAACCAAAATCAAATTATCCTCGGATAATATAACTCCTTTTGGATATTAAGGCACAGCAATATAGGATGGAGGTTAAAATCTAGAAGTTGCATGCTACTCTTAGTACTACCTCAGAATCACTCACCAGAAAGGTATAGTCTCTTGATGATAAAGTTCATCCTATAAATCAGCAGGCATCACAAAATTTAGCAAAGGTTGAGACTGTCTTCCACCAGTGCCTGATTAAGCTTGAGGAGACCATGCAAACTTTGGAGGATTTCTAACTTGTTCATGTTCCTAGGCAACCCTGATCCTTTTCGAAACACATTTTTTTCTTGTGCTTATTTGATTTTCTCTTTTTGTTGTTAACAAAAAAGGGAAGAGTTTTGCAAATTAGAGCTTTGAACTGGTGCATGATTGAGTTTTTTTATGCTAGTGTGTATGGTGTTTCTTTTGTGTAGACCATTGATTAACTAAGTGCATACCTTGTGCTTGCTGGTGTGTTATCTCTATCAATTATCATGTGCTGCTAAAGTGTTGTTTTGCGGGATAATTTTCGTATTATACTTAAATCTGCATGAAAGTTTTGTCACCATCAAAAAGTAGGAGATTAATGAGAAAATTCCTACCAAGTTTTGAAGATGACAAAACTTTCTTATTCTTGTTCTTATTCTTATTCTGAAGAATAGTAGACTTCTGAAGTTATTTCACACTCTTGTCAAACTCTATTCATTCCAAAAGTCTTTCCCACTCTGATGCAATCCAGAGTGAAACCAAGTCCAGAACAAAGATATTATCATACTCAGGTTTATTGATCTTGCGACAAAGATTCAGTATGAACATAATGAAGATTTATCTGGCTTTCTAGCAAAGAATCTCACTTACATTTTATAAATACATTGATAGAATCAATCACGAATTGATGAAATAAATCTTGAATACAAGTTCCTTTTTGGGAAACATCTACTTATGGAAACCTAGATTTCGATTGTATGGGCGACGAGAATCAATGGATTTTCATCTCAATCTTCAAACGGTTATAAAATTTCCTTAATTGATTATGTCCAACGGATTGATTGAAAGAAATTCCTCTAGAGAATGCCAACGGCTAGTAAGGCATGAAGGACTATTTAAGGAGGTTATTCAATCGATTTGAAGAAAGCGTGAAAATTGAAATTCCAAAGTCTGAAGCCTTTCTAGATCACTTGTTCTTCAATGACAGCTCCCACAAATTGTACTCAAGAGAGAACATCACAAGAAGAGTGACTTAGTGAGGGAAAAAGAAATCTTCTACTGAGTGTTTGCACTCAAAACATTGTAGTTCTCTGTTAATACTTTAGTGAATTTTAGCCAGAAGGCTATCAGCGTGGGAGAATGTACGTAGACTTGATCTAAACCGAACCACTATAAATCTTGTGTGTAATTTTCTCTTCCCTTCCCTCAACTCTTTTCACCTTTATTCGTTATGATTTCTTTTTAAATATCTCAAAAATCTATTACATCTCTTTTTTATTCTGAATTTCCTTCAAAAGTCTAGTGGTGCTTTAATCAAACTCTAAGTCGTTTCCAGACTTTGCTTGCA
Organism: Eucalyptus sideroxylon; assembly: GCA_014182405.2. NCBI lineage: Eukaryota > Viridiplantae > Streptophyta > Magnoliopsida > Myrtales > Myrtaceae > Eucalyptus > Eucalyptus sideroxylon. The sequence continues at coordinate 9,542,994 of CM024557.2, forward strand.
ATATATTTTATTATACATTTATTTATCAAAAAAAAAAAAATTTAACACCTATTCACCCCCTCTAGGTGGTAGTGCTAGCATTTTCAAGATAAAGTAGAATCATTAACCGATTCATTTGCCCATCCATAAGATATTTGTAAAATAACTAATTGAGGATATTTTTAAGGAAAAAAAAAAGGATTGTGATTCTTTTAGGAGATCTTTTTTGCTTTACATGATAGTATAGAATAGCATAAATAAAAATCCCAGTGGTTTAAAAATGTTACATACGATTGCCTTGATTAAAGATTTGCATTTGTACATTTTTTTTCTTTTGATTTTTACAGCTTTGACCACGAGGCCTTTAATTTCTCCGGAGTTTATGTGTCTCTCTGTTGATCTTAAAAGTGTCATCCCATATTTCTAGTTCTCCACTAAGATAAAGTCAAAAATTGGTATTTCATCTCACGTTTATCTTGTCCATATTTCTTGAGATGTTATACGGTGACAACACAAATTGATGATCTGCAAGTCATGCAATCATGTTCTTATTGAAAATTTTAGTTACTTCCCTTTCTTTTTAGGAGAACGAATAGATCTTTGTAATTTTAAATGAAAGTATTTTGAGAGAGTGTTTGCTCCACGGTTTTACTTTTTTTGAGTCTAACAAGACAAAGGAAAATAGTGGCAAAGTTAGAATACTTGCTTTGTAATTTTTGCTTTTGGCTCCCAATTTTGTTTCGTCTAGTTTCGAATTTTAAAAAATTTCAAAGCGACAATCTGATAAAAGAATCAATATACTATCAAAACTTCATGACCACTCGCTTCAAGGCCAAAAAAATTTTCAAAGAATCCATTTGAGTGAATTCGGTTAGCTGCATTTGATTTTCCGATAAATTAAGTCACTGAAATCACTTAAGTGATTGTTTTTCACAATATAATAATTTTTGAAAGGTTTTAGCACCAAAATCAACATCATACAAAAATTATTGTACTGATTTTTTTTTTCTGACAGGGAAAAGAAATCTTGTTTGAGGTGATCAATTCTGAACACGGTGGTCATAAACCGCATCAACTAATGGTGATATGGTGTGATATATACTTGCTCTCGTGAGTGTTTTATCGTGGTGACAACTTCGTTCACAAATTTGACAAGCAAATTAGTGTTCAAGGAAATAATATGCTTGTCCGCTGAAATTGAAGCAATCAACTCGATACTTAGGAATTGCTTCAATTTGGAGTGAGCATTTACAACCCTCTTCTGGCCATTTCTTGACTTTACTTGTTATAGCAAGCTAAATCGGTTAATTCTATATTCACGCATTAGTCATGACAGGCTGGTAATGCGTGTTGGAAGAAGTGCGAAAATGACGGTGGTTGAAGTGAAGTTCATTGGATCACACTCATGCTAGTACGAATGTTGGAATCTAGTTTTGCCGCTTTTCTTCTGCCTAGGGCAAACGTAAAGGATCGCTTGACGATCATGCATTCAAAAGTGATATTGCGAATAAAGTGTCACATGTCTTTTGAGAAGCGTACTGCTTGTTTGTTCCTTGTAATGTTATGCAAGGTAAATAGGTGCTTCTTTGTTTCCTGTCCCAAGTTAATGCCTATATAATGGTGGCAGTTCTAAGGATGATGCTAAGGGGAATTTAAGGCTTCTCTCCCCCCCCCTCTCCATATCCTAAGTTTGACCACTCTTTGAGACAACTCTGAGACACCGCCCCGATCTTTGCGCCTTTCGGTGCCAACAGTTCGAGTTCAACGATGGGATTTTTCCTGCTCCCCGAAAACATTCGTGAACTGTGGAAGGAGTGGGAGCTTCGGTTGCTCGTCCTCCTCAGCTTGTTCCTCCAATTGACCCTTGCGTCTCAGGGCAGCCGGAGGAAATCCATCGTCAGGAACTGGATCCAAGTCGTGGTCTAGACGACATACCTATTGGCCGACTCCATCGCGACCCTCACACTCGGCGTCCTCTCGCACCGCTTGGCCAGCATTGAGGAAACCAAGGGGATGATCGATCCAAAGAGCCAGATCACAGCGTTCTGGGCCGTTCCTTCTCCTCCACTTGGGCGGGCCCGACACGGTCACTGCGTATGCCCTGGCGGACAAAGAGCTGTGGCTGAGGCAGTTGGCATGGCTTTGTGTCCAGGTAGGACTAGCAGGTTACATTTACTCCATGGCCTTGTCGGAGTCTACACTGTGGATGTTAGCGGAGGGTATGATCCTGGTGGGGTTCATCAAATTTGCGGAGAGGTCACTGTGTTTGTACTTGGCGAGTAGAGGTCGACTTCGAGATTCGATGCTTCCACGTCCCGTTGTCGGTCCCATATACCCAAGGAAAATGGAGCAGTTGACGCTGAAGAAGAACGAGGGTTACCAGGTCCGAGTCGATGAAATCACACAGATTCCTGGTCCGGAAGATATCTCAGTGAACAGCGATCCAGATCCTATGGTCCAAGCCTATAAGTTGTTCAAGATCTTCAAGCATCTCTTTGTGGGCCTGTCTGTCAACTCTGTCGACCTGGACGTCAACCGGCGCATGTTCGCGGATATGGATGCGGTGAAGGCTTTGAAATTATGGAGATCGAGCTCGGGTTCATGTACGATCTGCTCTTCACCAAAGCCCCGTTGCTGAACTTCGCGTGCCGAACGAGCTCGGGTTCGTTGGGTCATCAGTCTCACGGTGCCGGGTGCCATGTTGGTATTTTTCTCCTTACAAGATAAGAAGGAATACCCCACGGTGGACATCTGGATAACTTTCCTGTTGATGAGTGTGGCTATACTTCTAGAAATTCACTCGCTTCTTCAAGTAATTTCTTCCGATTGGATGCACCACTGGCGGCTTAAGAGACGCGGGAGATCCGCAATTTCGTTTGCCATCGCTCTTCTCCGGCTCAGCGCGAGCCAAAGATGGTCGAGTCGCATGGCCCAGTTCCACCTCTTGACATCATCTATCAGGTAAAGAAAAAGCATCTTCCGCCATCCGAGGTTAGCCAAGTTGTACATGGTGGTGGACGAGAACTTCTTCATCGGCTATGTTAAATTATGTCTCGAGTTTGAGCGTTTACAAAACGCGATTCGCTGGAAAAGAGAAAATATAAAATTAAATAAAAGGAGCAAGGATTTTCAATTTCACTTATGTGCAGGAGGAGGAGCCGAATTCTTCTATCCACGGTGGGCCCCTATACCATGGGCTTTTCTTCTTTTAGCCGATTGAATTAAAGGGAATGAAGTTCTCTGCACGTTGAAGAAGTGGTGGGCCCAAAGTCAAAGTGTTGACTCTGGGCACACACGCACACACGCAAATAAAAGTGGAAAAAAATCCTCACGCATAAGAAGCCAACAGTGGTGGGCCCTCGACTTTGGGCACAAGTATAAAAGGGTTTCTTCTTTGCTGGAGAGTGCCTGCCGAAACCTACGTAGAAGAGCTGCTGCACGTTCAAGCCGAGCGAGAAGAAGGAGCCGCTGCAACTTAACGTAGAAGGAAGCCACAAGTCGCACGAAGCTTCATGACATACGCGATTTCGTACGTACGCAAACCAGGTGTACGTAGAGCGTTTTTGTTTCGAGCTTGAACGTACGGTAATTTTGTGTCGTGAGTTGGGTTTGGGATTAAATTGGGCCTTGGGAAACACCGAGAGAGTATTTGAGTGACTCGAGTGTGTAATCTCCTTATATCGCTTGATCTATAGTGAAATTCGCTGCTGCTCTCCCCGTGGATGTAGGTTTTTACGACTGAACCACATAGATCTGGTGTCCAATTTATTTTTTTCATCTATCTATATTATTGTTCGATCGCTCGTCCTTAATCGCAACAAGTGGTATCAGAGCCAGGCTTGGATAAGTTGAAGCGAATCGATGGTGACAGAAGAAGTAAAAGTGAGAATCGACAGATTTGATGGGAAGGATTTTAGTTTCTGGAAGATGCAGATTGAAGATTATCTTTATCAGATGAAACTGCACTTGCCCTTATCTAGGGAGAAACCAGAGACGATGAAGCAAGCTGATTGGGATTTGCTGGATAGACGAGCTATGGGTGTTATTTGGCTAACATTGGCTCGTAACGTCGTGTTTAACATCTTGAAGGAGAAGACCACTGCTGATTTGATGCAAGCCCTGTCGAATATATATGAGAAGCCCTCTGCGATCAACAATGTCTATTTGATGCGACGCCTGTTTAATTTGGAGATGAGCGAAGGTGCGTCAGTTGCAGATCATATCAATGAATTCAATGTGATTGTTAGTCAATTGAGTTCAGTTGAGATTGACTTGAAAATAAGGTACGTGCTTTGATTCTACTATCCTCATTGCCTGATAATCGGAATACTACTGTTACTGCTGTTAGTAATTCGTCTGGGTCAACAAGTTTAACGTTTGATGGGGTTCGAGATTTGATTCTGAGCGAGGACATTCGTAGAAAAGAATCTGGCGAACCTATATCTACTGCTTTAGTAGGTGAAAATAGAGGAAGATCTATAACACGTGTGGGTAAGAGTAATACTAATATGAACAGACGTAATCAATCTAGGACAGCTAATGTTGTCTGTTGGAGTTGTGACAAGAGAGGGCATCTTAGAAGGGATTGCCTTAAGTTGAAGAATGAGAAGGGTAAGGGAATTATAGTTGATTCTGCAGATAATGTTGCAGCTGTAGCAGATAATGCCGATTATGACTTGTCTATCACTAATGATTCATCGCTTGATGGATGGATTATGGATTCTGGTTGTTTTTTTCATGTCACACCAAATAAAAACTGGTTTATCACTTATCAGTGCACAAGTAGTAGTAAAGTCCAGTTAGGAAACAACGCTAAGTGCGATATTGTGGGTGTTGGTGATGTTAAAATCAGAATGCATGATGGTACCGTGAGGACATTGACTAGAGTGAGGCATGTTCCAGAATTGAAAAAGAACTTAATTTCCTTGGGTGCTCTAGATTCAGTTGGTTGCAGGTATTCTTCAAAAGATGGAGTTCTGAAGGTTGTTTGAGGTGCCTTGGTGATAATGAAAAGAATCAAGGATGGAGGCCTGTATAAACTTCAAGGTGAGACAGTGACAAATTTCGCTGTGGAGACGTCGGATGCATCTGTTCAAGGGTCTATGGACTGCTCGAAGAAGACCTGGGTGTTTGTGCCAATGCACAAGTTTGATGCTGGTGTCAGGATCTCGCGGTTGAGAGCTTCGATCGAGACAGAGACTAGTAAGTCGATCAAGCATATGCGGACTGACAGTAGCATGGAGTTCTGCTCAGAGCTGGCAAATAAATTCTGCATGAAAGATGGCATAGTGAAACATCGCACTAGTGCCAGTAAATCACAACAATTTGCAAAATTGATTAGCAGAACATTACTAGAGACGGCCCGAAAAATTATCTCTAGTGCTGGTATTGCTAGGAGAATCCTAGCTGATATGCTTAGTACAGTAAGCTGTCCGGTGAATAGATCTCCATCAACTGCTATTGAATGGCGGACTCTTAAAGAAGTATGGTCAGGTAACGTTGCTGGTTATTCTATTATTAGAATGTTTGATTGCCGATGTTATTTTCGAGTGAGTGATGGTAAGCTCAATTGGAGGATAATGTTCATATTCCATGGCTATGCACAAAGTGAGTGGGGCAATCAGTTGTGGTGCCCGGATATAAATTCACCTATTGTCAGCAGAGAAGTTACCCTTGATGAGTCTCCAATACTTCTGGCTAGGAGTGTTTGTGGCAGTGTTAATACGGATCTAGACGGTGTTCAGCTTGAGGTGGAGTTGCGATCAGAAACTCCTAAGGTAGCGAATATGGGTACTAGCAAAGTAATCGACACATATGGTGCTTATAGCGAGGTGGAGCCTATAGAGCTAATGTTGCTGTAACTGCTGAAATTAACAATGTACGTATTTGATCTCATGACAGATATGAATGTAACAATGGTTTTGCTTTATCTGCGGTTGAGAAGGTTGCATCGGAAAATCCTTGCGGAGTAGTTAAAGGTATATGTGGAGTTGGTATTCTGATGAGGTCCTCGGTTATGGCGAACTTCAAGCGATGCTTGGACTTGGATAATATCTATGGCGATTGAGCCCATTGGGAGCTATGGGAAAGTAGCAGCAGAATTTGAATTTTTACGAAGTAATTGCAATTTGGCTCAAACATCGAGCCAAGGTGGAGATTATTAAATTATGTCTCGAGTTTGAGCGTTTACAAAACGCGATTTGCTGGAAAAGAGAAAATATAAAATTAAATAAAAGGAGCAAGGATTTTCAATTTCACTTATCTGCAGGAGGAGGAGCCGAATTCTTCTATCCACAGTGGGCCCCTACACCATGGGCTTTTCTTCTTTTAGCCGATTGAATTAAAGGGAAAGAAGTTCTCTGCACGTTGAAGAAGTGGTGGGCCCAGAGTCAAAGTGTTGACTCTGGGCACACACGCACACGCAAATAAAAGAGGAAAAAAATCCTCACGCGTAAGAAGCCAACAGTGGTGGGCTCTCGACTTTGGGCACACGTATAAAAGGGTTTCTTCTTTGCTGGAGAGTGCTTGCCGAAACCTACGTAGAAGAGCTGCTGCACGTTCAAGTCGAGCGAGAAGAAGGAGCAGCTGCAGCTTAACGTAGAAGGAAGCCGCAGATCGCACGAAGCTTCAAGACATACGCAATTTCGTACGTACGCAAACCAGGCATACGTAGAGCGTTTTTGTTTCGAACTTGAACGCATGGCAATTTTGTGTTGTGAGTTGGGTTTGGGATTAAGTTAGGGCTTGGGAAACGCCGAGAAAGTGTTTGAGTGATTTGAGTGTGTAATATCTTTGTATCGCTTGATTTATAGTGAAATTCGCTGTTGCTCTTCTCGTGGATGTAGGTCTTTACGACTAAACCACATAAATCTGGTGTCCGATTTATTTTCTTCAACTGTCTATATTATTGTTCGATCACTCGCCCCTATCGCAACAAGCTACAAAAATTTCGACCGCAAAATCTAAGGGTTGATCTTCCATCGCTTGAGGGAGATGACCACAAGTCTGGAACAAACCGTCGAATTGAAGAGCGGGTTGGCAAGTCTTAAGCTGGAGGCAAGCAATCTACTAAGGCGGTCGAACTGTGATCATCTGATATGGAGTCTGGATGAGATGGAGTTTGACCAGATCCTCATCTGGCACATCGCCACTGAGCTCTGTTACTACAAAGACAGGGGCAGCATGCAGCCCGAGGAGTACCGGAACTCCAAAATGAGTAAGTTGGTCGGTACATGTTCTTTTATTAGTATTCTATCCTTCCATGTTGCCAACAGGGACAGGGGTGGTCCGATATGAAGACACTTTGGTCGAAGCTCATAAGTTCTACGACGACAAGCTAATGACGTCGTCGAGGAAGAAAGGCAGCATCTCATCGGTCGTCATCGAGTGGGTGCATAAATTATTCAAGAAAGAGGCACGCGTCCACACCTGCTTTGGCAGCTGCAAAGAGCAGCACAAGTTTAGAGTGTCGAGCGATCTGCGCTATCTCTGCCCTATTCTGCTTCAAGTGAGAACTCCCCTCCCCGCATGGAAGCTGCGCGGAGCCAAAAGCACGTCGGTGCTGTTCGACGCGTGTCACCTTGCCGACCAGTTGAGATCTGTCGATACGTGGGATATAATCAGCAAGGTCTGGGTGAGGATGCTGGTTTACGCGGCTTGCCAGTGCACAGGCCACTAACGTTGCGAGAGCCTGAGCAGAGGAGGAGAGCTTCTCAGCCACGTTTGGCTTCTCATGGCGCATCTCGGCGTAGCGCAGCCAGTACAGACTTCCGGAGCACCAATCATTACCAAACTGATCGTGAAGTAGAAGTTTCAGGTGGAATGTGTCTTTTGGTGAAACGTGGTGTTCTAGTTGAGTGAGATAAATAAGGTAAACTCGTCATCACGTTGAGAGGGTGAGAGGTTGATTGTACTTCAGTGCGTGTTGCACTGTGGAGTCGAGTCAGAAATAATGAAATCGCGTGTATCAGTTATTATTCACCAGAGGCATTCCCCTGAAGCCAAGCCAAGTGGCGACGGGAGAACTTTTGAGTCCCCTCTCGAAATGGTTAGTAACTTTCCTACGCATCCGCAATTAGTGATTCCTCCAAGTGGCTCGTGTTTTTTCTCATACACGATTTTGGTTAGTAACTCCTTAACGTAATAGACTTTCGTAAGATTTTAGTTTTGAGTAAGTAAATATGTATGCGATAGTAATTTCTTGGGGAAAAGGCAAAAAACCATAATGACATTATATGTAAAACCCAGCAAATAAATGAAAAGAAAAGAGACTTTTTTTTTGGGCGGGTGTCTTTTGACTGCTATTTATAAATTCTCTTTATAGACAAAAGGAAAAGGGTTAATAAAGAAACAAATCAAATCATATGTTACAAAAACATTGCAAATTGATGGTAGTCATAATTTCCATTAAAGCCGTTATAAAACGAGGGCGTGAATATTTTAAAACCATCGAAATATCCGATAGAATGTTGGTGGCTTCTCCGATGGATGATGACCAACCATGATGAATGGCAGACCAATGAGACTTGTGGGCTGTGCGGGAGCTGTTTTCAATTTGGAACTTGAATGCGTAGATGATTATTCGGTGGAGTTAGTGCACAAAGTTTGCGTCCTCAATTTTTTAGAACAAAACGATGAATTGAAAAGAAAATTAGATCACAATGGCCACATTTCCAACATGGAATGGGGAGATGAGGGTTCGAATCCCTACCTTTTCAAGAGTTGAGGTGGGGACGAATTAATTTCAAGTGTGGGTTTTGACTCCCACGCGCGTGTTATGCATTGACAAAATTCCGAGTGAGAGTTAGAATATAAATAAAGTAGGACTGACCAAAAAAATAGATAATAAAAAATAAATGAATAAAAGAAATTAACAAATGGGTTTAATGAGGATTGGGCTGATTCTATTTCTAATTGGTTTGCGGTTTGATTTAAGACGGGCTTGACTCATCCCTAAATTTTTGAGCTCGTTCAATTCTTTATACGAAATGGGTTTATTTCAATTGAGGAGGTTTGATATAAGAGCCCAGTACTATCCCGAGCTTAAGAGCTGAAACCCATGAAAGCAAAGATATGGCCCGTGATCGAGCTGGGCCGAAGAGTCCAGTCCCATTTCAGACTGGGCCCAAAGGCCCCACCCGATTCCCCATTTTCCAGGTAAATAATAAATAAATAAATTCGGAAATGCAAATTTAGAAACTTAGTTAGAAAAAAAATAAGCCTTCTTTAGGTTGTTAGATTTTTTTGCATTATGCTACGTTTGTATTTACGGAGAATTAATGATTTGGAAAATATTTTTTTCAAAATGATTGCTTGTATTGCATATAAAAATGAAAAAAAAAATGAAAAATATTTTTATTGTCCCTAAAAATATTAATACATAAATTGTTGCCGATAATGAAGGATTTCTTGTTGACTAATTATTTCAACTAATACAAGCTATTGTTCTTATGGAAATATTTTCCAAATCATTTATTTTCCATAGAAACAAACAAAGTCTAAAGGTATATAAAGCACGACTCTAATGAATCCAAGAACTTAAAGAAAATCACATATATGAGCTCCAACTCGTGGTTGTTTGACAAAGTATATGTGATTTCGGTACTCAAATTCAATTTAATTCAATCCTTTTCATTCTCCAAATATATGTGGTCAAATAAAAAATAAAAAATAAAAACAGCTTCAATAGAATTCATATGATTTGATCATCATCATCAAATAATTATCGTGTTCCAAACTTTAGGAATCAAAAACCACCAAAAACCGAGTTGTTTGGTCTGTTTCCAACACTCACTTCTAATATGAGCTCCAACTTGAGGCCGATTGGTGAAACATGCGCGATTTTGGTACTCAAATTCAATAAGATATCCTTCTTTTCATTTCTATAAACACATATGGTTAATAAATAAAAACGGCTTCAACAGAATTCATATGATTCGATCATCATCATCAAATAATTTACAATTTTTTTCTCCATTTTCTATTCATGTCCAGAAGCCGCATCCAACGGCCAGGATTATTCGAGCTTGAAATCCGCCAAAGCCGAATCGAGTCCCGAAATGGTTTTTGTCTTCTTCTGCTGTCTTTCGAGAAACACGTCCAAATCCCAGTGTAGGCCCAGCCATTACAGTCCGCCCCACCTCTATGCTCCCAATAATTAATCCCGCTCTTATCATCTAAATTATTTATAAAAAATGGTGGGACCATCCTAATATTTTTAATAAAACCGCCGAAACGAAGGTTTTTTTTTTTTTGGCAATATAATGTTAACAAATTCATAGTTACATGGTAGGCCGCCTTCTAATCATTAAAAAAAATTAAAAGTTAATATCATGAAAATCCCAAATTATTACACATTTGATAAATTTACCACAACCTAATTTTTTTACTACAAAAATCTCAAATTAATATATTCGTGATAAATTTATTCAAAGTCAATACACTTGTGACAAATCATTGTTGAACTATTAAGTCAGGTAACATGTAATAGTTAACTGATGTACCAACTTAGGATTTTATTATCCTTTTGTCACAGTTGTACCCATTTCATGATTTTTTATGATATTAATTTAATTTAACAAAGAGTATATTTGTCATGACGATTAAAAACTTAGTTTTGAGTAAAGTTGTTACGGTGTACAAATTTTGAGTTTTTTGTTATTATTTGGAGTAAATTTAGTACCAATTTGAGATTTTCGTTAGGGTTAATACCCTAAAAAACCCCAAACTGGTACACTTGTGACAAATTTACCCCAAACTATTTTTTGACCACCAAAACCCCAAACGGTACATATGTGATGATCTACCCTCCAGTTAGCTTAGTTAGCTTAGTTCGATTTTTTTTAGTTAATTTTTGACGACGTGGTTGCCGACGACGTGGCCATGTGGAAATTCATAAGTTTAATACCATTAAAAACCTCAAACTGGTATATTTATGACAAATTTACCCCAAACTGGTATATTTATGACAAATTTACCCCAAGTTGGTATATTTACGACAAATTTACTCTAAATTAATTTTTTCGATCATAAAAAATCTAAATTGGTACACGTGCGGCATATTTACCCTCTTTCAATTTTCCCAAATTTGACTGAGTTGTGATGTCCAATCAATTTTATTTTCCAGATTACTCTAACATTGCCTCCGTATCATTAATACTTGATTTTTTTTCTTTTATTTGGGAAAATTGAAAGAGGGTAAATGTGTCGCACATGTATCAATTTAGGTTTTTTATGATCGAAAAAATTAATTTAGAGTAAATTTGTCGTAAATATACCAACTTGGGGTAAATTTGTCATAAATATACCAGTTTTGGGTAAATTTGTCATAAATATACCAGCTTGGGGTTTTTAATGGTATTAAACTTATGAATTTCCACATGGATTGCCACGTCAAAGAATCACGTCAAGCAAAATTAACGGAAAAATCGAACGGAAGCTAACGGAGGGTAGATTTGTCACATATGTACCAGGTTTGGGGTTTTTTAGGGTATTAACCCTTTTCGTTATATTAATCTAAAAATTAAATATATAAAGTCATTTTTTTGGGTCAAAATATAAAATAGCTTTAAAGGTTTATATCTATATCAAGGAGTGGGTGGGGCCTTTCTCCAGACTCTTTTTAACTGTTGACATCTAAATTTTAGCGATCTAATCATTTATTTATTGCATAGGAAATTATGGGTTAATTTTATTCTTGAAAAAATATTAATTGCATAGCATATAAATTCATGTGTATTTATTTTAATTTATATTTTTTACATTTATTTATTGGATCAGTGGCGGATGGTTTCGAATTAATGGTTCGAACTTTAAATTGACATGCCGGATTAGGCCCACGAATGGAGCAAATTAGCTTTTTTTTTTTTTTTTTTAATTAATTATATTGTGAGAAATAGAGATTTGATATGATATTACAATAGATTTTTAGAATTTGAGAAAATCGCTTTACAATCTCATCTTTGGCAATATGCAATAAAATCAATGGAGAATATTCAGGAGATGAGGAAAATAAAAAGATTTTTTGTGATCCGGAGATTATAGGCAATTTTCGTGTATATTGAAAAGAGATGAAATATTCCAAAAAGATTGCATTTGTTTTGCCTATAAAAGGGTTAAACATATAGGGTTTCGGGGGCTTTTTTTCTGGTGTTCTAGGTCAAAAATTGAACAAAAGGAAGAGAAAAGCTTTTTTTGCTTTCGGGGGTTTTCTTCTTCGAATGAGGGAACACAAAAAGAAAGAGAAAAAGTCTGCTAAGGGAAAAAGCTGGTGGAAAAGTCAACAAAGTAAAAGCAGAACAAGGAGAAGTGACGTGAGGGACGTGAGGTGAGAGTGAAGAAAAGAAAAGGATAAAAAAAAAAAACAGAGGAAAGCAGAAGCACTGTTCTTCTTCTTGGCCGTGTCCCCCGCTCGCCGCTCCGACGTTGCTGTTTTTGCCTGACCCGCGACCAGCTAGCCCGCACCGGCCCGCGACGCCGCCTCTGGTCCGGCTCTTGCCGCTCGCTCGCCCGCCCGCGCGTCCACCGTCGCCGCTGCTGCCTCCGCCTTCGACGCCAGCAGCCGCGACCTAGTGCTCGACGCCTCTGCTGTCCCCGCCGAGCTCCCCTGCCGCTGAGCTGCCTTCCGTCCGCGATCGCCCAGTGCAGATCCCGCGTTCGCTGAGCCCCTCGCCGCGCCGCCGAGACTCCTGCAAGCCCGAAGCTCCGCCTCTCGTCGAGCCCTCCTGCTGCTGGGTCCTCCTCTGTTCCGACGTCCAACAGATCTGCTCCGACGCCCAGCAGATCTGTTCCGAGCCTTCTCCGAGCGAAGCTGCCTACTGCTCCGCCCATGCCGCTCCAACCAGCGACCTGAAGCCTGCCTGTGATGCCGCCCCTGCTGCCGAGTTCCCTGTTGCCAGCTCGGGCTCTGTTTTTTCTCGAGCCGTTGTTCGCTGTTCTTGCTCTGGTCGCACGGCTCCGACTGACCCGCGACACCACCCGCGACCTGCTACTGCCGCCGGACCGCTCGCCGCCGATCCGCCCGTCGCCGGTCCTCGCCGGAGCTCCGTACGCCTACGACCGCGACCGGTGACCGGCGGTGACCAGACATCACACGAGCACAGGCCTCGCTTAGGAAGAAAAAAAGGAAAATTAAATTAGGTAGTGTTTTTTTCTGGTAAAAAAATTAGGTAGTGTTTTTGTTTATTTTATTTATTTATTTATTTGTTTTGTTTTTTTAGTGGAATTGCTCCTTAAATGTATGATTGATTATCCGATACGAAATAATCTCTTAAATAAGGGATTGACAGTCCGATTTTCGTGCACGAAATTCGACTTACAATCGCCCGGAAAATCGCCAGTCCGATCTCTCACTCAATATTCGATTCGCGGTTTTATTAAAATTGGCCAACCTGATCTCATGTGCGAAATATAGTTTGTCAATTTATGGATATCAATCATATCTTGACCTGATTTGCCGTTGTGTTGGTTGAATCAATTTTATTTTCGTAAAAAGAAAAAATTCAAAAAAAATTGAGTTATGATTAGGTTTGTTTTAGAATATTTCTTGTTATCTGGCATATAAGGGATTTTATTTCAAATTTTATAAAAAAATAAATAAATATCCAAAAAAATGCATTCATTTAGGATGTTCATTTTTTTTTTAATTTAAATTGCATATTTAATTATTTGGCAATTTTAAATTTCGAATTTAATAAAAGAAAACGAAAAAAATAGAATTAGAGAATTCTTTGCACGTTATTACATATTAGGATAGATCACATGCTTATTAAGTAAAACAAAAATCATGTGCACGTCATACAGAATTAGGTTCATGAAATGTACGTCATTTAGTGATTATTGCTAGGTTCATTTAATTAGAAATTGCCCGTCATTAATATTAGGTCATTTTGGTTAATTTAGATTGCATATTTAATTATTGCATGTTCATTAAGAAAACACAATATATATATACTCATTCATATAGTTTAGGCTATATTACCATGACATATCATTGCATGTTAGATTAGTAGCATTGCATTGCATATAGATTAGATTCTCGTTAATTAAGTGAAAACAAAAAAAAAAAAAAGAAATTACGTGTTAATTAGAAATCATTTTCAGAGTTGTCGATGTAAATTCTAATATAACATTTTTGACACCTAATTTATGATTTTTTTTAAAAAAATTTTTATTCATTTTAAAATGAAATGGAGGATAATAAAAAAAATAAAACATTTGGGTTTGTGGAGGGAGATTTCAAAAGAAATTGAATAATGAAGCGTTTTTCTTGTTGAACACATATCTTCATTTCAAAATTTAAAAAAATTTCGGTTGTGTGATTTTGGAGCCTTTTTACTGTTGGATGGTTGAGCGAACATTTGCAAATCTTCAACAACTTTGAGCACTTTCACTATAAAATGCGAGGCTTCGGAACCGAGCGTGGGGAGTTTCTCTTCATTGATCGTCCAAGAAAAAAATAGCAAATTGAAGAGAAAAAGAGAAGAAGTACAATGGTAGAAAGTGAATGGGGGAGGTTTTCGGCAGAGAGTGAGAGAGCCAAGTCAGAGAGAGAGTGTCAGGTGAGAGAGAAAAGTCAGAAAAAGAAGAAAAAGGAAGGGAGAGAAGAAGCCGTCCGTAGGTCTTCGAGAGGAGCAAGAAAAGAAACTTGAGGAAAAGAGAAAAGCAAAAAGCAAAACAGAGGTGAAAAGACAGTTACTGTTCACTGTCTTCTTCCCTTGTTGCACGCATCAATGCAGCAGCAGCCAGCCACCCTCGTCCGAGATCCCCTGCTCGCACCGCCGCTCAACTCCACCAGCATTTGCCGCCGGAACTCCACAGCCGCGAGCACCCCCCACGATTCTGCCCGGAGACCGACGCCACCGCCTTTGCTCACCTGTCACCGGTGCCACTGTTGCTGACCGCGCCTAACGATCGAGCGCTGGCGCCACTGTCTTCGAGTTCCAGATTCCGCCGACGACCCACGAGCGTCGACGCCGAAGCATCACCGCCACGTCCGCCCGGTGCCTAACGTCCTGCCGACCCGCGTCGCTCGCCGCCCCGAAGCTAGCCGCAACCGCTCGGTGTCCGACGCCTCCTCCTCCGTGCGACGATTTTGCAGCCGCTCGTGCCCGCTGCGTGGCACCACCACCGCTCGCCTCCCCTGTTTCGCTGCTGGTCTAGTTGAGTTCCGCTCTTGCCGGAGCTCCGACGACCACCAAGCTCCGGTCACCAGGACCCATCACCCTTGGTGAGCCACCATCGCAGTTCAGCCATTACTGCTTCCTCGCCATTTCTTCAAGTCCATCGTGAGTTAGATTAGGTAAATTTTTAGGTATTTGGTTTCATAGTTTTTTTTATTTATTTACTTATTATATATTCTAATTTTTTATTTACTTATTATTTATTCTAACTTGATTTGCTTTGATTTATTTTTATCATTAGGAAATTTGTCATATTAAGTTATGATAATCAAAAATATTGACCCGCGAGATGTCGGGTTAGATTTTTGATTATTTCAACTTTTTATGGCGAAATTCATGAATTACTTTGCATCATTGATTCATATTAAAATGCCATTGATTTACATGGATGGATTTTTATTTTGGTGTGTTATTATTACTTGCTCATCACATATCATGCATCAAATGTCATATCTAGAATTTAGATATTTAGGTCCATATGCATTTCATATTTAAAACTTCGCATTTTAGTTTTTTTAAGATTCATGTAGAATTAGGATGATTTTCCTTTAATAAAACCAAAAAAAAAAAAAAAAATGTTATTTAGGTTATATAGATTTCATAATGTGCACATTACATATTGCGTTTTAATTAGTGGGTTATAAGTTAATGTTTTAACATTCTCATTATGTAGTTTTTAAAATATATATATATATATATATATATATATATATATATATATATATAAAATGCCAAAAAAATTAGCATTGTATCATTACGTTACTTTCTTTTTAATAAAAATTACTAGGTCATTTCAAATGAAAAAAAAAGAAAACACAAAAGTCATTTTCTTGGTTAGTTAATAAGTTAATTCATAATTAATCTCATATCATCATTATTTAGTGTAGGTTGCATATGTGTAATAAAAATAGCATCATAAAAAAAAAAATCATAAAAGAGCATGCAAGTAGAAATACCATGTCATTCATCTCATATCACGTAGCACATGCATATTTAGGATTATATAAATTAAATTGCATATATATAGTGATAAGTTTAAGTCATATCATATGATTTGCATCTCGCATGTCATTAAAATAAAATCAATGCATATTAAATTTAGATTAAGATTGCATATAATTAACATTTAAAAAAAAAATTAGGTGTCACGTCATTTAGAAATCATGTTTAGGACATGCAATTTTATTAGCATTTTTTATTTGAATGTTATTTTATTGATTGCACACTCGCATGACTACCATTTGCATGTTAGTAGCTTAGGTTTAAATTAATCAACATTGCTTGCAAAATATTTTTTAAAATTAAAATAAAAGGTACCAAAAGGGCGTTAGACTAATCTAGCATAATCATGTCCCCGAACCTATTGAATCTCTGGTTCGTAATAGTAAAGTATTCTCCCATACTTTACTTGGGTTTCCAACCATCCCTAATTGGTTAGTGGCGGCTCCAAATTGAAATTGCATGTTTAAATGAATTAATTTCTATCAAGTCGCGATTGGTAGGACTTGGGAGGGTCCGTGCCAAGTGTTCGGACTTAGTAATCCATTAGCCTTCTTTAGGTAATTCACCCTTCAAAAAAATTTGGGAAGGTCGCGACAAACACTACAGATGCTTTCATTGCTATGAGGTAAGTTATGCATTTTTTATTTTGCTTTCTTAAGTGTTAAATTGGTGGTTTGCACACCCGCATGATAACCTCACATATTAGGGAGATAAATTAAAATCAATTCAAGCTACTTGCTAAACATTTTTCAAAATAAAAGAGAAATGTATTGAAAGGGCGTTAGAGAAATCTAATGTAATCAGGTCTCCGTACCCAAAATTTCTGAGCCTTGCCTAATCCAACAAAAAGAGAGTTTATGGAAGGTAAAGGGAATTTGTCATCCTAGAGAAAAAGGTTAAGAAGCTGGTAATTAATTACCAATCTCATATTTTCTCGGTTTTGCTCAGCACGCTTGTTAACATAGAAGGCTTCACAAGTGGGGAATTATTCGCACGGTATGAACAGTAACAGTAAACAATGATTTCCCTATCCTACTGTTACAGTAAAAGTGAACAGTAACTTGCTACAGTGAAATTGTGTGGACATTGGTCTTGTTCAGCGGACGACTCCTATTATTTTACTTAGGTGTCTAATCAACCTACCATAAACTGATTAGTGGCGACTCCCTTTTGCATGCTAGATATTTGAACTTAAGTCGCGAATTGGTATGGGCTTGGAAGAGCCCGAGTTAAGTTTAGGCTTAGCAATCCATTAGCCTAATTTTAGGTGGTGAAGCCGAAAATTTGGTCGCGACAGCTTGGCGACTCCGCTGGGGATTTTGAGTTGAAACTCTTAGTGGACTTAGGCCAATTTTTCTTTTCTTTTGAAAAATGTTTTTGTTTGGCAACGAGGATTCCAAATACGTCCCTAACATTTAAGGTGTTAAATGTTCCTACAGGATAGGAGGTATAATGGGAAGTGTTTGCTAACCTCTGTTTTGTAGGAAGGTGAATGAATCTATGATTTATTTTCGTGTTGAAGTGTTGTTTAATCTAAACTGTTGTGCATGCCTTACATTTGCACTACACTCTAGCACACACAACCCGCCACTGGACTTGGGCCACATAGGATTATCTAGGATGGTATCGAGATGGATACCACTCTGACCGCATGCCCGCGGTACGAGTCACCCATCTCGATCCCGAAATTTCTATTTTTGTGTCAAGAGTACCCACCTCGGTCCGCATACTCGCGACCTGGGTCGGCTTTTTGACCAAGCCGGAGTCATGAGGACTCGACGTAATCCGCACGCCCGTGGCTAGTCTGATCATCTTTAAGTCTAGGCATTAACTGATAAAGTAAAGTGGGGGTCTCACCGGTTGGGGAAAGTGTTGATGTAGGGTTAGAGGAGGGTTCGAAGAATAGCTATCAACAATGGAGGAGTAGAAATCGAACCTCACATCTCATGTACATGTCTATGTGATTGCCATTAATTTTCCTAGGTGAAGTAAGTCTTCTATTCCTATACCATGCAATATAATTTTTTATGCTTTTGGTTCGTTCATGACAAGCTAGGTTAGTCATTTGATTTAATTTCTTTGTCAATTAAAAATGAAATGAGGAAATTTCCATGCAATGAATCATTTGGAAAATAAAAAAACTTCGGAGAATTTTTTTTCAATTCATGTCTAGGAAATTTGATTTCGCTAGGGTGTTTATTTTTCTAGCTCTCTTTAGGAAATTCCCTTCTTGTACGCACTTTTCATGAAAAAAAAAATGAAAAATTGATTAGATCATTGTCATGGATTGGTTCTCTATTTACATTTTGTGCTTACATATTCAAATTAGGTGATAACGGATCCCCCACATTCGCCCATAATTACGTGATCAAGAGCTAAAATGGCCGACCAAACTGAAATGCGTGATCGTATGTCCGCTATGGAGACCAACTCCAACAGTTAGTCACCTCTATGCAGCTCTGACAACTTAAAACCAATCCCTCCAAGTGGATTCGACTCCTACACCTGCTCTCCCCAAGACTGTAGTTCCGAAGTAGGCAAACAAGGTCCAAATGGGCAAGGATGACATGCTTGAACTGGAAGATGACACATTGTCGGTCACTGCCGAAAAAACTAAGCCTGATAATGACCCTAAGACAGAGCGAGATGAAGCGGAAGTGATGGACACTCTAGGGCAGCCAAGTGGCAAATTCGATTATTTTGTGAAGTATTCGGCTCCTCTCAACTTTTACATTGACCCTCGCGACATAGTTCCAAATGGATGGGATGGCATGGATGATCCGACGCCTTCAAAGACAGAGAGCTCTGATGACGCCCTAGAAGGAATCACAAGTCTGTTCGATGATCTCTTCATAGGAGTCATTAACGAAGGACTTTCGGAAGACATGAGCATTAGCATGCAAGAGTAACTTGTTACTGTTGCACATTCCCCTACGCAGAAATTTTTATCGCTTTCTAGGAATTTTTATCGTTTTTTAGGAATTGTTTTCACTTTTTAGGAATTGTTTTCGATTTCTTCTTTTGCTTTCTTTTTAGGGATTAGGAATCGCAATTTCCATTTAATATATGTAATTGATTGATAAATTTCAATGAAATTACAAGTTTTATTTTGAGGGCATGATAAGGTACACCAAACCAGCCCGATGATGATATCCAACCGATAAACAAAAAGAAAAATCCAATGAGAATTCTGAGGCCTGGGCTTCATCATGCTTTCTCATGTCAAAATGTTTCAAAAAATGCTTTTGCAAAATAATTTCAAAAAAATATGATTTCCCCTATTTGTCTTTTTAATCCTTCTACTTCATATTTCAGGAACGATCATATAACATGCAAAGGTGCGGAAAATGGTCCAATCCAACGCAACAAGTGTTGATAATGATGATCCCGAAGACTCGATTGAAGATTCCATTAAGGTGCAACATAGCTGGAAACAACATGAAAAAGCTTAGGCTCTTACGTCCGAGTAGACCGTCACTATTAATTTAGGTGACACTGAAGAAGCCAAGAAGGTGAAAATTATGGCAAATCTCCCCAAAGACGAGGCCAGGCGCCTAATTCAACTACTGAAAGAATATTAAGACATTTTTGCATGGACCGACGCTGACATGCTTGGTTTAGGCCCATCAATCGTGAAGCACTCTTTGCCTACTAATTCGGATGTGCCACCTAAGAAGTAAAGGCTACAAAAGACAAAACCCGACCTCTCAAAGAAGATAGAGGAAGAAGTGATGAATCTTCTGAAAGTGAGATTCATTGAAGTCTCGCAATACCCTGAATGGGTGGCTAAACTTGATTGATGAGAAAGGACTGAAGGCTCTTTGCCATGGCCAAACTTATCAACAACGAATGGCCAAATCCTTCAACCAAAAGGTATGACCGAGACATTTCGAGGTAAATGATCTTGTTCTAAGGAAGCTGTTGCCAATTTTTCCAAATCCTAGGAGCAAGTTTGCTCCGAATTACAATGGTCTATATGTGGTGAAGAAGGTACTTCCTGGAGGTGCCTTAATCTTGGCAGAAATGGATGGTTGTGAGTTTTCCACTCTAGTTAATTCTGACGCTATCAATAAATATTACCCATGATAAAACTTGCTTTGTCATGTTTTGAATTGCAAGCATTTCTGTGATGAATAAATTGTTTCAATGAGTTACAAATTCAATGGTCCAAATTTGTTACAAATCTTGCATGTTTTCCTTGATTAATTGTGTGAGATAAATTAAATGTGTTAAATGGGATACTTTAGAATGACGAAAGGCAAGCTTGATTCCATACATTGTTTCATACACTAATCCCTGGTGAGTTGTGTGGAAAAATTCCATACCCATGAGGAAAAGGGTGATCTCGCAAAGGGTACGTCAACCGAGGTGATGAGAGGCAGTTTCTTCCTCTACTCAAAACACTACAGGTATACCCATTATTTAGCCCTTTGAACCCACACACATGAAGAGCTTTTTAAATTATCCATATCAAGGATTATCCCATATTGGGACAAAATTTGAAATGCACTAGGAATTTTCTTATTCATACTTGCTTCGATCTTCGAGTATTGCTTTCGCAGTGTAGCTTATATGGTAATTGAAGTGCCTTAGGATGACGAAAAGCAGTTCTTTCTCTATCCCACACACTTTTATCCATTGCATAGCCCATTTGAGCCTATAAATTTGTTTCATATTAAACTCAGTTGGTGATCATCCCATACACTAGAGCAAGGCAAGAAAAAACAAACCATTCAAATAGCATGGTCTAGAATGATAAAGGATGAAGGTTGTGCAAGTTCAAAGAAAATAAGTGCAAAAAAGGGGCATGAAAAAACTTGCTATGTCATGTTTTGAATTGCAAATCACGATCGGTGAATCTTCTCCGGCGAAAACGGAGAGGAAGGCGGTCAAGGGGCAAAGCGGTGGGTAGGCAGGTGATGTTGAAAAGCGGAGTCAGAGCTATTGTCGACCGGTCTTATTGGTCAAGAAAGCATCGAGCATTTCTGTGATGAATAAATTGTCTCAATGAGTTACAAATTCAATGGGCCAAATTTGTTACAAATCTTGCATGGTTTCCTTGATGAATTGTGTGAGATAGATTAAATGTGTCAAATGAGATACTTTAGAATGACGAAAGGCAAGCTTGATTCCATACATTGTTTCATACACTAATCCCTGGTGAGTTGTGTGGAAAAATTCCATACCCATGAGGAAAAGGGTGATCTCGCAAAGGGTACGTCAACCGAGGTGATGAGAGGCAGTTTCTTCCTCTACTCGAAACACTACAGATATACGCATTGTTTAGCCCTTTGAACCCACACACATGAAGAGCTTTTTAAATTATCCATATCAAGGATTATCCCATATTGGGACACAATTTGAAATGAACTAGGAATTTTCTTATTCATACTTGCTTCGATCTTCGAGTATTGCTTTCGCAGTGTAGCTTATATGGTAATTGAAGTGTCTTAGGATGACGAAAAGCAGTTCTTTCTCTATCCCACACACTTTTATCCATTGCATAGCCCATTTGAGCCTATAAATTCGTTTCATATTAAACTTAGTTGGTGATCATCCCATACACTAGAGCAAGGCAAGAAAAAACAAACCATTCAAATAGCATGGTCTAGAATGATAAAAGATGAAGGTTGTGCAAGTTCAAAGAAAACAAGTGCAAAAAAGGGGTATGAAAAAACTTGCTATGTCATGTTTTGAATTGCAAGCATTTCTACGATGAATAAATTGTCTCAATGAGTTACAAATTCAATGGGCAAAATTTGTTACAAATCTTGCATGTTTTCCTTGATGAATTGTGTGAGATAAATTAAATGTGTCAAATGGGATACTTTAGAATGACGAAAGGCAAGCTTGATTCCATACATTGTTTCATACACTAATCTCTGGTGAGTTGTGTGGAAAAATTCCATACCCATGAGGAAAAGGATGATCTCACAAAGGGTACGTCAGCCGAGGTGATGAGAGGCAATTTCTTCCTCTACTCGAAACACTACATGTATACCCATTGTTTAGCCCTTTGAACCCACACACATGAAGAGCTTTTTAAATTATCCATGTCAAGGATTATCCCATATTGGGACAAAATTTGAAATGAATTATAGGAATTTTCTTACTCATACTTGCTTCGATCTTCGAATATTGCTTTCGCAGTGTAGCTTATATGGTAATTGAAGTGCCTTAGGATGACAAAAAGCAGTTCTTTCTCTATCCCACACACTTTTATCCATTGCATAGCCCATTTGAGCTTATAAATTCATTTCATATTAAACTCAGTTGGTGATCATTCCCTACACTAGAGCAAGGCAAGAAAAAACAAACCATTCAAATAGCATGGTCTAGAATGATAAAAGATGAAGGTTGTGCAAGTTCAAAGAAAATAAGTGCAAAAAAGGGGCATGAAAAAGTAGTGTGCCTAGTAAAAGTAAGGCCAATGCCCAAAGAAAAAAATCAAACACTTGATATAGTGAGTAGTATCCCCAACAAGGCGGTACTAAAAAAACTCAAATGCTGAGATGTTGCAATCAATGAAGTTGTGATGTGAAGAAAATCTTCGCCGATGGAGAAGAAAATTGATGGAAATGTCAAGATGATCATCAACTTTGACCCCCTAAACACTTTTTTTGAGCATAACAATCCTTTTGTTTCTCACTAGTGAACCAAGCCTACATTACGTCCCTTGCAAAGTCTCTTCAGATTAGGGCACTTGAATTAACGTAAAAGTTCATATGTTCGAAAGCATCGCTCGAAGCAGTGCGAGTAAGATAGTTTCTGCTTCATTTCGTATGTTTCTTGACTTGTAAACCCCAAGACAATTGTGAAATGTTATTTTTTAATAGCCTCAACTCAAAAAGTCTCCTTTGTTAAGCCGTTGACCAGGCCCACATTACGGTCCCTATTAAATATCTCTTAAATTGGTAAGGTCGTACCACTTGCAAGATTACTCAAACCCTTATTTGGCATGACAATAGTGAGATAGAGGATGAAATGGCCATTTTAATGAGGATGAGTGAAAATTCCTTTGAAACTAAAAGATCCTTCATTTGACACATCCATGACACTCATGTGTTCAGATTGGAATATTCTTTTGAAATCCTTCCCAATGGAAATTAGGTGATGCCAGATTGGTAGAAATCATCACGCATGAACCTCCCTTGAATTAATGCATGCTTGTGATTACAAATGCATGTTGCCTCTCCTACGACCATGTTTTACATGAGACATATCCCCCAGGAGCAGAGATGTTACTAGGTAAGTATATCTCTATTTATATCTTAAATACTTGTCATTGCACAGGTATTCCTTTTTAAATACACTGACACTCGATTGAGTTGTCCCCCAAATATTTTTCTCCAAATTTAGTCTGATTAAGGCGACCGAAGAAAGGTTTGGGTCGTGGTCAGATGATCTATGTTGCAACGCTGAGCGACCAAAGATAGGTTCGAGTAACTAAGCAAAACCTCAGTTTATGCCACCGTAGAATGGTATGGGTCCTAGACAATATTTATTACTCTAACAGGCGACCGTAGAAAGAAATGGGTCCTGGAAAAGCAATTTCCCCATTCAGGCAACCGTAAAAAGGTACAGATCCTAGAAAATGATTTCCTATTCAGGCGACCGTATAAATGTGCGGGTCCTAAAAAGTGAATCCCCGTTTAGGCGACCGTAAGAAGGTACGGGTCCTAGACAACATTTATTGCTCTAACAGGCGACCGTAGAAAGGTACGGGTCTTGGAAAATCAATTTTTTTCATCAAGGTGACCGTAGAAAGGTACGAGTCCTAGACACAACCAAACACTGCCATACTGGGCGACCGCAGAAAGGTACAGGTCCTAGGAAAACAGTTTCCTTACAAAGTCTTGTGCTATTCTGGGCAACCGTAGAAAGGTACGGTCCTGGACATATAACACCAACTATCGTGAATCACTTTACTCTCCTCGAAGGTAAGATATTCCAGATAGGTTCATTTGACATCTCAGTCTGGATCTGGATGTCTCAATTCTTTTCGTTGAACATTTCACTTTGGATGTGAATATTTTACGATCTTTCTTATTATACCTTAGTCTAGATCTAAGTATTTTCGAGTTTCAAAATTTTGACATCTCAATCTAGATCTTGATGTCTCAATTCTTTTCGTTGAATATTTCACTATGGATGTGAATGTTCTTCGATCTTCCTCGTTATACCTTAGTTTGGATCTAGGTATTTCGAGTTCCAAAATCATGACATCTCAGTCTGGATCTGAACGTCTTGATTATTTTTCATTTAAACATTTCACTCTGGATGTGAATGTTTTTCAATTTTTCTCGTTATACCTTGACTGGATTTAGATATTTCGAGTTCAAAAATCTTGACATCTCAGTCTGAATCTAGATGTCTTAATTATTTTCGTCTAAACATTTCACTTTGGATGTGAATATTTTTTCGACCTTTCTCGTTATACCTTAGTCTGGATCTAGGTATTTCGAGCACAAAATCTTAACATCTCAATTTGGATCTGAATGTCTTAATTCTTTTTGTTAAACATTTCACTCTGGATGTGAATGTTTTTCGATATTTTTTGTTATACCTTAGTCTGGATCTAGGTATTTCGAGTTTCAAAATCTCAACATCTCAGTTTGGATCTGGATGTCTTAATTCTTTTCGTTAAACATTTCACTTTGAATGTGAATGTTTTTCGAGTTTTCTCGTTATACCTTAGTCTGGATCTAGGTGATTCGAGTTTAAAATATATTGATATCTTAGTATGGATCTGGATGACTCAATTTTTTTCGTTGAACATTTCACTTTGGATGTGTATGTTCTTCTCAGTCTCAATGTCCCAATCTATTACCTCTTAGACTCTTCAAGGAACCTGAGTGAAAATTGGATACTGTGGAGTAAATGGAGATTTATCATGTACCTCAAGATGCTCTACCACACTGATTGGTAAGTAACTGTAGGTACATTCCTTTCTTTCGCATCATACATTTGCATTAGCATTTACATGCATCATATAAATTGCATTTTAAAATGGGATTCATTTCCTGACAAAAAAAAAAATCATTCAATGCATGTACATGGTCAAAATTTAGGTTTCAATTTGTCTTTGAAGGCAATCTTTACAAGCTCACCTTCAAAGAGGGGCGGCTGTTGACACCTAAATTTTGGCGATCCGATCATTTATTTATTGTATAGAAAATTATGGGTTAATTTTATTCTTGAAAAAATATTAATTACAGAACATATAAATTTAGGTGCATTTATTTTAATTTGTATTTTTTGCATTTATTTATTGGACCGGTGGTGGATGGTTTCGAATTAGTAGTTCTGAGCTTTAAATTGACAAGTCAGACTAGGCCCAAGAAGGGAGCAAATTAGCATGAGCCCGTTTTTTTTAATTAATTGTCTTGTGAGAAATGGAGATTTGATATGATATTACGATGGATTTTTGGAATTTGAGAAAATTGCTTTGCAATCTCATCTTTAGCAATAGGCGATAAAATCAATGGAGAATATTCAGGAGATAAGGAAAATAAAAGGATTTTTTGTGATCGGGAGGTTATAGGCAATCTTTGTGTATATTGAAAAGAGATAAAATATTCCAAAAAAGATTGCATTTGTTTTGCCTATAAAATGGTTAAACATATAGGGTTTTGGGGCTTTTTATGGTGTTCTAGGTCAAAAATTGAACAAAAGGCCGCACCGGCCCGCGACGCCGGTCCCCCGCTCGCCGCTCCGACGTTGCTGTTTCTGCCTAACCCGCGACCAGCTAGCCCGCACTGGCTCGCAATGCCGCCTCTGGTCCGGCTCTTGCCGCTCGCTCGCCCACCCGTGCGTCCACCGTCGCCGCGCTGCCTCCACCTTCGATGCTAGCAACCGCGACCTAGTGCTCGACGCGCACCGTCCCCGCCGAGCTCCCCGCCGCTAAGCCGCCTTCCGTCCGCGATCACCCGGTGCAGATCCCGCATTCGCTAAGCCCCTCGCCGCGCCGCCGAGACTCCCGCAAGCCCGAAGCTCCGCCTCTCGTCGAGCCCTCCCGCTGGGTCGGGTCCTCCTCTGTTCCAACGCCCAACAAATCTGCTCCGACGCCCGGCCAGATCTGTTCCGAGCCTTCTCCGAGCGAAGCGCCACCGCTCCGCCCATGCCACTCCAACCGCCGACCGAAGCTCGCCCGTGACGCCGCCCCGCCGCCGAGTTCCCCGTTGCCAGCTCGGGCTCTATTTTTTTTTTTTTCGAGTCGTTGTTATTTGTTCTTGCTCCGGTCGCCCGACTTCGACCGACCCGCAACACCACCCACAACTTGCCACCGCTTAGGACCGCTCGCCGTTGATCCGCCCGTCGTCGTTCCTCGCCGAGCTCCGAACGCCGACGACCGCGACCGATGACCGGCGATGACCAGACATCACACGAGCACGAGCTTGCTTAGGAAGAAAAAAAAAAAGGAAAATTAAATTAGGTAGTGTTTTTTTTATTTTATTTATTTATTTATTTGTTTTTTTAGTGGAATTGTTCCTTAAATGTATGATTGAGATTTCGACATGAAATAGTCTCTTAAATAAGGGATTGACAGTCCGATTTTCGTGCACGAAATCCGACTCGCAATCGCCTAGAAAATCGCCAATCCGATCTCACACTCGATATTCGATTCATGGTTTTTTTAAAATTGGCCAACCCGATCTTATGTGTGAGATATGGTTTGTCAATTTACGGATATCAATCATATCTTGACTGATTTGCCGTCATGTTGATTGAATCAATTTTATTTTCATAAAATGAAAAAATTCAAAAAAATTGAGTTATGATTAGGTTTGTTTTAGAATATTTCTTGTTATCTTGCATATTAGGGATTTTATTTCGAATTTTATAAAAAAATAAATAAATATCCAAAAAAATGCATCCATTTAGGATGTTAGTTTTTTTTAAAAAAATTGAATTGCATATTTAATTATTTGGCAATTTTAAATTTCGAATTTAATAAAAGAAAATGAAAAAAAATTAGAATTAGAGAATTCTTTGCACGTCATTACATATTAGGATAGATTGCATGCTTATTAAGAAAAACAAAAATCATGTGCACGTCATACAGAATTAGGTTTGTGAAATGTACGTCGTTTAGTGATTGTTGCTAGGTTCATTTAATTAGAAATTTCCCGTCATTAATATTAGGTCATTTTGGTTAATTTAGATTGCATATTTAATTATTGCATGTTCATTAAGAAAACACAATATGTATATATATATATTATACTCATTCATATAGTTTAGGCTATACTACCATGCCATATCATTGCATGTTAGATTAGTAGCATTGCATTGCATATAGATTAGATTCTCGTTAATTAAGTGAAAACAAAAAAAAAAATTGCTTGTTAATTAGAAATCATTTTTAAAGTTGTCAATGTAAATTATGATCTAACACTGCAGATGCTTTCGTTATTATGAGATAAGTTCTACATTTTTTATTTTGCTTTCTTGATTGTTAAATTGGTGGTTTACGCACCCGCATGATAACCTCACATGTTAGGGAGATAAATTCAAGCTGCTTGCCAAACATTTTTCAAAATAAAAGAGAAATTACCGAAAAGGGCATAGAGAAATTTAACGTAATCAAGTTCCCATACCCAAAATCTCTAGTTCGTAGAAGTGAAATAATTCTCTCATTATTTTACTTAGGTGTCTAATCGACCTACTGTAAACTGATTAGTAGCGACTCCCTTTTGGATGTTAGATATTTGAACCTAAGTTATGAATTAGTATGGGCTTCAGAGAGTTCGAGTTAAGTCTAGACTTAGCAATCCATTAGCCTAATTTTAGGTGGTGCATCCGAAAATTTGGTCACGACATTAGCATGCCGTGTTTCGAAATTGACCAACTAAATTACCTTCTAAATAAATCTCGCCCTCTTCATTTATCAAGTGCACACCACATGACCTGTTCCGAAAGATCGTTTCTGTGTCATCAATACTCTCTTGAAAGTGGGGTTGCCATATTTTTTTGTCTTTAGACACCTGCCGTTATAGATCTCTATCATGCCAGTCATTTCAACTTTGAAATCGACTCATCTTTCCACTAAATTTCACGTATTTTTAGGACACAATTAAAAATAATAAAAAAATAAAAAAAGGAAGCTAAATATTCTCCTTTTGATGGGTCATTCCAGGTTTGAACATTAAAATAAGATTTAACACTTTGGAAGGGTACAAAGAAAGGGCAAATTACCACCGGCCGTGGTGGTTGTTGGGGTAGGCTTCTGTGATCCTTTGTGAGAGAGGTGAGAGGTTCGAAACTCTTGCAACGCAAGGAGGCTGGCGGAGTTACTTTGTGACTTAAGCGTGACGTCGAGGTGGTGGGTTCCCCGCTAATGTCGCCCCAGGGTTTACCCGCCGGCTGCCAACTGTACGGGATTCCTTAGGCATAAAAAAAAAAAAAAATAAAAAAAAGGCAAATTTTTAAAGCAAACTACAATAGGGAAGGAAACAAAGGTAGCTATGAACTAGCAAGAAATGAACAGGTGCTGTTTAGTTAAAAATGGTGGGGGAAATAAACCCCCGCCACATGCTCGAATACTGGAAAAAGAGAAAAGACAAAAGCAGATAAAATAAAAACGAGGAGAAATATCCAGATGCTCGTCAATAATGGAGGTGGCGATGTCGTTTCCCGGTATAAGTAAGAAGAGCCCCACGTACTGATCACCCGCAGTCCGAAGCTCTCCTCCCTTGCTCGCCGACTTCCCGTGGCCATCACCGCCAGCTTTCCCTCCTCCTTCCCCACCCTTCGCTCGCGCACGTGAACAGAGACTCGCTCAGGTGCACAGAGAGACAGAGAGAGAGAGAGAGAGAGAGAGAGAGGTGCGCGAGGGACGTCGCCGTGTGGACGACTGGTTCTGACTCTGGCAGGGAGAGGCAGGTATGTCGGGCTCTTTTTTTTCTTTTTTTTGCGGTTCTGATTTTGGGTCCCCAAGGATTTAGTCCGCGTCTGGTTGGAGATCGAGGAAATGAATAGATGGGTTGCGGCCGGCCAAGGAGAACCGGCCGCCGAGTCTCCGCCGGCGGCGGAGGGAGAGAGGCCGCCGGGAACGGAAAGGTAAGGAGAAAATGCGGGGAAATTTACCGGGGGAGAGTAGAAAAAGCGAAAGGAGCGAAAGAGAAGAAAAAGGGGTAGGACAATGTGGGGCGGCCAGCGGCCGAGCAGCTGTGCGCCGCACGTGCGCACGTGACCCTCGCTGCTTTTTCCCGGCGGCTTCGGGGGAGGCGCGCTCCTCTGCGGGAGCCCGCATGGGATCTAGCCGGAAGGCCCTTATTTCTCCGGGCTTTCCCTATCTCTCTATTGATTTTAAGTGTTACCCCATTTATCTAGTTCACCAATAATATAAAGTCAAAAATTGGAATTTCATCTCAATCTTATCTATATTTCTTGAGATGTTATATGGTGACAACACAGAATGATGATCTGGAAGTCATGCAATCATGTTCTTAATGGATTTTACTCACTCCCCTTTCTTTTTAGGAGAACAAATAGATTTTTAATTTTAAATGGAAGTATTTCGAGAGAATGTTTGCTCCGTAATTTTGCTTTTCTGAGTCTAACAAGACAAAGGAAAATAGTGGCAAAGTTGGAATACTTGCTTTGTGATTTTTTGCTTTTCTGAGTCAAACAAGACATAGGAAAATAGTGGCAAAGTTAAAATACTTGCGTTGTGATTTTTCGCTTTTGGCTCCCGATATTGTTTTGTCACGTTTTAAATTTTAAAAAATTTTAGGGCGACAATTGACGAAAGAATCGATAGACTATTAAAACTTCATGAACGATTACTTCAATGCCAAAACTTTTTTCAAAGCCTTCATCTAAGTAAATTCAGTGAAACATGTTAGATTTTCCGACAAACTAAAGGCGCGTTTGGCAACGATTTACGTCCTTAAGGCGATTCGACAAGAAATTATTATTTTTTTTATTACGTTAGGGAACTAACCCCGAGTAAAAGAACGTGTTTGGTAATTGTCCAAAATTTCGATTACGGAATAGAATTGCGTTTGATAACGTGTTCATTGATTCTGTTCTAAATTAATTTCTTTTAATTTTTAAATAATTTTTTTTTACTTTTTACTTTTTTTCTTTTCTTTTTTTCCTTTTTCTCCTATTTTTTTCTTCTTCTTCTTGTGGCGGTCGTCGGACCGCGACCGGCCGGATGAGGGTCGGGCGACCTCACGAGCATCGCCGGCCCTCGGCGGCGGCCCTCGTCGGCCGAGCCTCGCCGGGGCTTGGCGAGGCTCGCCTGGCCACCGGTCGGGCTAGGCGAGCCTAGCCGGTGGACAAGCGGGCCTCACCGGGGCTTAGCAAGGCTCGCCTGGCCACCGCCGGCCGGCGGCGGCCAGCTGCGGGCGGTGGTGGGCGGCGGCGGACGGTGGTAGGCGGCGGGCGGCGGCGAGCGATGGTCACGGGATGGCGGAAGGGAAGAAGAGGAGTTTTATTGTGTTGATTCTTTTTTTTTAATTCTTGGACGCATAATCGACTTTTTTTTTATTCTCAAATCTTGTCCCAAATTGATTCTGGGAACAAATTTGTTCCCGGGAACAAAAATTTTACCAAACGCGATTCTTGTCCCAAACCGATTGGGAACAAAAAATCGAATCGATCATTTTGTTTGGCACATTACCAAACAGGGCCACTTGAGTGAGTTAAGTGATTGTTTTTCACAATTTAATAATTTTTGAAAGGTTTTAACACCAAAGTCAACATCGCTACTTGTTGAAATCAAAGCAATTGACTCAATGCTTCGGAATTGCTTCAATTTGGAGTTAGCATTTATCACCCCCTTTTGACCTTTTTGTGACTTAACTTGTTATAGCAAGCTAAATCGGTTATTCTATAGTCCACACGAGTCACATTAGGCTGGTGATGCATGCTGGACAAAGTGTGAAATCACAGTGGTTGGAGTGAAGTTCACTAGATTTAAATTTGGAGCAATAGTTGTGAAACCAAGCTTTACCTTCTAGCCTATATTTCGTTCTTCTCAATTAAAGTAGATCATGCTCATGCTAGTACGAATGCCAAAACCTAATTTTGTCGCTTTACTTCCACCTGGGGCAAATGTGGAGAATTACTTGACTATCATGCATCCAAAAAGTGATGTTGCAAGTAGGGGTGTCAGTTCCCGAACCGAAAACCGAACCGTACCGAAAATCGAACCGAACCGAACCGAAAAATTCGGTTTTTTCGGTTCGGTTTGGTTTTCGGTTCGATTTTTATTAAAAATCGAAATTTTCAGTTCAGTTCGGTTTTTATCGGTTAACCGAACCGAACCGAACCAATAAACCGAAAAGTAGAACCATTAAGATTAACCAAACCGGCACAGCCCAACCCTATTTCTAATTCTCTCCCGTCTCCTCTCGTCTTGAAGGTGCGACGGCGACTGTGGCTGCGACAGTACAGGGACGGCGACAGCGGCAGGGACGGTGACGGCAACGGCGACAAGGACGGCGACCGATTGAGGGACCGGTTGTTCCGCCACGCCCTTTTCTCTTCTTCTTCTCCTTCTTCGTCGGCAGCGGTGACTCAGGGAGCTGTGTGCTGTGCTGGGTCGAGCAACGGCGCTTCGGAGACTGACCCTTTTGTCCTCACGACGCCGCTCTGCTACGTCAAGGGGGGGTTGTTTTCTGATTGAAATCACTCTAGTGGGATGGCGTAGCGGTGAAAGTGGAGATTTTGGGCAAGTGGGTTTGTGTTTATTCTGATCCAGAAGTTGATTTATTTCAAATGCCATCGGCACGACGTGATTGGCATGGTGTGTCCCCGATTTACATTTGCCTTGAGCGCAGCGATATCAGTTTAGTTAATTGGGTGGTTTGAGGATGTCGTGGCTTGACCTCTTTTATATGCAAGAAGAAAATTTGGGTTTTCTCTGTCAGCTGGTCCCAATTTATTTTGTGATAGGTTTGGGGCATGAAGTTGCTTCCTTTGAGTTGGAAGAGATGGACAGTGAGCAGCCAAATTGGGTGTTCCCATTGTTTTCTTTTCTGGTTTAGTTGTTTTGAATTATTGGTACATTGAATTTGGTTTGTCTGTGTGTGGTTTTGCAGGCATTCTGTGAAATATATGTTATGAGGGAATTAGGTATTGCTTCCTTTATGGAGAATCCTCATCTGAATTGGTACTTCAGAAAGCAGAGGATGTTTCGTGGTTGTTGGTGTTATTGTCATAGTGCTCTCTTGTAGTGTTCGGTGTTGCAAAGCACCAGGAAGGAGAAAAGGAGAAGATATGAGATTCTGCTGTAGTATGCGGTGTGCGTATTTCGAATTGGTTGAGTTCAAGAAGCCCTTCCCTGGCATGAGTTGCATCTGTTAATGCTTGAAGCCCACAGGTTCTGCGCATTTAGTGGAGAACATATTGGAGGTCTTCATTTGTGTGATTTATAATCATAGTGAATTTCGCTTTGTACAATGTTACTGTATGGAGAGTTTGCTTGCCAAATTTAATGTGTAGAGAAGAGGATTGACTGAGGCCCCTGCTTTAGACTGTGCTGTCCTTCTTATACGTGTATCTGTCATTGTATGTATGCAATAAGAAGAGAAATGTTCACTGTACAGGTTTTGCTGACATATTGAATTTAGATTATTATTTTTTTGGTCAGAAATTTGTATTTCATACTAACGATTTGATGGATTACATAATGTTTCAAGATCAAGACATAAAATAGAGCATAGTTGAGGTGGGGGATTCTGTTTCCAAGTTGGTGGTTGAATAGAAAAAAAAAAAAAAACCGAAAACCGAAAAACCGAAAAACCGAACCAAACCAAACCGAAATTTCGGTTCGGTTTGTATTCGGTTCGGTTCGGTTCGGAAAAATTTTCTAACGGTTCGGTTCGGTTCGGTTTTTTTGAAAAACTGAACCGAACCGAACCGTTGACACTCATAGTTGCAAGTAATGTATCACATGTGCTCAAGAAGCATACAATTTTTTGTTCCTTGTAATGTTTTGTGGGGTAAAGAGGTGCTTCTAAATCTGTTTCATGTCCCAAGTTAATGCTTACATAAAGGTGGTAGTTCTGAGGATGATGCTAAGCTAAATTCTAGGGTAATGTTGCTTTGACTTGCTTTGTCATCCTAAGTTTGACCACTCTTTGAGACAGCGCCCTGATCGTTGCGCCTTTCGGTGCCAACGGTTCGTGTTCAACGATGGGATTTTCGCCGATTCCCGAAAGACTTCGTGAAATGGGGAAGCCGTGGGAGCTTCGGTGGCTCGTCGTCTTCAGCTTGCTCCTCCAATTGATCGTTGCGTCTCTGAGCAGCCGGAGGAAATCCATCGTCAGGGGCTGGATCCAAGCCGTCCAGACCACGTACCTGGCCGACTCCATAGCAACCCTCACGCTCGGCGTCCTCTCGAACCGCCTGGCCAACATCAAGGAAACCAAGGGGATGATTGAGCCGAAGAGCCAGATCATAGCGTTCTGGGCGCCGTTCCTTCTCCTCCACTTGGGCGGGACCGACCAGGTCACTGCGTGTGCCCTGATAGACCTCGAGCTATGGCAGAGGCAGTTGGCACAGCTTTGCGTCCAGGTTGGACTAGTGTGTTACGTATACTCCATGGCCTTGTCGGGGTTCTCTACACTGGCGATATTTGCGGCGGGTATGACCCTGGTGGGGTTCATCAGTTATGCAGAGAGGACGTTGTGTTTGTACTGGGCGAGCAAAGGTCCACTTCGAGATTCGATGCTTCCGCGTCCCGATGTCTGTACCATATACCCCAGGATGATGTTGCAGTGGACTCTGAAGAAAGAGGAGGGTTACCGGGTCAGGGTCGACGAAATCACCCAGATTCCGGGTCCAGAGGTGAACAGCCGTCAAGATCCTGTGGTCCAAGCCTATGAGTTGCTCAAGATCTTCAAGCATCTCTTTGTGGGCCTGACCGTCAACTCTGCTGACCTGGACGTCACCCGGCGCATGTTCATGGACCCGACCATGGATTGCTTGCGGGCTTTTGAAATCGCGGAGATCGAGCTCGGGTTCATGTACGATCTGCTCTTCACCAAGGCCCCGTTGCTGAAGTGTGCTTGGGGCGTCGTTCGTTGGGTCATCGGTCTCTCGGTGCCGTGTGCCGTGTTGGTATTCTTCTCCTTACTGGATAAGAAGGATTACACCCAATCTGATATCCGTATAACTTTCTTGCTGATAAGCGTGGCTATACTGACAGAAATTTGGTCGCTTCTGCGAGCAATTTCTTCCGATTGGACCCACCAGTGGCGGCTTCAGAGACCGAGGAGATCCGCAATTTCGTTTGCCATCGATCTTCTCCAGTTCAGGCCGAGACAAAGATGGTCGAATGCCGAGGGCCAGTTCAGCCTCTTGAGATCATCTATCAGGAAAAGAAAGGGCATCCTCCACCAACCGACGTTTGTCAAGTTGCCTGAGGCGGTGGACAGGAACTCCCAACTTGCTATCTCAAGGTTCGACAGCATGTTCAAACGAATGATATTCGATCGCATGAGGGACGTGGTCGAAAATCTGGAACAGAAGAGTGGGGTGGCGAGTCTTAAGCTGGAGGGGAGCGACCTTCTGAAGAAGTCGCACGGCGATCATCTGAGCTGGAGTTTGGATGAGATGGAGTTTAACCAGATCTGGCACATCGCCACTGAGCTCTGTTACTACGAAGACAGGAGCAGGTTGCAGATGAAAGACTTTACAAACTCCCAAATGAGTTTGTTTGTGTCACAGTACATTCTCTATCTTTTGGTATTCTATCCTTCCTTCCATGCTGCCAACAGGGTTAGGGGTGGTCCGATACGAAGACAGTTTGGTCGAAGCTCAGAAGTTCTACAACGACAATCTAGCGACGTCGTCGAAGAAGGAAGGCAGCATCTCATCGGTCGTCATCGAGTGGGCGCATAAATTATTCAAGGAAGAGGCACATGTCCACACCCATTTTCACAGCTGCGGCAACGCGCACCAGTCGAGAGAGTCGCGCGATCTGTGCGAAGTCTGCTGGCTTCTGCTCCAAGTGAGAACCGAACTCCCCGCGTGGAAGCTGCGCGGAGCCAAAAGCACGTCGGTGCTGTTCGACGCGTGCCATCTCGCCCAGCAGTTGAGATCAGTCGACACGTGGGACATAATCAGCAAGGTCTGGGTGAGGCTGCTGGTTTATGCCGCTTGCCAGTGCAAAGGCTACGAACACCGCGAGGGCCTGAGCAGAGGAGGAGAGCTTCTCACCCAAGTTTGGCTTCTCATGGCGCATCTCGGCGTAGCGCAGCTGGTACAAACTTCCGGAGAACCAGTCATTACCAGACTGATCGTGGAGTAGAAGTTTTCAGGCGTGATGTTCTTTTGGTTAAACCTGATGTTTTATTTGAGTGAGATAAATAATGTAAACTCATCATCATGTTGAGATAGTGAGAGGTTGAGTTTATTTCAGTACGTGTTACGGTATGGAGTCGAGTCAGAAATGATGAAAACGTGTGTATCAGGAGTTCACCAGAGACATTCCACTGAAGCCAGATAAGTCACTTTTCAAAGTGGCTCATGACTTTTCTCATTCGTGATCTTGGTTAGTAACTCCTTAATGTAGTGGACTTCCGTTCTAATTTGTAAGTTTTTAATTTTGAGAAAGTAAATGCGTACGTGAGACTAGTGATTTCTCGGGAAAAACCAAAAAAGACATCATAGACAATAACATTATATATAAAACCCAGCAAATAAGCGAATTGATATCTTTTGATTGTGATTTATAGTTTTTCTTTATAGACAAAGGGAAAAAGTTAATAAAGAAACAAATCAAATCATATGTTACAAAACTATTGTAAATTGAGGGCGGTGACAATTTCCATTAGAGCCGTTACCAAAACGAGGGCTTGACCATTTCAACACTGCTGAGAAATCCGGTAGAATATTGGTGGCTTATGTGATGGACGGTGCCGACCATGACCAATGGTGGTGCCCGGTATTGGTGGTCCCCCAGTGGACGAACAACACTCATGGGTTGTGCGGGAGCTATTTTCGATTTGGAACTTGAATGTGTTGGATCATCCAGTGGATTCTTATGAAGCACCGATACTTTCTGAGAGTTTTTGTATGGTGTTGAACACTCGACACTCTTTAACACATGAATGTGGAATCCAACACGCATCGGGAAAATTTTAAAAATTTGATAAATAAATGGTCAAAATGTAAAATGTAAATAAAAAAAAAAAAACTAAAAATAATCAAGGAAAAAGAAGTGATTAATTGTCAAATTGAAACAATGGATGATATTAATAAATAATGTATTAAATATGGATGATATTAATAAATGATGAATTAATATTTTTAATATAAATTCATTCTAGGCTCTTTTTCTTATTTATTTATTTGTAAATTTAAATCAAAAATGATAACTTATTATATATATTATATATACAATGTACCAAAATTCTTTATTTTTGATAAATGATGTGTTGGCGTATATTATGCTTTTGTATTGTGTCGCATGTAACATGTCACATGTCAGTAATATTACTTACGTTTGCATTTTCAATTTGTGATAACAAAACGATGAGTTGAAAAGAAAATTAGATAATAAAAATAAATGAATAAAAGAAATTAACAAGTGGGTTTAATGAGGATTGGGCTGATTCTATTTCTAATTGGTTTGGGGTATGATTTAAGACGGGCTTGACCCAGCTCTAAATGTTTGGGCTAGGTTCGATTCTTTTATACGAAATGGGTTTAGTTCAGTTGAAGAGGTTTGATGTAAGAGACTAGTAATGTCCCAAGCTTAAATGCAAAATTGGAAATTTAGTTAGAAAAAAATAAGCCTCGATTAGGTTGTTAAATTATTATGTATTATGCGTGTTTATGGAAAATGAATGATTTGGAAAATATTTTTCAAAAAATAATAGTATATATTAATATAAAATGAACAAACGAAAAATATTTTTATCATCCTCATAAATAATGACACATAAGTTGTTGCTGATAATGAAGGATTTCTCGATAACTAATAATTTCAATGATATAAGAAATTATATTTACGGAAATATTTTCCAAATAATTTATTTTTCGTAAAACAAATGGGACTTAAAGATATATGGGGCATGACTCTACTGAATCCAAGAACTTAAAGAAGAAAATCACATGAGCTTTAGCTCGTGATTGTTCAATGAAGTATGCGTAATTTTGATACTTGAATTCAATTTGACATAAGTCTTTTTCATTTCTCCAAATATATATGGTTAGTTGGGAAAAAAAAAAAAGGCTTCAATAAAATTCATTTGATTCAATCATCATCATCAAATAATTATTAAGTTCCAAAATTTAGGAATCAAAAACCACCCAAAACCAACCCCTTTGGCCTGGTTCCAATGCTCACCCCTAATATGAGCTTCAACTCGAGGTAGATCGATGAACATGCATGATTTGGGCACTCGAATTCAATAAGAGACCTGTAAAAAAAACAGCTTCAATAGGATTCATATGATTCGATCATCATCATAATCAAATAATTCCCAAATATTTTCTCCATTTTCTATTCATTTTCGAAAGCTGCATCGTACGGCCAGGAACATTCGAGCTTGGGATCCACCAGAGCCGAATAGAGTCCCATAATGGTTTTTATCTTCTTCTGCTGTCTTTCGAGAAACACGTCCAAATCCCAGTGTAGGCCCAGCCATTACAGTCCGGCCCACCTCTATGCCCCCGATAATTAATCCCGCTCTTGTCATCTACATTATTTATAAAAAATGGTGGGACCATCCTAATATTTTTAATAAAACCGCCAAAACGAAGGTATTTTTTTTTTTTGGCAATTCAATGTTAACAAATTCATAGTTACATGGTAGGCCGCCTTCTAATCATTAAAAAAATAAATTAAAAGTTAATATCATGAAAACCCCCAATTAGTGCACATTTGATAAAATTATTGGAAGCTAATTTTTAAAATCTTCATTAATATACCTTTGATAAATTTTTTTCCTTGTAACAAATTAGTTAAATTATTTGATGACGTGTAAAATTATTGATTTTAAATTATTAAATCGAATGACATGTGATAGTTAATTAGTGTATCAATTTAAGATTTTATTCTCCTTTCGTCACAATTGTACCAATTTCATGGTTTTTTATTATATTAATCAAATTTAATAAATAGTATATTTGTTACTACCAATTTGTGATTTTTGGCGGTTAAAAAGTTAGTTTTGAGTATAATTGTTACAAGTGTACAAATTTTGAGTTTTCTATTATCAATTGGAGTAAATTTAGTATCAATTTGAGATTTTCGTGATATTAATCTAAAAATTAAATATATAAAGCCATTTTTTTGGGTCAAAATGTAAAGCGGCTTTAAAGGTTTATATCTATATAAAGGAGTGGGTGGGGCCTTTCTCCACGCCCTTTTTAGCGCGCAGTGTTTCGAAATTGATAGACTAAATTACCCTCTAAATAAATCTCGCCCTTTTCCATCTATCATGTGCACACCACGTGACCTCTGCAGAAAGATCGTTTCCGTATCATATCAATACTCTCTCGAAAGTGGGGTTGCCATCTTCTTTCGTCTTTAGACTCCCGCCGTTATAGATCTCTATCGTGCCGGTCATTTCATCTTCGAAATTGACTCATCTTTCCACTAAATTTCGAGTATATTTAGATTTGATACGACGACACAGTTAGAAATAAAAAATAAAAAAGGAAGCTAAATATTCTCCTTTTGATGGGTCATTCCCGGTTTGGACATAAAAATAAGATTTTCATATTTTTAACACTTTGGAAGGGTAAAAAAAAGGGCAAATTTTTAAAAGCAAACTGCGACAGGGAAGGAAAGCAGGAAATGAACCCCCGCCACATGCTCGAATACTGGAAAAAAAGAGAAAAGACAGCAGCAGATAAAATAAAAAGGAGGAGAAATATCCACTGGCTCGTCAATAATGGAGGTGGCGATGTCGTTTCCTGGTATAAATAAGAAGAGCCCACGTACTGATCACCCGCAGTCCAGAGCTCTGCTCCCTTGCTCGCCTACTCCGTACTCCCCATGGCCATCACCGCCAGCTTTCCCTCCTCGTTCCCCACCCTTCGCTCGCGCACGTGAGCAGAGAGACTCGCTCAGGTGTAGAGAGAGAGAGAGAGGAGAGAGGTGCGCGAGGGACGTCGCCGCGTGGACGACTGGTTCGGGCCCTGGCAGGGAGAGGCAGGTACGTCGGGCTCCCTTTTTTTTTTTTTTTTTTTGGCGGTTCTGGTTTTGGGTCCCCAAGGATTTAGTCCGCATCTGGTTGGAGATCGAGGAAATGAAGAGATGGGTTGCGGCGGCTACGGAGAACCGGCCGTCGAGTCTCCGCCGGCGGCGGAGGGAGAGAGGCCGCCGGGAACGGAAAGGTGAGGAGAAAATGCGGGGAAATTTACCGGGGGAGAGTAGAAAAAGCGAAAGGAAAAGGGGTAGGACAATGTGGGGCGGCCAGCGGCCGAGCGGCTGTGCGCCGCACGTGCGCACGCGACCCTCGCTGCTTTTTCCAGGCGGCTTCGGGGGAGGCGCGCTCCTCTGCGGGAGCCCGCATGGGATCTAGCCGTGCGACCCACCGAAGTTTTAAACTGGACGAATTTAATGACAGTACAAGAGTTTCCGGAATTGGATGACTTGCAGTAAATAGGTTGCTGGATCTCGTGACGCGATTACCCCTTAAGAGAAAGATGATCTCGATCCTGCAAAATCTTAGCTTCTGAAGGGGCGGGGACTGAGAAATCTGCACGAAAGTTTCGTCTTTTCGAAGTGTTGGAGCAGTAAAATTTAATGGGGTGCCTGCAAATTCTCATTAGCAGGTGGGATAAATGATTTAGTAGGAGAATGTTGACGTCGATATTACCAAGATTTTTCGTGGGGGCAATGATGTTTCCTTGCCAAGATACATATGAGGTGCGCAGATATGCATTGAGAAATTCTCGTCTTGAATTCATGGTGCTCTTACATCTTTTTTCTGCTCCAATGGCTAGATACCCGAAACTTGAGGCAGCTCGGATCGAACTGAACCGAACCGAGCTGAAATGACTCGATTCAAATGCAATTAGTTTGATGATATTTTTGAGATGTCAGGCGCTGTTTATTAAATTTCCCATCTTTCTGCATTGATGTTGTGTTTACAGATTACAGTCAAGTATTGAGAGAGCGTGGAAAAACCAAGCAAAATGAGGGTGTTTCTGCCCAGTCAAAATTGAAGCGGCCTGTTTTGCCATCCTTGATTGTTGGGGACGAAATGGAGTGGATTTGGGGAACTTGGTTTCTGGTGGCTGTTCTTACGGTGTGTTGGTATCGACATAGATCAGTGAAAAACAAGATATATGAGAGGCGCGGAGTTCCGAAAGGTAGCTCGGGTTGGCCTCTTATTGGAGAAACACTTGACTTCATTGCCTGTGGATACACTTCCAGACCTGTCAGCTTCATGGACAAACGCAAACATCTGTAAGTCCAGTTATTGTCTCTGGTGATTCTAGCTGCGTAATTTTATTTATTTTTTTAATAGCTCGGGGAGTCCCAAACCTTTTGGCTTGACTAACTCAAGTGAATGTATCTACATAAATTTGTTTCCACATCCCGTATTTTCTCAACTCAGCTAGTTACAACAAAGAAGATCTGTAGTCATTTCACTTGTGTTAGTCAAACCAAGAAAGTATCTTCTTTGTTGTAACTAGCTGGGTTGAGCAATAGATAATACCAAAATGAATTGAAGGCCATGTGTTTAAGGGTGATGGAAACTGTCGAACAATCCCAATTCTTCATAGTCATTTCTTCATACAAGCTGTTGATGTATGCCTGCTTTCAAAGTTACTTTTTCCCCCGGTCTTTTAGCCTTGTTTCATGTCATGAAATCTGTATAAATATACAATTCGTCCCTGAGAGATATATGAGGAATATGACAAACTCATAAGTTTCATATCAAAGTGGAGGAGAGTAGTAACATCGTGAGAAGAAGGAGCAATTTGGACGACACTAAAAATCCTGTTGCCTTATGGATCCCTGTGTAGATATTTACTCCCATCCCTTCTAATGAGATGAAACCTTGTTTCTTTACATTAAACATCCATGAATAACAATTCATGGCAAGAAAACAGATTGGGAGGTATCTTTACTTCTCTCTTTTTTTCTTTTGGTCAATTTTACTTGTCTTTATAGGTACGGCAAAGTATTCAAGACACACATATTGGGAACGCCCATTATTGTGTCCACAGATCCTGATGTGAATAAGGTGGTTCTGCAAAACCATGGGAACACTTTTATCCCTGCTTATCCTAAATCAATTACAGAGTTGCTGGGGCAAAATTCTATACTTCAAACGAATGGATATCTTCAAAAGAGGCTTCACGCGCTGATTGGGGGCTTCTTAAGATCGCCACAATTTAAAGCTCGTATAACCAAAGACATTGAGAACAGCGTTAAACTTACTTTGGCTTGTTGGAAAGATATGCACGTGATACACATACAAGAGGAAATTCGAAAGGTCTCTCTCTCTCTCTCTCTCTGTGCGCAAGCACGGGAAATGGACACTTTGCATATCGAACAATGACTGAATGTGGATTTTTCTTTCTGGTTCCATAGATCACATTCGAAGTTTTGGTTAAGATGTTGATCAGTATAGGTCCCGGTGGAGACCTCGACAATTTAAAGAGAGATTTTGAGGAATTCATCAAAGGTTTGATTTGTGTACCTATCAAACTTCCTGGAACAAGACTATACAAGTCTCTGAAGGTAAAAGAGCTGGTAAAATT
This sequence comes from Eucalyptus sideroxylon, assembly GCA_014182405.2. Lineage (NCBI taxonomy): Eukaryota > Viridiplantae > Streptophyta > Magnoliopsida > Myrtales > Myrtaceae > Eucalyptus > Eucalyptus sideroxylon. The sequence continues at coordinate 9,584,846 of CM024557.2, forward strand.
TAAAAATGACGCTTATTTGAAGCTATTGCTTTTAGATGCTCACCCAGGTTCACTTCTGTCTTGTAGGCAAAGGAGAGGCTACTAAAGAAGGTCGAAAGAATTGTTCAAGAAAGAAAACTTTCTGTCGAGGAATCAGATGGAAACGGCACACCAAATGATGCGCTCGATGTGCTGCTATATGATAATGGTGAGCCCAGTGAGAAGCAATGCCTTCCGATGGACTTTATCTGTGGAAATATCATTGAAATGATGATCCCTGGAGAAGAGACTGTGCCCACAGCCATGACCCTGGCCATCAAATTTCTCAGTGATTCACCTGTTGCTTTAAAGCAGTTGATGGTAAGGTGTTTTTTCTCATCTTTTTGTTGTGAATGGCTAGAATGGTGTCTTACGATTTTATTCATTTCTCAGCCCCTGCTTGATGAAGCTATCGTGCCATAGAGTGCTTGTCGTGCATGCGTCCTTTCAAGGACAGGAAACACTAAAAAACTTTTGAGGATTAGATACTAAAAGTAGAACGCGTAAGAGGGGTTTCTCTTGGTCACAGAGTTCTCATCAGTATTTGGAGGTAGGGTCAAGTCATCAACTGAATACTTGACACAGTTATATGTTGTGAGGTTCAGGTTTTCTCTTTAACAACCAAGCATGATTCACTGTAAGAGAGTTCAAACCGGTAAACTCTTACCCTGTTCAAGGTCCTCGATGAGGCAAATATAAAATTCCATATGGCAATATCTACTATCCACCAGTAGATAGTACTTGCAATAGAGGGAGATGGTTATGCCTCTTTTAGGCTTTTAGTTTTTCAGGAACACTTTTTGCATTCATGGGAAATGAAATTTACTTATCTGCTTGGTCTAGTGCTCCAGAGACTTTGTCAAGTTAGGGCACAAAATGGTAGCTCTATATGCTATGGCTTGACCCTTTTATAGATAGTTGAGCTAAGCCAACCTTGACCTCCAGAGAGGAACACCCTTTTTTCCCTTTTATCACAGAGTTAGTCAAGGTTACCTTCAACATGACATTTCTTGATTTTATTAAATGAGAACAATTCAGTGCATATCACTAGGATTGACCTTTATCTTTTGCTGCAATTCAATTGAGATTCATTCAATTGCTGGTTACTGCTGTCATTTGTCATTTAGGTGGAAAATCTGGAATTGAAGAGGCAGAAGGCTGATTCTGGTGATGACTATGGATGGACTGACTATATGTCTTTGTCATTTACTCAAAATGTAAGTATCAATGGGGAGTCATGCGTTACTGGAAAAGGTCCATTTTATTTTTAACGAAACTAAATAGAGAAGTATTCACCTCATATTTGCATGCTTATGTGGTTCCAGGTGATTAGCGAAACCCTGAGATTGGCAAATATTATTAACGGGGTGTGGAGAAAAGCAGTGAAAGATGTTGAAATCAAAGGTGAACCTTGTTGTATGTCTTATTTATCTGTCCCTTAAAAATAAAATTTGCTCCATGGTTTTTTAAAAGTAAAAATCATCAATAAAGCCAATAAGTATCTTTCTGCATTTATTAAAGCCTCTTTGGTGTTTATGCAGGTCACTTGATACCACAAGGGTGGTGTGTTTTGGCATCCTTTATCTCCGTACACATGGATGAAGACAACTATGAAGATCCATATGAATTCAATCCTTGGAGATGGGAGGTAATAAATCTGATAACTTCCTCCTAAGCAACAATAAGCTAAATAATTGCATTGTTGACAACTATTACAGTAACCTTAGGAAGGAAGAGTCATTGAAAGAATAGTTGTGGACGTAGGTTGTGGTGTCAAGAAATTCCTTTTTAGAAGCACAAGAATCGGTAGTGAGCTCATTGATGGTAACTCGAGCAACATACTTTGCATGACAAAATGTTCAAACCGTGTCTGACATCACTGGCCGAAAGTGTTAATATTAGGAGCAGCTAACTCCCTGTAATTCAGATATTTGAAGGACCCGTGTCTTTGTTTTGGCTGACATAACCTTTAACAAGTCTTGCTGGAAATTAGATTTCCTGGTCCTCAAATCATGCTTGAAGAACTGCACAAACAGTTTTTTTGGCTTTTTCCTTTGCCTGTGACTAAGGCAACTTGGTGGAAAGTAAGCAATTACTCATGCAATATGCTTGCATTGTGATTCATTATTGGCAGAAAACAGGAGCCGCGGTCAATAACACCTGCTTTACACCATTTGGGGGTGGGCAGAGGCTATGTCCAGGCTTAGAATTGTCCAGACTCGAGATCTCAATCTTTCTTCATCACTTTGTCACCACTTACGGGTAACTTCTTCCTTCCTTGACTAGATAATGTGATGGAAAGATCTGCTAATCAATCATATTGCTTTCCCAAGATCATCTGCCTGCTGCTTATTCTTGCATTCTGCTGTGCAGTTGGATAGCTGAAAAAGATGAGATTGTCTCCTTTCCGACTGTCAGGATGAAAAGGAAGCTACCTATAAAGGTTACACCGTTAAGTGCAACTGTCATATGATTGGCCAAACACAATTAGGCGGATGTATATTAATAACCAAGTCAATCATAGAGTTTTCAGCAGCATTAGATGCTCAGAGAGGTGTTGCTTCCTTCGAGGACCAATAGTGTAGGCACCTTACACTTATTTATGTAACCGAAAATACCATGCACTCCAACCAACTGCAAACTACTATTTTGTCTTATTTCTTCTGAGAAAAAGTTAAGCAATCCTTCGCTCTGATTTTCTGGGAATAGAAAAGGATGGCTCAGGAACACAAGGCAAAAGTTTCCCTTGTTGACTTAATTCGAGCTTAATTTTTTTCCCTCTCCCTTTTATTAGTAGGAAGCTTCTCTAGTTAACTAGGAGCAACACGTTGGACTTTGATCCCTGCCTTGTCTGCAAAATTCTACTTGATCCGGGGAAGCCATAGCAAGAACTTGAAGGACATCTTGTATGATTCAAAAGTTGCTGAGCTTAGACATATGTCAAATGTTGGCATTCCCTACAATAATAACCCTCCAAGTATATATTCCAAGATCCCTACAATCCTCGACAATGGTGAATCGATGAAGCAATTGCAGGCCTACAGCCTGCTTTCGCCTTTATTTGACCCTTGGGTACTGCTTATTCTGCCTTGGTGAGTACTCAACGAATGCTCATTGGAATGAGTTATCTCCCATTTTCAGAGAAGTGGCGTCGTGAATCCAGTAGCTAAAGTCATTCCACATGTAGTTTCTAACAGCAGATGTTGCATCAATTTTAAAACAAAGACGTGTGGTGCTTCTACAAGGTACCAAACAATGAGTGGTGAAAAAAATTGAAACTTATGGTTCATATTTTCATCTCGACACCAATACACTGATGGTGTAGTGCAGTGCTATACATCAGCTAGTAAGGCGTTCTGTTGTGACTCGGCCTGATTATGAAAGTAAACTCCAGCATGGTTAAGTACTGCCAGCAAATGTAACAACTCATCATTGGACAACTTTGAAGGCCTCTTATCTTCAAACCCCTCAGCTCTCAGAACCCCAACAATCTTCTCCTTGAACAGATTCATCTCCCCTTCAGGGACAGACGACGATAGAGACTCCTCTTCACTGTTCCCCTCTTCATCCATATCACCATCTTCAACAGAAACACCACTAATCCCATCATCGTTATTGACGGGAACGTCTTTTTTCAAACCAGCCAATGTGGAAGTCTTGAAGATCTCCATTAACTTCCTCTTCTGCTTAAATGTTGCACCTAAAGTTTTATTCTTCTTGCCAAAGCAAGTCCTTGTGAAAGCCCACCACTCAGCAAGATTTACCCTAGGAAGTTCAGTTTTTGGATGGATTATGACCACGGACGAGTCCACTTTAGGGACAGGAAGAAAGTCTCTCTTGCTTACATCCATTGCAAACTCCACATCAGCGACCAGCTTCACATTGACAGCCAATCTGTTATACTCTGAGTCACCAGGATTTGCTAATAACCTCCTTGCAAACTCTTTCTGCAGGAGGAGAGTCGCGCTTCTAAACTGGATTTTCCCGTACACCAATTTAATTACAAGTGGCGACGATATCTGATACGGAATATTGGCAACTACAATATCAAATGGTGGAAACTGTGTCTTCAGCGCATCTTTCTGTATCACCTGCATGAACCATCACAGGTCTGTGTCACCTAGGCCATTTCAAAGAAGGAAGAAATAGAACCCATACTTAAGCAAACTTGCAGGGTCACCCTTTATTTCAAAACACTTAGTTATGCTCCCTATTTTTCAGATGTAAGCAGACTCAATAAGTCATGCTTACAAGAACTACGAGCCATCTTGTTAGCCATCTAAACTGAATATATTTACTTTCAAAGTATGGACTTTTCCGTTTTCTTTCTTTTATAAGCAGCGGTGAGTGTTTAATTTATCCAGACCCGGAAGGAGTCTTGTGTAGTTCGCCGTTTCAGAGGCCGAAAAGCTTCTGCGAGGCATTTCGTCAAACACATTACATACTAAACCACGTACAGTGAGCCGGTCTTCAAACCCGCAGTCAGCCACGCGCTTCCGGAGGACGTCCACCATCCTGCCGTCGATCTCCACCGCCACGACCTTACGGGAGACCTCCAGGAGCTTCAGCGTGAGATTCCCCGTCCCGGGCCCGATCTCCAAGACAGTGTCGCCGGGCTTCAGCTCGGCCCTCCGGACGATCGAATCAAGAACTCGCGTGTTGGTGAGGATGTGTTGGCCCTTGCTCTTGTGAAGCCGAAACTCGGGTCCTCGAGCTTCTCGAGCGCCCTTCTCGGAACCCCGGCGGCCGTCGTCCTCTCGGGTCCGAGCGTGTATGCATTCGGCCTGGAGAAGCTGCGCACCGCCATCGCGTCGCCGCAGGAGTCGACTCGGATCAGCACGAATCGAGCGGCACTTGCGAAACATGAAAAAGGGGGCGGGTAGTCTCTGTTTCGAGTGCGCTCGAATGGGTCACCGCCGGTTGCGGCGTCGGGCGAGGAGTGGATTCAGGATCGAAACTGAGAAACGGTCGATAACATGCGAAGTTCGCGGTTCTTGCTCTAACCGCCGAAATGCAGAGGAAACGTGCTGCTACTGTTCAATTCTTCAAAAGCTAAACGCATTGAAAGTGCTTGATTTCCGTTGTCTGGTTGACTGGACGTCAGATCAAAACATCGTCACCGTGTTATATCGTGGGAAACATCCGCGAATTTGAGATCCAAAAAGGGCGTCGCTGTTGAATATGCCATACCATGTAACATGCTGTAATACATTAAAAAAAAAAAACCCCACTTTCAAAAAAGTAACAAAAAATTCAGATGCAATATTTATCATTTTATAAGTCTGTATTCGAAATATCATGATATGGATTAAATGGTCAATTCACTCTTACTTACGGTATTGATACTTTGAACCTGGACATGGCAAGCACATGCTGAAATCTATTAGTCCTACTTTGAATGCATTGAGGACCCTATGAAGAGACCATTCAAACGAATGTATAGACTTTTATGCTGGGTAAGCAATTTTTTATATGTCCACCAATTTTATTTCTTTTACTTGTTTGGTAGGGACCTTTAAAATCACACTTCTTTTAAATGGGACAAATTACATGACATCTAAGACTTATGTTGTGTCCAAATCTACAAAAACGATTGGATCAAGTTTATACGCATTCAAATAGATATGTAATTTGCTTGTGTTAGTGGGAGGCATGGAAAGTTTCAAGTGAAGAAATGATGAAAATCACCAACAGATTTTCAGAAATCACCATCAATTCCTCATGTTTTATTCATCATGACTGTAAAGCTCCACTAAAATCATTCCATGCTGCAGACATAAGAATCTCAACATAACATCTGGCGCTTATAATATATCACTGCAGATTTCAGCTTGTTCCAAAGAGTCCTTCAAAGACAAAACTGCCCGGAGCCCGCGTGATTAAGCTGAAGCAGTAGCCACATGCTTGCCGATGGTCTGCTGAAGATCATCTTTCTTTGCTCCGACCACCTTGTCCACAACCTTCCCCCCTTTCACGAAAATGAAGGTGGGCATCGCCTCCACAGCCCATTCTTGAGCAACTTGCTGCAAAGACACAAGTAATTAGTCCGTGATTTAACTGCACAGGAAGGATGGGGGAATTGGGGAAACAATCTGAGTTCCGTATGGGATGGAATTTTATATTACCTTCAGCTCATCCACATCAACCTTTAGGAAAAGGACGGTGGGGAATTTCCTGGCCAGCTCTGCCAGGAAAGGTGCGATAAAGCGACACGGTCCGCACCATGATGCAGTGAAGTCCACGACTACCTGCATTAATTAAAGTAGCAATCGTTATCAATGAGAATCTGAAACTGGACCCAGAGCTTTAATGCAGGAAAAAGAAAGAACGGTCGGCTAGAAAAAAAGAAGCGGACCCTCTCGGCCTTGAATTTTAAATCGATTTGTGGGAAGCTAGTCGCCTGTCACAACACCCTGTAAATCACTTCTAGAAAACTAAATTGGAAGGGTGGCCATATTCTGTACAAGTGCAAGAAGAACTGTGAGACAGTATGACTTTGACACAACATTCCATCGCCTCGATGTCCAGGGAGGACATCTAAAATCAAGCTGGATTATAGAGTAGTAGGTCATCCATGAATTGGCATGTTGGAGAAATCTGCAGTTCAAAATATGCCAATGGCAATGGCATGGGACTTCAGTTCTGTCTTTGTTGAACGTCAAATGACCTGTTTTTCGGGTGTTTCTGTGGCATGACATTGTAAGGACTACTAGCAACCAACTCATTTGATCCTAGGAAGGGAATTTGCTGTGACTAATCACACGGGCATCGAACATCAGCACAAATCAACTAAGAAAAGGAGTGTGATCCCATGTTCATCGCACAAATATACAGTAATATTTTTCCTAGATAACAGCTTATCAATTGCAAGCCACTTCCCATCGTAGTTTTCCTCATCGAGACTCAAAATTTCCACTGAGCCTTGTGACCTCTAGGTGTCACTTCTTTTCGTCATGTCCAACGTAAAGACGAAAGCTCCTCAAGCGCAAGTTTTCTATTTTGTTTCTCACTGTGGACTTGGTCCTATCGCGGAAGATATCATTATTCGCTTAAAACAAAGTTAAAAGAAGTATGTATCCATCAAAGGAAAGATAACAGAGAAAAAACACAAGAACAGTCCAACCGAGGAAGCGGTCCATCCAATACCATTGCCTACAGCAAGAATTATCGTCGTGGGTTACGACGTAACATCAAGCCACTATTTTCCATGTGGTCTATCGTAGGCCGAACCTGTCTAAATCTATAGATATGCCCCCTTTTCGACCGCTGCTCTCAAAGCCAAACCAGTGCAGGGCTCATGGGAGAAACCGCAGGTATAAAAAGTCAAAACCCAGTTGATGAAGCAAACCCCCTCACGGGCTAGGGTCCACAAAGCAGTTCTCACTTGACAATTACATAAGATATAGTTGCCGAACCACGAACAACCCCGGAAAATCAGATAAATTTGCATAAATGCACGCGTATGTAGACGGCTTGTGAATCTTCCGCCTGAAGAAACTCAACAAGAGTCACGTCAATTCGGGGGTTTTTCTCATCTCCGTAGATAATCACACCGCTTCCGGTGGAAATTAAACGTGTAACCAGCCAAACCCGATCAGAGCAGGCACTCGAATCACGACTCGAAATCACTTTTCTTGTTCATGTACGAATCCATCCACGAATCGGGCACGTCTAAATCGAAGTCAACGCCTCGCCTTTCACGACAATCAACCAAGCCACAGAACCCGTAACACGCAACCTCGACAGCCGGGAGATCACGCATCCGGAGTTGCAAAAAGCAAACAAAAAAAACGCCGCCAGTCCCGCACATTCGCCGCCGGACATCAAAGCGCAAACGCGAACGAAACGAAAGCAAACGAAGGGACGGAAAGAGAGAGAGAGATGAAACAAGAAGATGGTACCAGCTGGTCGGGCTCGTGGCCCTTCTGGATTTGCTCGGTCCAAGCCCCGACGGTGTGGCAGCCGATCACCTGTCCCTCCTCCGACGACGACATTCTCGCTCCCTGAACTGCACAACCGCTAGCCGCCTCGCGAGAGCTGGAAACCTCTTCTGTCTGCTGCTGCTCGATTCCGAGGATCTTGTCGAACGCACGTCTTTGGGTTTCGGTGCCTCGTCCTCCTTTTATTTATAAGTAGGATGAGAAGGTGGCCGGCAGGGACTTTGGAAATGGCCCCCTGCTTGCTGGAATTTACGGTTCGGCCACCAGGGGTCAAGATGGGTGGGGGAAATGATTGGGAATGCGACGGACCACGGAGATTCGCATGGGACGTCGGGGAAACGATCTCTAGCTGCCGCTAGTTGTAAAGGTGCCGAAAATGAGCGACAACTAGAAAATCCATCCCCACACGAAAATGTTATCTTCTTTGGGCCATTAGATTTTCTTTTCAATGGACTATGTTCGATATATGTAAAGTCAATTAATTCATGAGTCATCGGACTTCCTATCTGTAATATGGGCTTTTATAAAATCGTGATCATCAAATATTCGAAAGCAAGAATGATTAATAGCTGGTTAAATTATTAAATTTGGCTCAAAATCGAACATGTAAGATTAGGGAATTTGTGCCGAATCGATTGTGCGCTCTTGATGGTTTGTGTCCGGAGGTCTCTCACTTTTCCATTTTTTTTTTTTTTGTCTTTTGCTATTTTCCCCTTTTGTTTCTATATTTTTTGGGGGGGCACCCTTCAAGAACAAATTCAGGATGACTTCCCATGGTTTTGGTTTGACATTTGATGAGCCACCTTTGTATCCCTCCTCAACCTGATCGAACTAGGAGTAGAAAGAACGAAGGAGAAAAGCTCAAAGCCGAGATCACGTCACCAAACATGTAATTTCAAATGTGTTATTTCTTTTCGTGTTTAATTCTATATTAATTGGTTTTTGTTTTTCGGTATGCTATTTTTTGGGGTTTAGTTCATTGCAAATCACATCGAGTTAGGTATAGCTCGTTAAATAAAATAAAATAAAAAATCAATATAAATTAAATTGATTAATTTGGGTCAAATTCATTTATGGTACACCTCAATACAATCCAATCGCTCGTTTGGTAGGTTTATAATATTTATGTAATTTGGAGAAAAAAAAAAAAGAGTGGGAATGGAATATGATGCTTTGCCGTGTTGAGAAGGAGAAGGCGCGCGCACCAATGATCATTACGTCGTCGCTTCGTGATGCGTCACGTCGGGTTAGCTTATGTTTGGCAACTTCGCATATTAGGCCCCGTTTGTTTGCGTTTTTTTTGTTTTTAAACAGTTTTTTGTTTTTTGTTAAGGAACAAAAAAAAGAAACAGTAAACGCGTTTGTGTGCGTTTTGTTCTTTTTTTGTTCTTTTTTGCGAACAAAAAAAAGAAAGTAAACAAAGAAACACAAATTTTGTGTTTCTTGTTTCTAACACAAATCGAAACACTTTTTTTTTTTTTTTTTTTTCTTTTATTTTCTTGTTCTTCTTTCATGGCTAAGGCCGGTCGCCGGTCCCCGACCGGCCTCGGCCACGGCCGGGACCGGCCGATGAGGGGGGCCTCGCCCGGCCACGGCGAGGCTCGCCGGCCCCGGCGAGGCCGACGCTCGCGTCCCCCGGCGAGGCCGAGGCTCGCCGTAGCCGGGCGAGGGTCGGCCTCGCCATGGCGGTCCGGGCGGTGGCTCGGCGAGGCCGAGGCTCGCCGGCCGCCAGGCGAGGTCGGCCTCGCCGGATCCGGGCGAGCTCGAGCTCGCCCGGCCATGGCGAGCCGCTCGCGGCCCGGGCGAGCTCGATCTCGCCCGGATCCGGCGAGGCCGAGCTCGCCGCGGCCGGCGAGCCTCGGCCTCGCCGGATGGCGAGGCCGACCTCGCGCCGGCCCGGGCGAGCTCGATCTCGCCCAGATCCGCCTCGAGCTCGCCCCAGGCCGAGCGAGGCCGAGCTCGCCCGGCGGCCGGCGAGCCTCGGCCTCGCCGGGCGGTGGCCCGGCGAGGCCACGCCCGCCCCCGGGCGGGCGAGCTCGGCCCTCGCCGGCCGGTCGCCGGCCAAGGCCTTGGCCGGCGACCGGCCAAAAGAAGAAAAAAAAATGAAAAAGAAAAAAAGAAAAAAAGGAAAAATAAAAAAAAATAAAAAAATAAAAAAAATTATCCAAATTTACCAAACATGTTTCGTTTATTTTTTATTAGAACAAGTTTACCAAACGCGTATTTTGTTCAAAAATTGTTCCCTAATGTAAATACTTTTTTCTATTTCTGTTCCCTAACAATTTTTAAAACTTGTAAACACAACCAAACGCGCCCTTACATGTCGGTGATTAAGATTTTTCTAATGTCCCAATGGAAATCAAGGGATGTTCTGGACGCCCATGGACGGGGAGATATTTTTGCTTGATTTCGGGAAACGTTGGAACATCACGAGGGAAGCAAAAAGATAGTTTCCTTTCGTTATCGAGAGAATATGGAGATATATCTTGGTCCCAGCCTTCCAGCTAAGGATTTTGACAGCAAAAGTAGATTAAGTTAGAATAAGAATAAAGAATATATATTTAATCATTATTCGAGATAAAATAAATCGGATGTAAATAGGATACAGATAGATAAAATTATACATATCGCACTCGTCTTTCTTACCTGTCTCTCTACCTGTCCATGGATGCCACGCTCAGCCTCCAAAGTCATGGTGACGATCTCAGCTTGATGTCGACTATGGAGGAACTCCATGCTTAGATTTGGAGCACCGGTCATCGCCCCCCTCCATGGTCAGATTTGGAGTAACAACCGTCGTCTCCCTCCATCTCGAGTAGTTGCACCTTCGTCACTGTGCATTTGTTGGCTGGTGTGACACCCGGAAATTTTTACATTAATTATTTGTATGTAGGAAATGGATGTAATAAATGTAACATGTGGAAATTTTAGTTGGATTTGAACGTGGTAGGTCGGTAGGTGGTGGTGGTTGGCTAAAATTTTATTTTATGCAGTCTTAAGGCGTGCGTAATAGCTATTATATTTCTGTTTTAGAATTATTTTTCCGTTCCAACTTATTTTTAGAATAAAACTACATTTTATAAAACTATTTCATTTTTCTTTTTCTAAAATAGATTTTTATTCTAGAAGTAAGTTTAAAATAGAAATCAGAAGTAAAATTTTTTACTTCTTTCTTTCTAATATAGAAATAAGAAATTAAAAAAAAAATTCATCGTTTGTCTTTATTACTAACCAATCGCTCATCCGCCACTATCTATCGTCTACTCAATTGCTGTCCATCAACTGCCGCCGCCTGCCTCCATCTGCCATCCATCACCGGCAACTGTTCGTTGTCTGCCACTTATTGCCACCTCCCGTTCACCACACCACCCCCCCAAATAGTGGCCAAGACAAAAAATAATTTTAGCGTTATCAAATGCGTATTTTTGTATAGAAACCCACCTAAGAATAAAAATAGAATAATCTCATTTTCTTTCAAAAATCAATTTTTAGCTAGAATGGTTATCGTTCGAGCCTTTAGTCTTCCATGAGTGATTCCATTAGGATTTTTTCTGTCAAAAGAAATTTTCGTTCATTACCAAAATGATACATGAAAGAATCTATAGAAAATCTCAAAAGTCACCATAATAAGTAGGGGTATCAACAGTTTGGTTCAATTTTGATTTTTTGAAAAACCAAACCAAATTGAATCGTTAGAAAAACTGCCAAACCTAACCAAATTAAAATTTCGATTCTGTTCCATTCTTCGGTTTTTGGTTTTTCACTTTTTAGTTTTCGATTTTTGCATTTTTTTTTTCGTTTTTTCTATTGTATAATATAAGAGTAATTTTCAGGCCTCAGTTTGATTCGGATTTTCAATGTTGGGTGTTCGCTTTTGTTTTCTTTTTGTTTTATTGGTCAAATATTATAAAGGTAATTCTCCTAGGGCCCGATTCGAATATTTTATTTTCGCTTTTATTCCGTATATTTTCAGATCGGTCCAATCCCAGTTTAATTAATGCCCTCCAAGATCACATTTTTTTTTTCCTAAAAGGTTCACATCTTCAGACGATTATTGCAACTTGCAAGTGCTTTCAAATTTGTGTAAGCATATCAACAATAATGAAACATGAGTTCATTCATAACTGATTGCGCTGAGGAAAACAAAAACAGACATTGAATCTTGAAAAAAAACCAATGGCTTTACCCTAACCATAAGTACCTAAATAAAAATTAACTGACAAAAAGAGGGAAAAAAACTCCACTTCTAAAGATCATATGAAATGACCTAGAACTTCAATAGGTTTAAGTACATATCCCAAATCGACAAAAATCTTCATATCTTAGAGAAAATTTTCCAATCCAAGCATTCATGTTGCTCTAAGTAAGACAGTCATCTTGATTTAGTGTTTTTATTGGCTTGTTGAATATTTGAAATTCCAGTACTTCTCGATTTCTTGAGCTGTCCTTCCTAGGATTCTACCAGCAATCAAAGACCACTTGATCATGAATGATATAATTTTAGCTCAACAATATTATCTTTGCGAAAAAAAAAAAAGAAGAGAGAGAGAAGAAATCATCAACAATAAAAGAGAAGCGGAAAGGAAGCAACAAAACAGAGTCTCACCTTTCTCCACTCATATTGTATTCTAATTATAAGCATTTCCTCATATTCAAAGAAATCTAGTTTGGATTCTTTACGTATCTCTTCTGCAATAAACTTGGATGAACTCTATGCCTCACCATTGAGGAGATCAATCTAAATAGTAAAGTGTGACAAATATAGTGAGATGGTGAAAATAAGATAATCAAATGACAACTTGGATCATTTAAAAATAGCTAAATGGTTTATTCCAAGCTAGAACCAATAGAGATGAATAAAAAAAAATAGAGCATTATAAGGGAGCACACATATTTTACACATATTTTACTTGACTCTAACTTCGTCATTCATCAAGAAAAAGAGTGTCGGACACTTGGAGTGCTAAAAATTGGCACGGATTGACATTTAAGTGCCAAAAGTTAGGAAATTGACACTTAAGTGCCAAAATTGGAGCAAAATGGACCACTAAGTGCCAACAATGAGAAAATCTGACCAAAATACTGACGTGACAATTTTTCGGTGAAAGAAGTGTAAAACAGCGTCATTTTACACGCCGACATTGTTAAACAAATGCAAAACGATGTCATTTTGCTGCTGCGTAGTAAAAAATTAATATAAAAATTAATTAAATTAAATTTTAAAATAAATTTATTTAAAACATTTTAAAATACAAATATTTTTTTTTTTAAAAAAGCCAAGGTAGGCAGCTGAGGGTTGAGCCCTTCTCGCCGCCGTTGGGAAGGGCCGGCAACGATGGGAAGAGGGTTGGCTAGGGTCACCAAGCCTTGGCTAGGGGCTGGCAACCCCGACCGACCGATGGTGTCGACCCTCGCCCCAGATCTAGGCGAGGGTCGCGACTCTCCCCTAGATCCGGCTAAAGGCCACCACTCACTGGGGGCTCGCTTTAGCGGGTGGTGGCCCTTGGCTAGACCGAACGAGGGCCACCGACCCTCGTCGAATTTGGGGGAGGGCCGTGACCCTCACCTAAGGGTGTGCAAAAGAATCAGGTATCGCCCGAACTACCCGGAATCGATGGTTCTTAACCGGTTTGATTCCCGGTTTCATGAGCGGATCCGCTCACCCGAATCGGACTAATTATATTATAATAATGTATTAATTTTTAATATTAAAAAAATTGAAATTAGCAAATATAAATTTTAGGGCTTCACTCACCATATTGTCTCAATTTATTACTCTCCTACTTCATCTCGTCTCTCTTAGTTTAAAATCTCCCCGAGCTCCCTCTTCCTCTCCAATTCACCTCCGGATCTACTCATCTCTCTTTGAGTCCTAGTTCGAACTCGGTGAAACAACAAGTTGATTCTCTTTTCCCCCCTCGAACTTGAACTCTCTCTCCATGTTGTTGCCATTCTCGTTGCCACCTCCGTATTCACTGTCACTATCATCCTCATCTTTGTTGGGCTCGTCCTACTTCTACTTCCTCTCTTCCTCCTCCCATCCTCAGGCCTCCCCCCATCGTCCTCATTTTCGGGGATGGGGGCGAACTTCATGTCTAAGAATGGCTCATCATCCCTGTTGTCCTCATTGTCGGTCTCGAGGGAGGAGCGGGAGATGGCGGAGGCGGTGGCGAAGATGGTGGTGGTAGTCCAAGCGGAAGCAGTCCGAGGGTTGCGACTGCCGCTGCCACGGTGCTAGTACTCGAGGAGAATAAAGCTTCCATAGTTGGGAGAGCCAAAATAAGTAGATGTGGGGAGAGCAAAAAGGGGAAGGCACAGAGGTTGGACTGGTTCTATGGATCCACCCGAGAATTGGACCGCCGGTCGGGTTCGGTTCCCAGGTGGATCCATGCAACTAGCGGGCGGTTCTCGGTTCCAATTTTTCGGAATCGGTTCTAAGTGAGCGATTCCCGATTCTAGGTCAAGAACCATCCACCCAGACCATGCATACCCCTATCCTCGCCGCCAGTCAGACGGGGTCGCCTAGCCCTAGAGGGCTCAGCCTTAGCCGCCTTCTTCCTTTTTTTTTTTTTTTTTTTTTTTCATTTTATTAAATTTATTTATTTTTTTATAATTTCATTTAATTGATTTTTATATTAAAATTCAAATCCACGCCAAAATGACGTCGTTTTGCAATTCTTTGTTGAGTTAGCTCTCTAGCGAGCCACGTAAGCAAGAAAAATAAAAAATTGCCACATAAGATTTCCGACGAGGTTCGTCAGAAGTGGTACTTGAGTGTCACTTTCCTAACTTTTGACACTTAAGATGTACTTCTTCCTCAAGAGAAATTGCTATTAAGTTTAGGTCCATGGTCGTACTTGGCAACTCTACATTAAATTCACGATGAAAATGAGAATTGAAGTATCAATTGTAATATTGAAAGATATAAATATTTCGTGGTTATTTTTTTCTCACTTGACTCAAAATTTTCAAGTTCTCCTAAGTCCTCCCCGATTGACTATGAAAGTGGTGTGAATTGTAACCCATCTTGAGTACATATAAGAGCCTTCATCATGATTGGGGTCACGGAGCTATGAAATATGTCAAGTGATTAGGGTCACGGAGCTATGAAATACGTCAAGTATGCCACCTCTTGTGCTAAATGCAAACTCTGATGCTATAGTGGAGATGAACACAATCAAAATATCTCGAGCAATGAAAGACAAGATCGGATATCTCAAAAAATTGACTTTCCACCAATTTAAGATAACAAATGTGGAGCTATATCGTTCACATCTTTATTCCAAATACTTATTTAATTTAGATTTTTCTTTCACATTTTCTTGTCTCGTTTGGCTAAGATACATTCATAATATCCACACCAACCACAAGAGACATTGACATGTTCACTGTCCTTATCACCTTTAATCTCACGTCACTTTAGGGGCATGTACTGATGTGACATTGCTCGAATAATAATGTTAGATATTTTATCATTCTATCTCGCAAAGTTTCTGCTTGATTGCTTTCATACACTTGATTAATCATCCATTTCATATACTCCATCTTATCTCGAGGGTCAAGTATATATGCAATGAACCATGTTAGATTTATGTTGTTCATATTGTCAAAAAATCTCATTGAACTTGATTTTCATTCTCTAGACTATTTCCTACAAACTCCTATCCTCATCATTATAATATCTATCAATCATCATATAAATTCTATAGACATCTTTCGTCATATCATTGCAAGTGACATAAGAAGAGTTCGATACTTTTAAAGTCGCATCATAAAACATCTTTAAGAAAGAAAGAAATTGATGCGCATAATCCCAATCATCATCAATAGGCAACCCTCTCACCTTGAAAAGCTCTTTAGCAAATCTTTTATCCTGAATATCTAATGAAATAAAAGCATTTTGGAAATTCAAGGCCACTTCCAACATTAGGTATGTTGAGTTCCATCTAGTCTCCACATCCACTTCCAACATTAGGTATGTTGAGTTCCATCCAATCTCCACATCCAAATATATAAGATTATTGGACTTGATATTTTTCAGCAGAATGCACTCCTTAAACCATTGCAACCTCGAAGGAGAGAATCTCACATAACGTACAACTAAGCATATTCTAACAATGGAATCATCTATATCATTCAAAACCCCCTTTCATAATTAAACTGAAAATATGAATATAACATCTCACATGGAGTAACTCACCTAATAATACCAAAACATTCCAAGAGTTAAGTCTTTTATTTAGTATTGAACTCTCGAGTCATCAAAGCTAGTATTATCAACAGTGATAAAAAAAATGCTTCTAATCCCCCAACTAGTTAAGAATTTCTAAACCCATTTTCCTATAATCTCAACAAAATGTCCAAGGATTTGACAAAAATTCAAAATTTTCTTTTATAACTTCCAATTAGCATCTACAAAGTAAGCAATAAGGCATGTGTAACTTAGATTAGACAAACCCTTGGAGGAATATTGGAAAAATATTTTTTCAATTTACTTATTTCCTCCAAGTATAACTTATAAGAGTCCTCCCTTAATGTGTTTCTTCAGGGGATTAAAAACTTTGGCATGATTCTACTCACGAATTTCCGAAATACCTTAGGGTCCACAAACTTGAAGAGTAGTTCACTAATAATAAACATCGCAGTTAGATATTTTTTATTAGCATCTTAATCAAATTTCCGAGGACTACCTGAAATAGAATTACTGACCCCAACAAACTCATTCGAGGCACTTTTTCGCATTTTCTCCACGTTCGCATATTGATAATTCTTACATCTACCTAAATGATTACACATCTCACTAGTCCTTTAAGCACTAAAACAACCAATAACAGCTCCACAATATAGACATTCAGCTTTGTCTTGGCTATTTTCTGTCATTTTAAAGTGTTATCATATACCAGATCTCAGCCTCCTTCTATTTGTACCACCATATTCACTTAGTAAAGATTGATTCATTTTATATTTGACTTTGCAAATGATATTTCTATCTTGATAGGGAGATTTACGAATGAGCATTATAACAATATTTCAGCAAATTTATCATATCAGAAAAACTAGCATTCAATAGTTACAATTACATAATCAAATCAATTTCGCTGCTTAAACCCAATTAAATCAGCTAGTTGCAAGTTCCTAAAAGATTATCATGACCTTGCAACATATTATAAGCATGCATTCATGCAAAGATGTATGGACAAGCCGTTTACTAAGGAAGAAAAGGTTCTGATGAACAAACAGATTCCTTTAAGAGAATCTGCTAACATTAAGTCCATTTGACAAACCTCTAAATGGATGAGCCAACTATTTGCACCAAATCCAGAGTCAAGGTGAAGATAATAACCAAGAATTGTACCAAGCAGACTGTACATTGTAGAATAATATTAAATTAAAACCTCAAGCGTCAATTTTCAGCTTCCAAGTAATGGAAACAAAACGAAAGAGTAGAGGATCTCAAATGAAGTGAATTCGAAGCTATCAATAGAAAAATGGAAGAATGAAGTGGAGACTTTACTAGAAGAAAGAAGGTAGTGGATAAGAATGACTTCAGCATAAAAAACACAACGGACAACCCAATGAAAGTAACCGAAATCCTTGCTACAGGCCTCGATACAACATCCTAAATAGAGAAGAACATTAGCAAACCTGTCATAATGTGACCGCCGAAAGCGCATACAAACCCATTCAAAAGAATCATAAAAAAAGGGATAGATAGCACTCACGGGAACCAGATTCGTCCCCGCCTTAATTGTATCCCTCCCCCACTTTCCAAACCATTTAAGCAACTACACTCTATTGATCACAAAAGGGAATCAGCAGGCAATAACAAATCTTTCATTCGCAGAAACTGCGAGTAAGAACGGAAATACACTACACATGCCAAGTCAAATCATCAATGTTTAATTTTTCAAACAACCACACTTCTTTGGCGCCTTCCATCGAACAATTTTTGCTCGTGAGCATTCTACTGTCGGCTTTAACAAAGCTAATAGTCAACCACTGATCACACGATATCATATCATTCAAACCATTAGATTCAATCGCACCACTCTACTCAGTCACAAACAATCCGCCACAACCATCATCAACCATCATCAACCATCAATGAAACCCATTACGAAAACAGCAAGAGAATTTCCCAAAATACCAGCGAATTGAGATTGCCTGAAAGCTCCGATGCTCGAAAAGTGAACCTGGCCCTTTAAGAAGTTTGACTGGGAAGCGACGATGAGCAATGAGTGCAACCATCGAGCCTTCTGATCAAATCGTGGTGCGTGCCAGTGTGGAGAGCAAGTACCCACACAAGGCAATTTGCGTAGGTCTCTCTCTAGCGAGACTATAGAGAAGGATCGCAATTGGGGACACAATGATGTTAAACCACAAACCTCACAAAGAATCAGTCGAGAAAGCCTGAATGCAATGGTCGTATAAGCTAAGACGATAGTGAGAGAGAGGGAGGTGAGGAGAGCGAGTACCCAAACAACGTGGAGAGCATAAGAAGGATCGGAGACGGATTGCTAGCGAAGCAGGCAATCCACAGCGCCAATCGTGGAAGCTTCGTTATTGGTGTATCTCTATTGCGTGTGTAGAGAGCAAAAAATGAGAGGAGAGAAACAAGATTCGATTCTTGAGAGAGATTATTTATCGGTTTGGTTTGGTTAACCGAATCGATAAAAACCAACTAGTTAAAAAGTTTCGGTTGTTAATGAGAACCGAATCGAAACAAATTAAACTTTTCATTTCGGTTCGATTCGATTTTTGACATCCCTAATAATAAGGACAGTTCGTAAAGCTTTAAAACAAACCAAAAATAAAAGTCAATGTACATCATCAAGGCATAATTGGCAGAGATAATCACATGCTATATTTGTGATTACATCCAAGCCAGAAGATTAGCAGTCGATTAGGCCTTGTTTGGTAACACTCTCGAGAATAACTGATTTTATTATTTTGTTCCTTGAAACAAAAAAAGAACAGAATCGGTTTACTATATTTTTTGTTCTCAAGAGTAAAAGTCTTTTTTTTTTAAATTTTCGGGAATAGATGTGAAACAAAATCAAAAAGTAGAAAAAAAATAACTTATTGTTCCCAGATACAATTTCATAATCAAGTCCAACTTTTTTTTTCTCTCTTTCTTATTTTTTTCTCCTTCTCTTTTCTTCTTTTTTTTCCTCCATTAGCCACTACTAGCCACCGCCACCAGTGTCTGGCAATCGGTTGGGCGAGATCCGGTGAGTTTGCCAAAGCCTCGCTGGCTAGGGCGAGGTCCAACAAGCTTCTTGGAGCCTTGCCTGGCCACTATGACCCTCGGTCTCATAAATCTAGGCAAGGCCAAGCATCACCGGTGGCTAGGTGAGACTCTCCACACCAAATTTGACGAGTGAGGCAAGTCTCACCAGCTAATGTGAGGTTGGGCCTTGCCCAAATCTAGCGAGGTCGAGGCTCACGATGGGAGGCTCATCGGACCTTGCCCAATGAGTCGTCGGCCATCGTTATGGCCAGTAACTAGCCACAAAGAAGGAGGAAGAAGAAGAGAGAAGGAAAAAAAGAAAAGAAAAATATAATAAAAGTATTAAAAAATTAAAAGGGACAAAAATGTTTAAGAATCCTATGAAATGCATTTCTATCTCGGGAAGAAAAATTTTGAATAGTTATTAAGCGCCTTCAAAAACTCAAAAATTGTTCCCACGAACAGAATTTAAAAAAAAACATTTCTAAGCAAAAAAAATTTCTGGGAACAAAATGATAACCAAACATGCCCTTAGCAAATCACGCATCATCATCACTACGGGTGTGTAAAAGAACTGGGACCCGCTCGGACCGCCCGGAACCAATGTTGCTTAAGGGAACTAGTCCGATTCTCGATTCCAATTTATAGGAACCGGTGGGTACCAATCCGATTCTCGGTTCCATGGGCGAATCCTCACACCCGCCCACCTGGACTATATCGATTATATTATAATAATATATTAATTTTTAATATAAAAAAATTCGAAATTAGCAAATCTAAAATTTAAGGCTTCAATCATCATTTTGTCTCAATTCACTACTCCCCACTCCATCTCGTCTCTCTTTAGTTCAAAATCTCCCCAAGCTTCCTCTTCCTCTTCAATTCACCTTCGAATCTACTCATCTTCCTTTGAGTCCTATTCCGAACTCAACGAAACAGTGAGTTGATTCTCTTTTCCCCCCTCGAACTTGAACTCTCTTTCCACATCGTCACCATCCTCGTTGCCACCTCCGCATTTGCTATCACTATTGTCCTCTTCTTTGTTGGGCCCGTCCTACTTCTACCTCCCCTTTTCCTCCTTCCCCTCCTCAGGCCTCCCCCCATCGTCCTCATTTTTTGGGACAAGGGCAAACTCTAAGTCTAAGAATGGCTCATTGTCTCCTTTGTCCTCCTCATTGTTAGTCTCGAGGGAGGAGCAGGAGATAGCGGAGGCGGTGGTGAAGATGGTGGTGGTGGTTGGGATGGAAGCGGTGCGAGGGTCGCGACCACGGCGGCGTTAGTACTTGAGGAGAGTAATGCTACCATGGTCGAGAGAGCCAAAATAAGTAGATGCGAGGAGGGTGAAAAGGGGAAGGCGCTGGTTGGACCGATTCTATGGATCCACCTAGGAACCGCCTGCTAAGAACCAACGGTCCAATTCTCGGGTGGATCCATACAATTAACGGGTGGTTCCCAGTTCCAATTTTTTGGAACCGATTCTTAACGGGCGGTTCCCGATTCTAGGTCAGGAACCGCCCACCCGGACCATGCACACCCCTAATCATCATTGGGATTTCCATATTTACGGCTTTGCCTTTCAAGAGTGTGCACCTAGGTTTGACATACCAACACCATCACCATTAGAATTGAATTACTTTACTTTTGGGTCGATTATCTAGGGTAGTGATAAAACATGTATCGCCACATAAATGTTTAACGGAAACTGATATGTTCAGAGTTTACATATTAGATGAGTTGTTTGTTCAAGAATTACTAAATTGAGTCCTTCCTAGCATGCGATAATTTTTGTTGAATATTTTAGTGGGTTCAAAAAACATTTTTGATTTATCAATATTAAAACGGACGCTGATTTCTTGTTTACATACTAATATACTATATATCATAGCAATTTATCAAAATTTCTACTTTGAAACCATAGATTAAGCCACTTGTGATATTTTAATTTGACCACATCACTATTTTTTCACCACCTGTTTTTAAGTCAAAGTCATTAGTATTTTAACTCACGGTTGATCAATATTATCTCATCTTAACTCATATATAGTTCCTAGATTCATCCCGCTTTCTTTGAACGAGTTGTTATAGGTACTCTAATTTAAAAAGAAATCTCCAATTCGTTCTTAAAAAGAATGAGAGTCCCATGTTTCTTTCCCTTCTCTTTCATCTCACTCTCTTTTAAATTAGAGGTTCCACGTTTGTATTTTTAAAGCTTCAAGTTCGATATGTCAAGTGTTACAAGGTGAATTATTGGTTCCTTTTTATTTATCAAATTAGTATTGTGCTTAAGAGTTGTTAATTTATGTTGTGGATTATTCTGCTTTGAAGGTAACCGAAGCTTTGATTAGAGTCGACGTGGGGTATTTAGAGTATATTCCCCATCGATTTGTTGCTTGGTACTTGAATATCGATGGTGAGCTAGTCAGATCATTCAGGGTTTTGATGGGAGTGGTGATATGTCGATGGACAAGGTTGTTGATCCATAGTATATTATGTGACACTATATAAACAAGTTTTGGATGTAGGAGTATATGGTATCGACAAGACCCAACCTTCTTCCCATAGTTAATGCCTTGTGTTTTATTTCTTTTGGCACTTGTATTAATACTTGAAAGAGAGTTATAATTAGAAAAATTGTATGTGTATATGTGTGTGACTTGCCAATTACGTTTCTTGTGTTATTTGTTTCATCGTGCTTCTGCATGCCAATAATAAATATAAATTATAAAACAAAAAGAACACATCTCGTGCGTAACGTTCTAGGCATCAGAATTGAGCCATGACCATGACATTAGCTATGAGGGTAGGGGTGGCGACCGACCGGTGGTTGCTAAAGATTGTAGGCTAGTGATGAAGATGGAGAAGGACTAGTGGTTGCTGAAGATTTCGTGTGATGGTGATACTCAAGCAATTTGGACATTTGCTAGAACTTAGAGATTTGAACAGTTGACATTTGATCCGAAATGGACAGAGAGGAGGAGGAGAAGCAGGATGGCTGTGAGAGTAAGGTGCAATTTGCTAGTGGCAAGAGCCATTATATTAGGAGACTATTGGCAACAAGAGCTATTACATAGACATTCAATCTCTTTGAACTATTGACATATATAATCTAGCTTGAATATTTATCAAATATTGTATGAGATTATAGAAATCCCATCTTTATTTGATCCAACCTATATCCTATCTTGTCTAATTTTCCTTCCCCATAAAAGTCTAGAAGATCAAACGTAATCTTAGGTGTTAAAATATTATTTTAGGAGATTCAATTGAACATCTCTAGGACTTTAAATGTAGACATCCTAGTATGTTAAAAAATTTAACGCATTAGTAAAATCCTAGCCAGTGAACTTAACTCCAAAAGTCAAAAGATCAAGATGACAGATACCCAAATGAACACACTGAAAAATGTACCTCATACATCAATCATTCGCATCTCAAATCAACATTATCCAAATCAATAAGTTAATAATTTACACCTTAGTAACAAACCGAGAAACCGCAAGCCAAATTCTTTCCCATTTCCTTGGATAGTTTGTTCGCGGCGATTTTTGCTAATAACTCTTAGAATTCATGGTTTGCTACATAATGATCAATTAACACTAAAAAAATCCAAGCTGAAGGCAATTCTCTCTTCTAGAAAGAAGGCACCACGAACTCCAGGCCCAAAAGAACAAGTTCGAGGAGGCCCAAGCCCATTGATATCTCAACAGAGCGGAACTGCAACGGCACGCCGTTTCCGGACTGAAGACGGACTCGATAGTCCAAAAAACAGCGACCTTCTCTCTCCCTCTCTGCGCTCTTCTCTGCGAGGTAGGAGCAACGAAATCGAAGAGCAGCTCGCGATGAGGAAGCGAGATTTAGCCATCCTCATGCTCTCCGCCTTCGCCATCTTCTTCTCCCTCCAGGTTCGATCCCCTGATCTCTCCTCCTCCTCCCTCATTTCGTGTCCCCCGCCGCCGCTCCCCCCGTTTTTTCCGCCGGAGCGATTGCCGGCGGGATGGGATTGCCGGCTCGGTTACGAGCGGATTTCGATTTTTTGTTTTCCGGTTTTGCGCGATGGATTTTTTTGTGTCTCGGTTTTGGCGGTTGTGGTTGTTGGTTCCTGATCCTGGTTGAGTAATGAGTATCGGGGGGCTTGTGCAGCACGAGGGCGATTTCTCGTTCAGGGAGTCGTGGTTTCATCTGCTGGACGACTATCCGATCAAGTACGAAGCCGAGCGTCTCCCTCCTCCGATCGTGGCTGATCTCAATGGGGACGGCAAGAAGGAGGTCCTCGTCGCCACGCACGACGCCAAAATTCAGGTCCTTTTTCCCCGACTCTCTGCTGTTTTGCCGTTCGTGTTTCACGTGTTTCGTGTCGAATAGTGCGGTGTCTATGCCGGTCTATATTTTTTTTCCTTCCGTTTCATTGTGGAGGTATTATTTGGTTTTAGAACGATGGAGATTTTGGCCTAGCAGGATAGATGAAGAAGTGCTTTCCGTGTTCAATCACGACCATTTGCATTTCTGTTTTGCCCCTCCACCAATTCATATCTTTGTGTTGCCAGACTCCAGCTTTCTTGGTGGAAATTGAGTAGCTTTCTTGATAGGATTGATCATACTTTCATTGCAATTGATGTAAGAGTTCCTCATGAGCATCTGACAGTAGATTTTAGGGCATGTCTGCATCGAAATGAGCTGTTTTCGGGTGGAAAAAAGGCTTCTTTAAACTTTAGTAGTTGATGACCATGCGCAAAGTGGATTGGTTTGCATGGTGGCAGCAAAAATGGCTGGCCAGTCAGGTGGTGTGGAGGCAGTTTGGAGACTGCCATCAGCTGGAATGAGCTGGTTGCTGTGGTCACTGCTGCAGCTGCCTGATGGTGATGGTGCAGTGGCAGCAACGACAAAGGTGATCAGTGGGTGATGGTGGCCACATATGGTGGTGGATCTGGTGGTGTTGGTGGTTATAGTTTGCCAATCGTGATGATGATGGAGCTGGAATAATAAGTTACTTATGCAGAACAATTTCAATTTTCTTGGGGAGAACAAGTGTCTCCTCCAGAGAAGTGATAGCTGTTTTGAAATTTTATTTTTTTTTCATTTTTTGACCAAGAAACTTTTTTGTAGCAATAGTTTTTCTTAATTATGCCAAATGCCAATTTGATTGAAGATGTTTTTACTGCACATTCCCCAAAATAAAGGATGTTGGAGAGAATACCATTGGTCCTTTATCTGTTTTTCATTTAATACAATGGCGGATGTTCTAGGTATTGGAGCCCCACACTAGGCGGGTTGATGAGGGATTTAGTGAAGCACGTGTCATTGCAGAGGTCACTTTGTTGCCCGATAAGATCCGGGTTGCCTCAGGGCGACGCCCTGTAGCCATGGCAACCGGTGTGATTGGTCAAAATTACAAGCAAGGGCAACCACAGAAGCAAGTCTTGGTTGTAGTTACCTCGGGATGGTCTGTCATGTGCTTTGATCACAATCTAAAGAAACTATGGGAAGAAAATTTGCAGGTACGTACCATTTTGAATTGGATACACTGAGTTTTTTCATTCTTCCGTATCATGAAAGAACTCTGGTGAAGGTCTGATTTATTTCTGGGGCTCTTTGGCAGGAAGATTTTCCTCATAATGCCCACCATCGAGAGATAGCAATCTCAATCAGCAATTATACTCTCAAGCATGGGGATTCAGGTTTAGTAATTGTTGGTGGGAGGATGGAAGCACAGCCTCATGTATGTTCTTCTTCTTCTTCTTCTTCTTCTCATCATCAGTGGAATTTCCCAGTTAACCAATGGCAAGGGGCAGGAGGGTGTAAACTTGTAAATCAGATTATTACTTAGTAGGGAACTCTGTCAGGAATTCTTCTGCCTCTCTTTCTGGGATAAACATGGAATTCTTCTGGCTTTTGCTCATCCTTGCTCATTACTCTGATTCATGTTCATCAAATCCTTTCTTTATCACTTTTACAAAGATCTTCGATGTACTAATTATTTCCCAGTTTTTATTTGCAATAGCTTATGCGCCTCTCTTCCAATGACAATTGCCTTGGCCCTCGTCCTTCAACCCCCTTCTCATGGTTGCTGTGATCCCTAAGTTTTTCATCAGACTGACATAATCATTTTTCCTTTCCTGGTTGTAAATAGCATCTCATGGATCCTTTGGAAGAGATTGGGATGTCAGAGAAGAATGCTGAGCAGCATCGAAGAAGTGCTACCGAAAAAGAGGTAATACCTTTTTTACCCTATTTTTCTTTGATGGGCCAGCCTTGCCAGCAAAGTCGAGGTCAGTCTTCAGGCAAGGACTTTAATCTTCTGTTCAACATGCCTAGGGTTCTGAAAATGCGGGAACTGTTGATCTGCGCCACTTTGCATTTTATGCTTTTGCTGGCAAATCTGGTCAACTTAGATGGAGCAGAAAGAATGAGGTAATTTCTTCTTTGTATTTTGATTTGCTATTTCATGACATTTCTCTTTTTTTGGAGCTCTTCTTAATGATAATTTGGAGAAGACTTGCCCTTTTAAATTTAGTAACTTATTTTTTTATCTTCTCCACTTTTACGGTATCTTTTCTTGATATATAGGACTTAATTCTGTCATATCTGAAGTACCCATTAACTCAGCTTTTGTAAGCTGGTGGCACTTTACTGCATGTAACATTTTCTTCCAGTTCTTCTCACGCAAATTTTATTTCCGGTTATGTTGCCCAGAATATTGAAGCGCATTCCTCAGATCCATCACAGTTAATACCACAGCATAACTACAAGCTTGATGTTCATGCGATAAACAGCCGTCACCCTGGAGAGGTATCTTTTGAAGCTTTAGCTTTATCATCAGTTTGCATCTCTTGAAGCAGCTCTTCCTTCATGCCAGCAAATACAATAGCAATGTATGGCAATGCGATGACTTTGACACAGCTTTAATGCTCTTTCAACACATGACTTCCTGTCATTCCTTTTAGCAATTTTATCTTCATTCTGGATGCAGATTTATGGTTTGATTGGGTCTCATTGTTGTCATTGTGTGCATTAAGTATATATAATGTTAAACAAATATCTTACTAATTACAGGTTGCAGTTTTAATATTCATTGTGGAAGCCTCATATAACTGCAATTGCATGAACGCATATGTCTGTGACATTTGACAGTGGCGCTGGGACTTGATTTGGGATGCAGTATAGCTTGCCATCTGCAAATTACTGTAATTTGTGGAAATAAAAGTCTATGGTCTAACTGACAAAGTTCTGACATACATTGAGGACTTATGATCTGATTATTAGAGGAGTATCTTAAGGTCATTTGCCTAAGTGGTATGACCTTTAATTTAATTTTGCTGACATGCAATGAGCTCTAATATGTGTTAAGGATTTTTAGATCTAATTGACTCCTGATGGAAAATCGGGAGCTCTAATATGTGGTCCTTCACATGCATGTACAGTTAGGCAGAGAGTTTTTTTATCTGTTGTTTGGACATTGAGTATGACCTGCTTTGCCAGTTTGCTGACAAACTCTAATAGACGCCACTATGTTACAGTTCGAGTGCAGGGAATTCAGAGAATCAGTTTTGGGAATTATGCCACATCATTGGGTAAGTTGATGGAGTTCTTCAGCTTTTTCTCCTGGTCATTGTGGGTCTCAGTTGTGGTGCTACTGAAACCAAACGTCTCTTTATAGGATAGGAGAGAAGACACTTTATTAAAGCTGTCGCACTTCCGACGGCACAAAAGGAAAACACTGAAGAAAACTTCGGGGAAAACTACTAATTACCCCTATCACAAGCCTGAGGAAAACCATCCTCCAGGGAAAGATTCAACCAAGAAGATTTCAAACTTAATTGCAAAGGCTGCAAATATTGCTGGCTCTGCAAAATCAAAGAAGGTAATCCATACAAAAGTATTTTGTGCAGTTAAACTGTTCGAACATGCTTTTTAGAGTTCATACATATCATAGTTTATGAATGCACATCCATGAGTGCTTGTACTGTCATTGCACAGCAATATTCCTTCTGGAGACAGTTTAGATGGTTTGTTTGTTACTTTGCTGTTAAGTGACCTGTAAAGCAATTTTAGTTTAATGCTCCGGATCCCAGAAATTAGCAGAATCGGATCTTCTGGAGAAAATAATGAATAGGAAAGGAAAGGTAGTTGCTTCAAATGAACATCCAGATACCAGTTTTTAATGTACTCGTTAAAATAAGGACTAGAGATCCGTAAAATGGCTATAGAATATGCCTTTTGCAGGAAATTAATTCTAGTCCTCCGTGGAACTCTTATTTCTCATTGGTCTGCTATACTTTTTGATTTCGTCTTGGATTCTGAGCCCACCACCTGTTCGTCTTTACGTGCTGCCAGAAATAGCACAGTTTCTTTATTGTTTTTTTTTTTTTTTTGGGTAAAGGTAAGATATATTGTTCATTTGGTTACTACTACATACGCTTTCCATTTCCACCAAGGACACACACTGCATATTTGTGAAATAGGAACTTGAACTCCTTTTGCTGACATATGGTAGATGCTTGAGCTAGTCAGGCATTGAATCTATATGGTGGATCTCTGGATGATTATGTCAACTCACAGTAAAGGCCATTAGGTACTTTGCCTAGATATTGGAACAATTATATTTTAGGACATAAATTGAGTTTGATTTCTTTCTTGTGTATAATTTTTATCAATTGGAGGACTAGTAGAAGTATTTCATATTGGTGATGTAATAACTGGATCTCCTGAGGTAACCTATACTCTTGATTTAGTGCAGCCAATGAATTATATTCCTACTATAACAAATTACACACAGCTCTGGTGGGTTCCTAATGTTGTTGTGGCTCATCAAGAAGAAGGAATAGAAGCTGTCCACTTGGCTTCTGGACGGACCATTTGTAAGGTACTAATGGAAGTTACATGCTTAACTCACTTCATCTCAAAATTTACTGCAAGTCCCCTGGTCTAAGTGATAACCTACATATATGGCCAGCCTTTATCCTCATCTTGGGTGGACAGAATTTTTACAAGGACAAGAAAAATCACATGTGCAAATCTCATGCCTTAGAGTCTACTCCATGCCCTTTATCTATAAAAACAATTGCTGTTGTTGCGTTGCACCTTCTCTTTTCCTTAATTTTTTTATATGTTGAGTGCAGTTATATCTGAAACTTGAGTTTGAATTTGTGTTTAAAGAGTAGTGCATACAAAAAGATATACAAATCTCAGTGGATCTTTGGTTGTAGATTCTTATGACTCTTTATTATTACACCAATATGCAATTGCCAGCAAATGCATCCCTGGGCTGATGTGAATTAAGAATGATGGACCAACCATATTTTTACAAGATCAATCTCCATATACATGGACAACGATCTTCAGCAACTCTGCTTTCTTCGAATGACATCTTCAGATTCTCATGCAGACAAACTGGAATTTGTGCATAATGCATGCATGAAATGCATTTTGTTCAACATTATTTTGGATAAAGATTTTTATTATATTCTGTTTTGCCATCAACACTTTGTTCAATTGTTGATGTGGGAGTTGTTTTCTTTAGCTTAATTTGCGAGAAGGTGGCCTCCATGCTGATATCAATGGGGATGGAGTTCTTGATCATGTCCAGGTAAGAGATTTTACTTTTGAACATATTTGATTGTCCATCATTTTGTCAGTGTTCATAGTGTCTATGTATAGTTATTAGGGAAAAAGTCACCAAAAACCCCAAACTTTGCTCAGAGTGACAAATTTACCCCAAACTTTTATTTGTGATACAAAAAACCCCAAACTTTATCACCTGTGATACATTTACCCCAAGTTTTTTTTTTCATGACACAAAAAACCCTAAACTTGTACCACATTGACCCAAACTATAGGACGTTTTCGTCTTTTATTTTTCAATTTTTTTTCTTTTTATTTTCTTCTGTTCTTCTCTCCACCCTCGCTGGCGTTGGTGAGGGCAGCCCACGATGTTGGCAGAGAGAAGCCAGACTTAGGTGAGGGCCACCTTCACCAGCGTCAAGTGAGGAGCATCGGGCAAGAGCCGCCCTCGCTCGACACTGGTGAGGTGGCCCTCACCTAAGTCCGGCTTTAGCCATAGAGTTTGGGGTAAATGTGTCACAGTTGGCAAAATTTGGAGTTTTTTGTGTCAAAAAAAAAAGTTTAGGGTAAATTTGTTGTTCTGGGCAAAATTTGGGGTTTTTGATGGCTTTTTCCCTAGTTATTATGATCCTAGATATATGTATGTTTCTGTTAGTTGCATGTCACAGGTTGGAATATATATTATTGTGTCGCTACATGGGTATTGGTCCATGAGTGTAATAGAGTTTCTGGGAATGGATAAAATGTTTTCACTCAAGTTAAGTTGGTTTTGCATTTAACATTTTAAAGGCATTGTGTAAAAGATCTTTAAGTGCATATGTAGAACCATCTGCATTTCCCTAGGACAAAGGGATTCATAATTAAAGCAAATTAAACAGCTGAGGGATAACATTCCTGACAGCAATTCATGATTGTATCTGCAGAATTAGCTCTATAGATAGGGTGTCATTTGTAATGAGAGTTGATTTCCATTTCTCTAGGCTGTTGGGGGACATGGTGCTGATCGGACTGTTGTTAGTGGATCAATGGAAGTTCTTAGACCCTGTTGGGCTGTGGCGACATCTGGAGTTCCTGTGAGAGAACAACTTTTCAATGTCTCTATATGCCGCCATTCCCCATTTAACTTGTTCCCATATGGAGACTACTCGAGAAATTTTGGCCAATCATCAGAGGTGGCTTCCTTGGAGGTTGCAACACCCATCCTTATCCAAAAAAAGGATGGTCATAAACATCACAAGAGAACCCAAGGTGATGTTGTCTTCTTGACGAATCGAGGGGAGGTAGGCTCTTATTTAACTTTTGCTTTCTCTTTTGGCAACCGAAAAACTTGGATAAAATAGTTATCTGTGCATTTTTCTCTTTTATTGAGGAAATATCCAGAAATGGGTATCCGGTGGCTGTTCTGTGTAAGTTGTATTGCATTCCATTATTATACGGATTGTAGCATCTGAAAAGGTCAGAAGATACTGATGGGTAAAGCCTTTGAAGAGTACTATTTTTCATGCTACTTTAGATTTTGTAGCTAATCCCAGTATTATCATGAATCCTATTTTCCCTCTCCCTACAGTTACCCGATCTTATCATGAATCATTTTATAGAGACTGCAGATGTGGAGGAAGAATTCGGTTTTCGGCCTGCACATTATTAGTCCTGTTTTCTAGAAATTGAGAATACACAACTGAGCTGTCCCATATAATTTTTCAGGTCACATCTTATCATCCTGGCATGCATGGGCATGATGCTGTATGGCAGTGGCAAATATTGACTGGTGCAACATGGTCGAATCTTCCATCTCCATCAGGGATGATGGAAGGCGGCATGGTGGTCCCCACCTTGAAGGCATTTTCTTTGCGCGCGCATGATAATCAAGAAATTATTCTTGCCGCAGGGGATCAAGAAGCGGTGTTGATATCCCCTGGCGGGAGTATTTTAGCGACGGTGGAGCTTCCTTCACCACCTACGCATGCCCTTGTCTGTGACGACTTCTCAAATGATGGATTGACTGACCTCATTCTTGTAACTTCCAATGGAATCTAC
The DNA here is from genome assembly GCA_014182405.2 of Eucalyptus sideroxylon. Lineage (NCBI taxonomy): Eukaryota > Viridiplantae > Streptophyta > Magnoliopsida > Myrtales > Myrtaceae > Eucalyptus > Eucalyptus sideroxylon. Next base: position 9,615,629 of record CM024557.2, read on the forward strand.
GGCTTTGTACAGACAAGACAACCCGGTGCCCTCTTCTTCAGCATGCTGGTTGGTTGTCTTATTGTCGTGATGGGAGTCATCTTCGTCACCCAACACCTAAATTCTATGAAGGGAAAGCCCCGTGCCTCGTCTGGCTCTTGGTGAAACTACCTCTGAGTCCTTAGACAAAATCTATACCATCATTTTGCCGCTCCTTTTAGCCAAGCTGCGTGATTGGAGATTGCATTTGGGCGGGATTGCCCTTCCACCCATTCGAAATCTTTTGCACGAGGCACTTACTTGTTGAGGGGAGGATAACGTTTGGGACCAGCTTAGCATACACTTTAACCACTGGTTTTCTTCTCTCTTTCTTTCTTTTTTATAAAAATCCGCAGCATCATGCACTGTGTAAATACTCGGACTAGTTTTACTACAACTGCCTCAGCACTTCCAATTGAGCTTCAGGGAGCTACAGAATGAGGTTTTTGCGATGAGTCTGTAAAAGATGTCTGGTACCAGCTTACTAGCTCGACTGCCAGGGATTAGATGACATATCAATCTTCAATGTATGACCTGCTTGCCTGGTTGTGGCTGAATGTTTCAATGCTGAGCTGCCTGTTTGAGGGCAACGTATTGCAGCCTTTGGATTTTAAATCTATGATTTATCTCTTGTTCTTCACCGAGAATTATTTGATAACTGCATGTATTTAACGGCTCAGACGTACTATTTCATGGTCCAAGTCTTCTTTTCTAGTATGAATTAAGCATATCACGGGTTGATGCAAATCGAACGTGGCGCATATTGTGAATTTCAGTTTCTCATCTGTTCCTTTAGCAGATTGATTTAGCCTTTGATCTTTCTTTGTCCTGGTGTTTAAGTCGGTTGCGGCTCCATAATCAAAGTGCTCACTTCAACGACAATTTTTAGAGTTAAAATGCTTTATCGAGGTTTCAGGTCCGTGTCGGTCTTTTGACCAAAGGACGAGTAATTCAAAAGATTTGAGAGATCAGCTCCATGTACATACCTTTGTTTTACTAGGTCATGAGTTCAATATCTGTCGTTCATCAAGTATATGTGCCTTATTACCGATCTAAAGAAAAGAAAAAAAGAAGAAGCAAAGCCATTGAAAATCTATATGTCTCATGGTAAATTAGGCCCTTATTTGTTTAAATCCGTTTATGTTCTCTGGAACAAAAATTTTGTTCTTTTGTTCCGGAGAGAAAAAAAAAAAAAATAAACGCGCGTTAGGAGAACAAAAAAAAAGAATAAACACATTTGTTCACGCTTTTGTTCTTGGGAACAAATTTTTTTTTTTTTGTTCCCGAAAATAGATTTAGAATAAAAACAAGCAGTAGAAAAAACTTATTTTTTGTTCCTAGGAACAATTCCAAAAAACACTTTTTTTTTCTTTTTTCTTTTTCTTTTTTCTTCTTCCTTTTTCTTTGGTCGATCGCCGGCCTCAGCCATGGCCGGCAACCGGCCGTCGAAGGCCAACGACCTTGCCAAAGCGTCACCAACCCTCGGCAAGGCTCGACCTCGCCTTGGCTGACGAGCTCGATCCAGCGAGGCCGTGGCTAGGCGAGGCCGCCGCCATGGCCAAGGCCAATGACCAGCCAAAAGGAAGAAAAAAGGAAAAATATTAAAAAAAGAAACAAAAGAATTATGTAACTTTACCAAACGTGTTTCTATTCTTTTTTATTTCAGAAATATAAATTTTGTATTGTTACTAAACACATTCTTCTGTTCAAAAATTATTCTAGGAAATAGAAATAGAAAACTATTTCTATTCTGGGGAACAATTTTTGAACAGAAACATTACCAAACACGACCATCCGTGGTGGTGGCGTAGTGGTTGAGCACAGGTTCCTTTCGGGAGAGATATTGAGCTCAAATCACTGCGTCGTATGCCTTACGAGAAAGGAACCCATGACTTACCTGGGGCATTACTCCGCGCCAAAGCGATGCATGGAGGTTCCCTAAGTACCAAAAAAAAAAAAAAAAAAAACATTACCAAACGTGCCCTTAGTGTTCCACTATTACAAAAACAAATAAAAAAAAGTGTTCCACGTGTTCTTTAATGACATGGCATCGCAAATTAAAACATTGGCCTACAGTGAACAATGCAGATTATAATCAATTGTTGATACCACTTTGATATTAAATGATTAATGTCAATCCTCAATATGATATAAGAACACAAGATGAGCTTTTCTTAGGAGAAATTCATTTCGACATGTAACGACGAAGTCAACTAAAACTTGACACGAACCGACATATTTTCATTCATTTTTAAAGGAAATATTTTATACTGAAACAATTAATAACATAGACACAAATGAAAATATTTAAGGTACATCTGGCGTGCCATATTTTTTTTTTCCCTTTGTACGACTATTTTATAATTGTGGTAATGTTCTGAAATAGTTTTACCGCAGAAGTGACATGGCTTGCGCTTTGACGGATGCAGACCGTGGGTTTTTGGTGATTTTCCAGGATATTCTCAGTAAATCCAGTGGCTGACCCTGAAAAGATTCTTCCACTCTGCGATTCATACGCTCTAGCCTTAGCATAGCGGGGCGGGAAGCTGCAATCAGTCAGTATTCAGACTGAACTTTCAAGCTTTTGGACTGCAAATTGCTCCTAAAAGACAGGCAAAACCAGACTACTAATTAAAGAACAGTGAATTTTCTCACTCATTCTAAGAAGAAAAACAAAGAAAAGAAAAAGCAGAATGTGTAGTGCTACATCAAATCTCCAAGGCAGACAAAAGGCTGATATTATAAACTCATAAGGACTTCCACTTCACCAGGCTATGAACTAAACCTCAGTAATTTGTGATGCAAAAGTTGAAAGAACATCCATTTTGCAATGCGATTCATCATTAACCAAGCTAACGTGGATATCAAGTGTCTTACGTGGCATTGTCGGTGCTGACTTTGGACAAATTTTATAAATTTTTAATTATTTTTCTGAATTTTTTTGAATTTTTTTCCCTTCATTAATTGCAGTCACTAACCACAAACAAGACCAGCGAGACTCACCCTCACCAAATTTGGTGAGGACTGACTCATTGGCCTCGAGTTTGCCATTATTGAATTTGGTGAGGGTGAGCCTCGCTCAAGGCCGACAAGGTCAACCCTTGCCATATACTAGCAAGGTGACCTCACCAACCTCAAGCAACCTCACCCCTCTGAGGGTAAACTCGCCAGCCCTTGTTTATGATTGGTTGCCAGCCATCGAGGAGGCCAACAACCACAAAGTGTGAAGAACAAAGAAAAAGAAAAAATTATAAAAAAAAAATGGGAAAATAATATAAATTGCAAAAATTATCCATATTGATAGGGATTGTGCTAGGGGTGTGAAAAGAATCGCAACCCGTTTGGATTGGCCGAAACCGGACTAGAACTGCCCGAAACCGATGGTTCTTAAGAGAACCGCTGGGTACCGGTCCGATTCCAAATTCCATGGGTGGATTTGCCCATCCGTCCACCCAAACCGAATCGGTTATAATATAATAATATATTAATTTTTAATATTAAAAAAATCAAAATTAGTAAATCTAAAATTTAAGACTCCAATCACCATCTTATCTCAATTCACTACTCTCATACTCCATCTCATCTTTCTTTAGTTCAAAATCTCCCCGAGCTCCCTCTTTCTCTCCAATTCACCTCCGAATTCAAGTCCTACTCCAAACTCGACGAAACAATGAGTTGATTCTCTTTTCCCCCCCTCGAACTTGAACTCTCTCTCCACGTCGTCGCCATCCTCGTTGTTGGGCTCGTCCCGCTTCTACCTCCCCTCTTCCTCCTCCCCCTCCTCAGGCCTCCCCCCATCATCCTCATTTTCAAGGACAAGGGTGAACTCCATGTCTAAGAATGGCTCATCGTCCCCATTGTCAATCTCAAGGGAGGAGCGGGAGACGGCAAAGGCGGTGGCAAAGATGGTGGTTGGGACAGAAGCAACGCGCAAGGGTCACAACCCACCGCCCCCACGGCGCTAATACTTAAGGAGAATAAAGCTACCATGGTCGGGAGAACTAGAATAAGTAGATGCGGGGAGGGCAAAAAGGGGAAGGCACAAAGGTTGGACTGGTTCTATGGCGATCCGGTTCCCAGTAGATCCATGCACACCACTAAACTGTGCCATATAAACAATTAGCATTTATGTCAACGAGTTTCGGCCAAAATTGGCCAAATGAATTACATTAGCCAATTTTTTAAAGGTTCAAGACTAAATTGAGACAATTGTCCAAAAAGTCCTAAATCTATTGCACTTTTGTCAATTCAATCATAAACTCTTTAGTTGTGAAATTTAGTTCTAAACTTTTTCACATTTCATCAATTGAATCCATCTAGCCAATTTTGGCCAGTTGTTGACATGGATGTCAATTGTTCTATGTGACATGTCGGGGCTAGTGTGGACAATTTTAGTAATAATTTTTTTTTTCTTTTCTTTCTCTTTCTTTTTTCGTCCCTTCTTCATTTAGTTGATCATTAGGCCACAACAACAAGCTAAAGGTGAGACCTAGAAAGGTTGACCCCACTAGCCTCTAGCAAAGCTCACCCTTGTTGGCCACTACCGAGGGCAAGGCTCCCTCAAGGCCGGTAAGGTTGTGCCTCACCAATGGCAAGGAAGGCTCGACTCTAGTTGATCATTGACCATCGCCAAGGTCCAACAACTAGCTGGAGAAAGAAGGGACATGAAAAACAAGAGAAATAAGAAAAAGAAAATTAAATAAACAAAAATTGAAAAAAAAAAAGTAAAAAATTATTTATGTCAGCGCTAACCGCGCCACATAGGACGACTAACATCTACATTAGTGATTTCGATCAAAATTGATCGGATTCCAATCGGTAAAAAAAAAAGGTTTGAACTCAATTACCACACTTAAAATATTTTAAAACAAATTGGTAAAAGTATAATAGGATTAAAAAAATTTAAACAATTTTTTCTTCACATGGTGTTCCACTATTATAAAAACAAACAAAAACAGCGTGCCATGTCTTTTCTAATGATATGGCATCACGCACTAGAATACCTTGGCCTGTAGTGAACAAAGCAAATATTTAATAGGTCATTGACATCACTTCAATATGCAATGATCGACGTCAATCCTAATCCTCGAGGCGTTACGAGAACACAAGGAACTTTTTAGGAAAAATCCACTCCAACATGGAACGACGGGATTAGTTAAAACTCAACGCAAAAGAACATATTTTCACTGATTAAATAAAAAGAAATTTATGGTAAACGTTGAAATGATTAATAACATGGACAATCGATATGATTATAATTATTTGAAAAGTGGAAACTTTTAAGATACACTCGGTGTATCATAATTTTTCCTTTTTCTTTCTACGACTATTTTATAAGTGTGGTAATGTTCTAAAATAGTTTTACTGTCGTAGTGACATATGGCTTGCGCTTTGATGGATGCAGACCGTGGGTTTTGGGTGATTTCCCAGGATGTTCTCAGTAAATCCGTCAATGACTGATCCTGAAAAGATTCTTCCGTTGGCAATTCAAATGCTTTAGCATTAGAATAGCGGGGCAGGTACGCTGCAATCAGTCAGCATTCAGACTGAACTTTCAAGCTTTTGGACTGCAAATTGCTCCCAAAAGACAGGCAAAACCAGACTACTAATTAAAGAACAGTAAATTTTCTCATTTATTTTATTCAGCAAAAAAAAAAAGAAGGAAAACAAAGAAAAGAAAAGGCAGAATTTGTAACGCTTCATCAAATCTCCGTGGCAAACAAAATACTGATACTATTAACTCGGAAGGACTTCCACCTCACCAGCTCATGAGCTAAAACATCAGTAATACGTGATGCAATATTCAAAGAATATCGATGTCTCAATGCGATTCGTCGCTACCCAAGCTAACATACGAACGTGCCAAGCATTTTGCATCTACATCACATATTTCAACTCATCAGAACACACTAGTTGATCATCACATTAAAAACCACGACTCCACAATGCCAAACACTAAGCACGCGGAATTTTTCTATTTGTTCACTTAGACAGATTCGTAGGGCGTTTTAGCTGTGAAGCATCCAATAATCACATGCAATCACTGTACTATGAGCGTCTTGTGTTGCTCCATAATCATTAGATTCATCAAGAATGCAAGTTTCTGTCACTGTTGTTTTCCCCTACCTCAATCCAGTTGGTTTGCAATTTTGTGCTTTTTTTTCCTATCATCTGATCCTGATTGGTGGAAGAATGTATGTTCATATTTGTAACCCATCAATCGGAAACATGTTTAGAAAATGTTTCTTCAATCAAAATGAAGGAAAACATGGGATTTTGCCATTAAATGGTGAGTTCATTTGGACTAAATTGACAAAGCCATTTAACTTGCTGGTTCTTCTTCCTTCATGATCTTCTTCTACACTATGGTCCAAATGCATCAGAGCACTTCGCACACAAAAGAAAGTACTCGTACTCTCTGTGGACACATCACAGTGACTGAGTTCTCACCCCACTCTGAATAAAAAAGGTGTGTGTGGGTGCGTGTATAGGCATGCAGCAAGGGGTCCAAACCCTAGAGAGCTCCTGCATAATTAAGATGAATCCACACTGAGCTATTGAAGACGAAGTTAATAAGAGAACAGGCTTTTTGCCCTTTCTAGATCTGTGAAGCGCGTACTCACCCATTGTAAATCTTAGAACAAAGCTTCCTAATGAACAAAAGGATGTTTCTCATTTAGATCAGCAAAAGTAATTATGTACCTCTATGCATAATTGCATCTGAGTGAAACTTTTGGGACCACAAGTTAAATAACCCATGAATTTATGGATCTTGGGAGGTACATCATTCACTTTTGGGCTCACTCTAGTGTGCCTCAGCTGAAGATGCCACCACAACCACCCCCTAAAGGAGTGCCCTACTAATAAATAAGAAAAGAAAGAACCCTAGGTGATTATCTTTTTGGATGTCTTTTGGTTGTTCACGTTATACTAGTCACAGGCAAATGAGAAAATTTTCCTTTTCTGGGTTGGTTTTTTGTTTCTCTCCTGTTTCCCATTCCTCTCCAAGATGCCATAAAGATAGCACAAGATAGAAAGAAAGTAATGGGAAAGCTGAATAATTGAGTATGGTCTCTCTCTCTCTCTCTCTCTCTCTCTCTCTCTCTCTCTCTCTCTCTCTCTCACGCACATTCATGTTTGTTGGGTTCTCTTTGTGCAGAATGTCATGGACGAGCAACAATTCAGAGCAAGGAATGACCACATCTGAGATTGGAAATGGGTTTCAAGCCCTCATATCAGAAGAGGTCAGAGTGCGACTGCGTTTTTCAGTGAAGCTCTTCCTTTCCCAAGAATTACGGGACTTTCTTTTTTTGCCTTATATTCTAAGTCTGCATAGTTAAAATGAAATAATCCAATCGTTGAGGTAGCGAGGTCCAAAATAACGCATCCCAAGGAGGATACTATGCATTTTTGGTTCTACAAGATGATTGATCAGCTAGGCCAAAAATTTCCAATTACGAGAAGAAACTGTCCTCATATGTTAGCATCTCCTTGTTTCCAAGATATCTAAGCATCTGTTCTCTTTCTTTTTCTGAAAACACACTGTACCTCTGGTACAGATAGTGTGTACAGTCTTTCAGTTGCTCCAAGACACAAGCCCATCTTGGCGCAGATGATTCTCATTTGATATTTTTTGAATTTTGCTCTTGAAGAGGATAGACAATCTACGGATTCTTATACCACAACCAATGAAGATTGATGATTTTGAGAACGGTATATAACATTCTCAGATGCATCCTGTGATAGTTTCAGTGAGTTGCTTTGCTTCTTGTAGTTATAATTAATAAGATTGCAAAAAGAATGGTATCATAGAAGGCTCGTAACTTGAGGCTCATAGTATCTATTTTTCTGTTTAATATTCAGTAGTCATACTATTCATACATATCGAGCCATTCCTTTAAGGACCTTTAGCCCTAAGGAATTGGTTATGACGAAACGACTACAATTTTACATCTCAAGAAGTGTATAATCTCTAGTTGGGACCCAGCTTGAATGGCCTTCTTTGATTGAAGCTGAAAGATAAATTCAAGATGATGTGTAAAAGTTGGTTCTCAACACTACCTGATGACTAAACTAAGAAGAAAAATATTTCTTAGCATGCAAAGAAATTAAATGCTGTGTCATTGTACAGCTGGCTACTTGGCCATCCCACAATTGCTCCTCAAGTACAGGGATTTTCAGTCCTCTATTTGGCCCATTAAAAGTTTCGATAGCCTCTTTCTTAATCAATAGTAATGTCATTTCCACCAACAATCTGTTTAAATATTTTGAAAACACGTTGACAAGGCTAAAACAAAGATAAATCAGTGAAAGTAAGTTAATCAGGACATGAATCATATAATGTCAACAGCAGAACAATGTGACATATTTTACATTTAATTAAGATGGCTGCACAATATTCTCCCTCTCTCCTTGAAATTTCCATTTCAATATTGTTCTCCTCTTTTATTTTCATTTCTCAATATAGGTGTTTCTCCAAATTGATGAAGATGAAAAGTATAAGCTTGTAAAATCTAATGTACAGTCATATTGGTTGTGTAGACACAAAAACTCATTCTAACTGCTCAATTTATATGCATTGTCATGTTAAGCACCCAAGAACATATTTTATCGATGATTAAATTTTGACTGACTACCACAAATAGTATACACAAAATCTTTGACTTAGTGAGTAAAATTGGAAGTTGTCTACTAATTGGCAAAAGGAATTTCAGTAGGTCAAAGTAAGCTATCTTTGATGTTTGCATGAGAAAAATGAAGGCTGCAAAACATTTAGGATGGACAAGTATAGGCCTCGTATACAGATTATATTAACTAATAGAACAAGATTCTTAAAGTACTAAACAGCTCACACAAAACACGGAAGCGAAGGAATATGAAAGCCAGTATTTGGAGCATCCTTTTTAGTTTCAATATTGAAATGGCAGTTTGTTGACATTGTACGATGGAATTTTGCAGGAAAACTGCACCCTCATTTTCCAGGACAAGTTATCAAATTCTGGAGATGTTCATGGTCGATGATCCATCAGCACATGATAAAAGGTAAATCTCGAAATAATACTCTTCCTCCTGATACTTTTGCAGCATCAGTTGGCCAAAACTTTGCTTAAGTGCAGCACATATCTTAAGGTGTGACAAGAAAAGTAGTCTAATCTAATCTGGACATAAGCAATATTGCCAATTAAATCACACATGCTTCAGATCATGTCTTGAAAATGATAAGCCTCCAGCTTTTTTCTACAAAATCCGCCTGCTGGGATCCGCGAGCCTGTGTTCCAACAATTGTGTGTCTTCTGATGTGGATTTAGAGAAAAAAAAAAGATAGAAGAATATGAATTTATATGAGATTTGTGCCACTCATCAAGTCCAAATCCAATTCTTCCTTAAAGCTATGGCATTGCTTATCGAACACCAAGGATACAAGGAAACATTTTGATGAGAGAGCAGAAAAATGTGTATGCAATGGCCTTCATGATTCAGATTTCAGAACAGTGTCCTACAGTACCTATATCTCAAAGCTGTCATGTGTGGATGATAATTCATTAACAAAGAGGATAAATATATAAAAGAGCAAATATGCCAAGAAAAAGATAAATAAATCATGCATTTTCACAAGTTACTAGCAATTTTTATTTTAGTACTATTCCTGCTGACGGTCTCAATGTGCAGCATCAACCGGCTAAACAAATTTCAAATAGTATCTCTTGCAATTTATATATTTCTTGAAATTACAAGGAATTTAGGAGATAAAATAAGTCGTTTGATCAGAAAGGCCAGTTACGCAGATTAATTTACTTAATTCGTGGCTGAATGCATCTTCTAAAGCTTTCCAGAAATTCTTTCTTAGGTGATTGTCTGACCTATGACCAGAAAACTGATTCAGGAATTGTCATGTATGAGCATCATCCAGATAACTTTGCATTTTTTGTGTGAACTTCCCATTAGTGCCAAATATATCAGTCATTTTAATCAGCACAAGACTCCTGGAAAGTCATGAATTAACCAGGAAAAAGAGGTTTGACATATCACGAGACAGTTCCTCAACGGGACAGGTATAGTAATTAATCATCCATCTTCTTTCCTCTTCATAAGAAGTTAGCCAACACATTGTTCGAATTCTCTTTGGTCTAGGGCATAACACACCGATACCCATTTCCACTAGAGCGTTCGCAAGATGACACTTTTTAAGATATATTTATAATCATCCACTTAATGGATGCATATAACTATATGTATATGATAAGTTTGCTGCAGTGTCTTTTCCATTTGTACTAGAGAATATATTCACATTAAGGAGAGACAAAGTTTGGAGCTTTATCATTCGAACCGTCCAGAGATGCCTTCAAAATGAAAAGTACAGCTTTTGATTTCGAAAGAAGCATTTCAAGGCATAATGGAGAAGAGAACAGATGCACAACAATAACACCCTAATTGTAAGTACCATCTAAGCAAGCTCCAGAAAGTGTTTTAGTTATTTTACCAGAAATAATGCCTGAAGAATCTAACTGTACATATCATCATTAAGCAAAAGCCTCCTGTGACCCCATCACGCTTGAGAACTATAAAGAACAGCACACACTTACACAACAGCCTCTAAAAAGCTAGATTCAAAAGGAACTGTTTTTTGCCCACGGGCAATCTTATCAAGATGAAACGCGATATGCTATAAGCGTTTTGAGGAAACACGCCATTCCACTATGTCCGAAACCCAGCAGAAACATGTGTTGCGACCTAGATCTTCCTGTTTCGCCTAAGAAAACATCGACTCATGAACCCAAAAGACGGCTTCTAGAAATGGGACCTTAAATGCATAAAACAATGCTAATGATGCAAAGTCACCTGTAGTTGCATTAAGCGCGTACTACAAAGTTTGCATAGCCGTGACCACATACCTTCCCCCCTTTTCCAATTTATCAGAATTGTGAGTCAGATCGCCGCATGCCTCTCCTCCGCTGAACCAAAAAACCAAGAAAACATATATAAAGTTTGCTTTTTTATGTCATTAAACGAACTCAAACTAGAAAAAAAGAACGGTATCGAGAGAGAGAGAAAGAGAGAGAATACCGCTGGAACTTGAGAACTTGACCGAAGCATGGCTCGATGCATGGCTGGGGGCCCGTCCAACTGAAGCGAAAATCATGGAGCTTCTCTCTCTCCTTCTCTCTCCAGATTCAAAAATCTCGGGGCACTTTCTCAACCCAAAACACGAAAATCAAAACCGTGTCCCGGCAGCCGCACGGGTAATCGGGGAAAAAGCACGTCTCCGAGTCCGAAAAGCTATTCATTATTCACACCCGCAATGAAATTCAACCCATCAAAAGAATAAAAAGAACAAGATGTCAAACCAGAAGATAGGGCCGTATGTACCCGAATGCACCCATTGTTCATAAGAAAAAACAAGAACGAGAAATATGCCAAGGTAACAAATTTTCCAGCTTCAGATTCCAAGGTACAGGAAGAAGAAGACACAGGCAATAATTTTCAACCATCAGCATCGGAATTTCCTCGCTGGAAGTTCATTTCTTTTCCCTTGTTTTCGTGGGTCGTTGTTCTCGTGGCCATTCGCAATGTGGTGCGGTGTTCACATAATAATATCATATCATATGATATCCCCCAAAGGTCAAGTTATAGGCCACATTTGTCTAACCACTCTTCCAAAAAGTTTTACACTGTAAAAGCTGAGAAAGGTCGAATTAGACCACACTCGCCCAACCACTCTTCCAAAAAATTTTACATTGTAAAAGCTCAGGCCGCAGGATCGGAACCGACCCGAATAATCGAAATGATGATATGCGGAATCATCGCTGAGGACTCGAGATAATCAGAATGTGACTCCTGTAATCCCACGTCGAAGATTATAGTAGGTGCGGGGGGCTTTTCTAACATCATCTCGGGTGCGGAAAGAACTGTGCGCCACCCATGAAGTTGTTGAGCTGAGTTGGGTACATGGAAGACGGGTCGAAGAGAGGAGCCGCGACCTGTGAGACCGCCGCATTGTTGTTGCCATCCTCTTGGGTCGTCATCGTGTCGCCAGCAGCGGCCGCAGCTATGAGACTGAGCTGCTGGATGCCGCCGCTGCCGTCGCCGCCGAGGTGCACCGAGGAGCTCTCGCCAGCGGCCATGTAGTTGGCATGATCGGGCCCCTGATCGTAGAGTATCCCCTTGAAGACGTGCCCGCCGATGTTGACGGCTGTCTGGTAGGCGTACTGGTCGTCGTTATCGTCGATGGAGCTGACTCTCACGCACCGGAACAGCGCCGACGAGTTGACCTCCGCCGGGAAATTCCCCATCTCCAAGCCTGGAAATAACAAATACGTGCGCGCGCGCACAGGTAGATACATTAAAACACCCCAAATTAGGGTTGCCAGCATTATGACCCAGACGAGGAGATAAATCGTGTTCCTTAGATTATTTATTTGTTCTTTATAAGTAGAAAAGTAATGATGCACGCCATCTTTCACTCAGAGAGAGAGAGAGAGAGCACAGAATCACATGCACAGTAAATTAAACAGTTTCTGTTTCTTCCTTCCATTCGTCAGGAATACTAAACAACAGTATCCTTGAAAAAATGGGTAGAAAAAACTGCAAAAAAACAAAAGAGAAAAGATTAAAAAAGGAGAAGCTGTTCCGACGTCAACACACAATCAAAACGATCTTCTGTTCTTCGGACAAGAAGAGACTGAGCATCCTGGGCAAAGTAAACGATGAGAAAACCCTCTTCTTGAAATCTTGCAAGGTTTTCGACAGCAACGTATGGGACAGCTCAGATCACGGCGATAGGCTGGGTTTAGTCAGAGAATGGCCCGCGAGGGAGAGACAATTTACACAAAGGGAAACGATTTACACGTACCGGAGGAATTAGCGTGGGGGAGGTCGTGGTCCTCGCGGAGGCGCTTGACGCAGTCGCCGCCGTGGAGGAGCTGGAGCTGCTGGCGCTCGCGGCGCCTGGAGGCGGGGACCCAGGTGCTCTTGACGTGGGTGTCGCAGGGCAAGCCGCGGCTCTTGCAGCAGGTGCGGCAGCGGAAGTGGACGCAGTCCTTCTTGGCCTGGTTGCCGCAGTCCTGGCAGCTGATCCCTCCTTCCCTCATCAGCAGGAACGCCGACGGCCCCGATCTCAGGCTCTCGTCATCCGACGCGTTCATCCTCGGCGACGGCGGGGACGACAAGTAGAGATCTTGCTGGTGCTGTAGCTGTAGCTGCTGCTGCGGTTGTAGCTGGTGGCATAGCTCGAAACCCTTGTGGGAGGAAGAAGAGGAAGAGACCACGCCGTTTCGATACCACAACCAGCCGGGGTCGACGCTGATGCTGTTGTTGGCTTGTTGGGTCTCCAATTCTTCGGCGGCCGCCGGGGGGTGGGATTGCTGCTTGTGGGTTCCTCTTCCTCCGCTGCCTATAGAGAAGAAGCCTGCCATTTTGGGGAGGAACTGATCAATTGTGAGCGAGAGTTCATACCCACCATGTCATCTGAAGAATTTTAAGCATGAGAAAGAGAGAAGCTTTGGGGGTCTTCATTGGAGAGTGGATCAGCGAGAGTCTGGAGATGAGAGAGGGAGAGAGGGTTTTTCTATGGCAATTGTGTTGGGTTTGAGAAAGAGAGAGAGAGAGAGAGAGAGAGAGAGAAGAGAGAAGAGAGAGAAGAGGAGGGGGAGGAAGACTGAAGAGGTACCTGTGATTGCAACATGGAATTGTTGCGGGCATTAAAGACCGCAGAATCACGCTGTCTCTGCAACGCCGCCATCTCTCTCTCTCTCTCTCTCTCTCTGTGGCTGTGAGATATTTGCAGCTGGTGAACTTTCCTTTAGCAGCAACTAGCACTTCTTGGTTCTCTCTCTCTCTCTCTCTCTCTCTCTCTCTCTCTCTCTAGTCTCAAGCGAGTTTGGCTTTCTAGTGTATTAATAATTTCAAAAAAAAAAAATTCTAATATACTTAGACTTGATATGATTTTGTTGAAAAGTGCCACCTACAGACAAATAAATAAAAAGAGAGAATTTTGTTTGGAGCATATGGGACTCTCACTAAACGAATTCAATAAAAGAAATGTTTACTATTTAAAATATGATTACGTGTGATAATAGAACAGACTATATATTGAAAATTGTAATGTTTACTCATTTAGTTGCTTAACACGTGTTTCGAAATGACCCTTTTGGCAAATCCATAAGAAAATTATAGTGATTTTTTCAATTCAGTAACTATCGTTATGATATATGCGATCGATATTTTAAGAATTGAAAATTTCTTTACAAACGTGTTGCATGTGCTTCATGGGTATTAGTTAACAATACACAAATTAGTTGTATATGACGGGTTTATTAACTATTGATCCATGGCAACGGAAGCAAGATGGGCATAATCAAATGCACTCAAGTTCGGGAACAAGTTTAGAGTCAACTATTAAAAGCCATGTACTATCTAGGACGAGTTTGGGAGTTAAAGTTAGAAAATTCATTCTCAAATCCGATATGTATAAATTGCTAAAATTGATTATATGACCCTCAATTTTTATTTTAGTTGTTTCATAAAATCCATGCAAAATCGATATAATGAGTAATGTATTAAATCTTGTGAAATGTTAATACATTTCGTTTTCACATGCATATTTTACATCTTATTCTTGTCCAAGCAATTCACATATTGCACGAAAAAGGCACACGAGCGGTTTGTTCTCTACATAGGTGGAAATAAAAAAAACCCTCTCGTTTCCAATCTTGTTATGGTGAAAACATATTATATGATTTGAGTAAGAAATTAATTGCATGAATAGAACCTGAACTCGATGGATTTATGGGGTTGAATTGTGCATTTACTCTACCGGAGAGATCAATGAGAGGGTTCCACTATGATCAAGATTTGCCCGATCACACTTGTTTATAAGTGTTTCAAATTCCTAAATTAAACAGAGCCCACGAGAATCAATGCATAAATAATTGGATGTAAAAAAACGCGGGGCCCTTCTCCATTGTCAACACACAGCGATATCAATTTCTCTTCTTGCATCACCTGAGACTCTGTTGACAAGAGTCCAATTTGGATTCTCCTAAAGGTACATTTCCAATCGATTGAGATTAATGTCAATTCATAATCAACAAAATCTCCACCTTGATGAAAAATCCAACTTCTTCCCCCATAATCCATCGTCTCTTAAGAGTCCACCCAGGCTCGTCACCCGTCGTAAACACTAATCCTATTTGAACATTTATGGAATTTAATTAAGGAATATGCTTTGTTCACATACCCGTGGAATATCTTTTATATACACTTTATCAATAGGTGTTATTATGTGTGACACGATACCAAGTATGAAGTGATAACCTATATCAATTTGTTTAGTGTGCTCATTAAACACCTGCACTTTAGTGAACTTTATTACACTTTGATTGGCGCAATAAACAAGCTTCTTCTAATGCAATCCTAAATCACTAAGCAAACTTATGAGCTTCATTTATTGCCTCAATTGATGCAATATCTTTTCTGCTTCAGTTGTCGATAAAGCAACTCTTAGTCATAATAAGCTCATCAACATAGATTTGATCTTCAAAAACGAAAAGAAATGTTATCGGAAATTAATTTTCCTTTATGCCCCCCCATCCATGATCCTATGAGCAAAAGTCCAATTTGAACTTTCCTAATAGGATCTAGGTTTCTTTGCAATTCAACTATGCCTCAGATTTTAAATCAATCGGGATTAATTTCAAGTCGTAATCAGTAAATCCAAAGAATATTATTGCCACGCGTGTCATTGTACATCACTAACCCTATCCCGGTCTCTCTTCTGCTTTGCAAAAGGTAACTTTATAGAGTCCTTTGTACAATACATGACATGTGATATAAACATCGTGTAGCGTCTTGATTTTTTTTTTTTTTCTACTTTTTCTTTTCACATTTGATAATCCCATAGCCATTACGCAAACCTTAATGAGCAAATTATTATGAAAACCTAATCAACTTTAGGAATCACAAACCCGAGTTTTCCTAATGTTCTCAAGAAGATAATTTGTGCACTCTTATTAACACAGCATCATGGACTCATACTCACTATGACCAAACTCGATATGAACTTGGATATTTCTTGATGTGAGTTCCAGGTGTTATCAATTTAATCTTTTGAGTATCTAAGACGAGTTTTAAATATTTCATAAAGAAATATTTAAATTCCCAAGATGAGTTTCCGGTGTTTATCATTAGTGTAATTTCACCATGACATCATGTTCCGGTGCGAAACTTACATAAATTAAGCTCGTGAGTTGTGAATTATTCCGCACCGTGCTTGCGATAATCATTATACTTACAATTCTAAATCACTGTAGAAAATATCAAATAGGCAAAATTTGTGTACCTAATACAGTTCAGGGTTCACATGTACCTCAAACTTTTTGGTGGCCCAACGTTCACATCACATCTCTGCTTATATACCTCTAGGGTAATAATTTTTGCCGAGGAGAACTTAGTGGTCAAAGTTTGACTGCACTTATAAAGCTGGGGAAAGGCATGTGATAGCCAATAATTTACGACACCGCCCTCGGAAATAAATCACCCATTTTTTTTATTTTTTTTCAGAACATGAACGAAAAGACTTGTTCAATTTTTATTTTGCGTTGCTTACCATCATTATGTAGTTAATTATGTAGTTAATTAGCGGGGTGGGGTAGAGAGATTAGGGCGATGAAGACAAGGATTGCGTTTTATCGAGCTCGTGCGTATAAATAACGATATCTGGGATTTCTGTGGAAAGCGTTTGTGGCAATACAAGGGAACAAAGCGCCTCCTCCTCTCACCTTTTTGTTTTGTCTTTCTTTGTTTTGTCTTAGGGTTTTCGTTGGAAGATGATTCGCAGGACACCTGTTAAGTCACTCGATTAAGAAAATATGTCTTATCAATCGGTAATCTCATGACACTCTTTAATCATACCTGGTGGTGGTTTTTTTTTTTTTTGGTAAGGATCATACCTGGGGTGTTGGTTTCATGAAAACTCAAGATTTGGTAAACATTTTGGGAAAAATAATTAGTTATATAGCCTAGAAAAATTAGTCAACAAAAAATATTTTTATTATCAACAACAAACTATGACTAATTATTTTGTGGGTGTTGAATATATTTTTTCATTCATTCATTTTTATAAGTAATACAATTGATTATTTTCTGGAAAATATTATTCAAATTTTTAGTTTTTCATGAAACAAACGTACCCTTAATAAGAAAATCTTTTGAATTTCCAATGCACTAATTAGGGATAACACAAAAGAGAGCGGCGCATTTGAAATAGTAATTTAAAAAAAAATAATAGTAAGGACCTAGACCTATAGAAATATGTTATGCCATAACTAAATTTCTAGTAAGGCTAATTTCAATTTGCAAAATACTAATTAGACATTACAAAAGAATAGCTATTGTGTTGAAAATACTAAGGGGGAGTATTGTCCATAAAGTCCTAAGTTTATTGTACAATGGACAAGTCAGCCTAAACATTTTAATTGTGCTAATTTAGTCTTAAGCTTTTTGATAATTTGTTAATTTAACCTAAACCTTTTAATTTTTCAATTTAGTTTGAAAAATTTTGATAATTTTCAATTTAGTCCTAAACCTTTATCGATTTGTTAATATAGTCCTTTTGGCCAATTATTTAAATAATAGGTTTAGGACCAAATCGACAAATCGGCAAAAGTAATTGGCAAAATCAAAAGATTTAGGACTAAATTGGACACTATACAATAAGTTTAGGACTAAACTTGACACTGTACAATAGTTTTGGGACTTTTTGGAAAATTATTCCCTTGCTAAGCATACGTTTAATATAAATGGTTAAATTCTCGAAACACCGATTACACACTCCAAGAGCATAAGTAATTCGTGGATGGCTGAAATTTTCCATTATTCAACTACTTAACAAGTATCTCTAGGACATTTTATACCTCATATATATTTTCATTTGGTAATTTAACGAGTGCCCAAATCACTTGATAAGCGAATTCTAAAAAAAAAAAAAAAAAAAGAGTTCAATTGACTAAACTTTTTTTGTGACCTGTCCAATCACTATTTTGAAAATTGAAACTCCTTTTGTCGAGTAACTTAATCGAAACCATTTCGTCATGGTCGAACAAATTCATTGAGACACTAACTAAACTCTTTAACCTTTTTGCTTATAAGTAATACTGAAATTCGATTATAGAGAAATAACTCCGTGCGAACCAGCAAAGAGCCAGAAAGATTTTATTTTCTCAAACTAATCTTAAATTTAAAAAATGAAATTAAAAAAAAAAAAAAAAAAAGGAAGAAACCTCGAATCCGACGGCCGGCAATCCCGGCTATTGACAGTGATTGGACCCGAACGGCTGCAGGTCGGTCCTATTTATTAATTTCCGCGAGAATTAATCCCTACTTTCTCCATATTTACCTTTTTTTTCCTTTTTTATTTCGGTCCGGCGATTAACTTTTTCACAACATTAATGATTTGGGTGCAATATGGTAATTTTGTCCTCGCGGGAATGATATTGTGTCATGTCAGATAAGTCATTTTCTCTTCACATCAATCCCCAAAATTTAGCAATCGTTTGTTTCCACTTGGGTATATAACACAAAAATTTACTTAATTTATTTCCCCCCTTAATATCGAAAAAATAATGTCACATATGCTTGAATGTTGCGGAATTTTCGAGAGCTCGGGATTTTAAAACTTGTCAAAGTATGCTAATCGAGAAATTTGGGTCAAACAGAAATGAGAATAAAAAACTCAATCCAAATGAGTTTTTAGTAGAAAAGTATTTTCATTCATTCTCAACTCCTAATCAGATCATTTTTCTCTCCGATCCATTTCTCTTGAAATCAATGCCCTTAAACTTACTTATAATAGCACTCATTTGTGATGTGACTGCACAATGCACATAAAAAAGATTAGTCGTTTTCATTTAGTGTGAATTTTGACCATTAGACAAGACCCATCACAATATAGGTTTGCTAGTATGATTGATATTGTTATCTAGTTCCACCAATATCTTTGTGATGATACAAACCAAAGGAAAAGCACTTGCACGCCATTATTCAGTAGATAGGCCGAGGAAAGTGGAATGATGTAAATGCTAAGCGCCTCAAACAAGGGATTAAATGAGGGAAGAGAACCGATCTTGATTCTCCATACCATGTTGAGAAAAGTGAAGAAACATCATTGATAACGGATCTATATATCTAAAAATGTCAACAATCTCGGATTCAAACTGTGCCAATATAGCTCAATCGAATTGATTTGCAGTTCTCAACACATGAAGCTTTAATTGATGGAATCTGTGACCACGCTATCTAGTTCATGATGCAATGGAAAAGAAGGTAGGTAGGCATGTGGCATTGGGGATGCAAACCCTAATTAAGCCATTAATGAATGATCTATACTGTTTGAATCGAGGGTTTATATATGCAACGATGTAGCATGGTCCTATCGCATGCAATTTTCTCTCGATTGGCACAACTTTTATTGTTTTTTGGTGGCTAGAAAAGGATGTATGAAGTCAGATTAAAACATTCTTTTGAGGAAGAAGCATGGACAAAAGGACAATTATCTTTCATCCGATGGGAGTTAAATTGATGAAAATATGTGGTAAAACCTAACGTAATTGAGATTGCGCTGAATTTCCGGTTATTTTGTAATGTGAGAGCAAGGTTTTCTTTTTTTTTTCTTTTTCCTTTTTTTAATGATAAAATGAGATATCAAATTTTCAGCTCGATCAATTCCTATGAATATACATAAAGTGTCCCAACTGACGCCTGTGACCCAAGTGCATCAGGCAAAACTACCCTCTAGAATCTCTCCAATAATTTATTGGTTTGTTGAAATACCAATCGGATGATAAAATTTACTGTTGTTATCTCAATAAGTGGAACGGAAAAAGCCCTGAAAGTCAATCTGCTCTAAATGTTGCCAATGCACATTACAACTTACAACCCTTAAAGTCAATCAACTCTTCATCACCTTCCCATATCTATTGATCAGGCTCGAAAGTTCAACACTTTTTCTTGTCAAACCTAAACATTTCATAGTGTATGGAATCTTTATTTTTCAATGACCTATCATGAACACTCCAATCACGAATCTCTCGTGTTGCATGGCTTTCAAATACCAATCTTCATTAGCTAAATGGTATGCTAAATACTGGGAATCGCCATTGAGCCAAAATACAAGGAATGATGAAATAGTATTAACATTTCGACTTCGATTTTCTGAGTAAAACACAAAATGTGAAATCGGTTGGGTCAAACATATTCCCGTAAAAAGGTGACTCCGATGTCATGCAAGTACATCTCTCACCCACAAAATTTAAAATTCTTGACTGATGAATCCACGTCTTAGGCTAATCACAATTTTGACAAAAAACAAAAAAAAAAAAGAAGTTAATCACAATTCTGCTCCCTCTCTGAATATTTTTGGGTGGGGCAGGTGCGGCAGGGTTCGGCCTGGCCATGCAAAGCTGGGGGAGTGGGGGGGAAGGAATTTGGGACGAACGCAGGCGACCGTGTCCCAGTCCGGATGGACGTGGGGGAGGGGTCAGTCTGCGTCCGCACAATAATTGAGTGAATGTTGTCAGGCAGCAAGCGAGTGCAGTCAGTCTGTGGGGGTGGGGGTGGGGGATGACCTCGAGCCCTGTAATTGTTCCCCTCCGGGGCTTTGACTCTTCTCTTTTGCAGCTTTTCGGGGGCGTCCTCAGAGTCAGCTTTCTTGTCTCCTTCTTTTGCGCCCCGATTCAAAAAAAATTTCTTAATCCACGCCGGATCTCGGCTCCTGTTTCGGAAAGGAAACCTCGGTATGTCCTCAAGTAATCGACTCGCTAGCGAGACCGACGATCCAATCTGTCTTAGGTTATCGTCTGTTCTCTCCATCGGTGCTAGAAACCTAAGCGTGGATTCATCGTCCCTAGAAGTTGGCTTGCATGCTGATCGAGTGGTCCAGCTCAAGCTCCGAAGCACCGTAGTATTAATAGTTCGGCATAAAGATCGGACGAAATGGGATGATGAGGTGAGATTGGAGGCTGGTACAGAGAAATTTTTTTGATGTAATTTCGGAGCTCGACCGTCGAATATTCTATTCGATGTTTCATTGAACATCTTGCTTGTGTTGTATACTTTCAAAAAGGAAAGCGTCTAATGACTCTTGGAGAAAGAGTGATTTGTTTGTCAACCTATGAATGTTAATATCCCAAAGAGAAAAGTATTTCAATACCACACGCATTGCCTAGTCTAATTAGTCCGTCTCTAACTTATTTAGCACGCTTGAATGGTTGGCATATCAATGCGAATCATAATACAATCACCATATTTTGACATTTGCTCATTTCACATTGATTCAATCACATTTCAAACGATGAATTTACCAATTCCAACGCAATATACTAAACGAAGCATCTCTTTTTCTAGACCTAGGTTATTCTACTGCAATTAAGCACGAATTTGTCGCATGAAATCCGTCCTTTTCATTCTTCATTAACCTAAGTCGGTATTCTAAAAATCGCAACTAACCAGTTTGTGCACCTAAATGTCCATCCGACTTTCTACTGAAATTTTCAACCTACTCAATCGATTTTCCTTTTTTCTTAATCTTTGCACAGCCGAGCATCAAATACCAAATAGGATTCGATTTCGGGTAATGATCTCCGAAAACAACGTTTCGAACATGTTCTTTGACACTTCTATCGGATCGTCGTCTTGCATTGGCCCGATAATAAAGCCTAAGATGATGAATAACAAGAGAAAGAAAACATTAAAAAAATCGTGTCACTGTCAACCGAACGGACCGTGAGGTGAGGGCGTGCGGTGTTGAGATTCATGGTCACAGCTACGCACACGCATGTGAATGGATGATGGCGACAGCATCGTACACACTACAGAGTCAATAAAATACGCACGAAAAAGGAAAAAGAAGAAAATTGTTAATAAGATGGCACTCTCAAAACACTCATTAATCATTATTTGATTAAAGAAATCGTTTTTATTTTCAATATAACGGTCGCGCACAAACACGAGGAAGAGATTGCGCCGCGGAGACGATGATTTTTTGCGATTTATTTATTCATATGTCGACTAAATCCCGTCGTCGAAATCCAGGTGCAGACAAAACCAGGGCATGGCCCTTTCTTCGCCATTCGTTCCCGTTCCTCGTCGCGGGTTTGGATTCGACCCGTGACTCCCCTCCAGTCTCTCGCCTAGAAGAGAAGAATGTGGGGAGATCATTTCGAGCTTGTTTTGTGGGAGAGATCACATGCGTATTTTTTGGGTCCACCTACCTTTATTTTTTTTCTTTTCCCTACCCCTCCTCCCTCGCGTGGGATTTTCGTGAACCCAGACGTTTGGCTCCTTTCTAACGTACGGAGCGAAGAGGTTGACGAGATCGTTTTGTCTCTTTTTATATGCTCCATGAAACGCCTTGCGATCGTAAACCCCGATAAACCGATTAAGTCCAGGCATTCGGCCAGCCTTGACTTGCAGTAGTTTGCGCGTGATTGATGGGAAGAGATCGTTTTGTTTCAGGTGGTGTTGTGTTTCAGGTGGTGACCGTGGTTAGGTGGTTTTTCTCCCGCTGCTCCGCATGCATTGGTTTTTTGATCTGTCTTGGCCAACGTGGTTTGTTGTTTATATCGTGCCTATTAGGCATGATCAAGGACAAGAAATTGTGCCCAGGAAGAACCGAATTCAAGGTTTTTCTTTTTCAAGAGTTAATGAGGTTTTAATTTGGCCAATTCCCACCTGAGCTTAAGGTAAACTCATAATTTTTCATGTCGACGAGAAGATGAAAATATTATGTTTTTTCTTTTCAAAAAATTTTAAGCTTTTGTCACGGACGCGTCAATGAGAATTTTGTGAAGGGAAAGGAATGAAAATCGGAAACCAATGGTTCGTAATAAAATATTCGCATTGTCCAAAGACGAAGGGACAACAGCATATGGGGTGCAAAATTGCGGCTATGTTCCCCAAATTCCCGAATCGAAACTTTAGTCTAATGATGGCCTTGTCGTCCGATCGTGATCACGAACTTTTGGCTTCAAGTTCGACATCCTTTCGACATCCTTTTATAACTGCTTATAATAATAATAATAATAATAATAATAATAATAATAATAGCAAAAACCTAAGCTATTTAGTGGCAATGGACACATATGAAATCCATAGAAGCCATAGAGACAAACCAAATCAAATGTCATAATGGACCCACAAATCAAACGTTTAGGTCTCGATCACTCGTCTTAGATATATACTCACAAATCGGATTTTATAAACAGACATCAAATCATCTATAGCTATATATGAACACTCGAAAGGCCTTGTAATTATATCTAAATAAATGATATGATTTCCAATAGCATCGCGTTAAGCATGTGATCTGTTGAAGACATGTCTCGAAGTCGAACCTAAAAATGGAACTTTCCTATTTGACAAGGCTTCCTTAAAGAGATTTCCTATATTTGATTAATCTCTTATCTATATGTGAGAAATGTTTTCTTTGTGAAAAGTATCGAAGAGATGTCTTTTTTGTGAAGTACATCCCCCGTTGTTTGAAATCATGTAAAACAAGCATTAAGATTTTTATGTAATTCATTTATGAGATTGAGAGATTATTTACTTTGGTGCTAGGAAATAAATGTTTGAGTGACTTCAACCTAGTTGTAATCCCCATCCCCGCCCTTGATTTATAGTGAAATTTTGCGTTAGTCTGCCTATAGACATAAGTCACAACCTACCTAAATCAGGTGTCCCCATTTTATTTCTTTATTTTGTTAATTTTAATGTTTGATTGCTTGCTTCCCACATTGTGATCAATACATAAATACTTTCTGCACGTTTTGATGAATTATATCTTCGTTACCTTAACTTAGCAAGCGGCCAATGGCGGACCAATCAACTATGGTTTGGTGGGGACAAATGGATCTCGAGATCTAAGATATCATGCTTCCTTTTTGGCATTTTTTGTTATAAGGAAAGGGACCAGAGAACAAGTCAAATATGAGATCGGGACCGCAATTGATATAACGTTCGGTAGTAGGAGAAATCTTCTCATTGAGTTTATCATACACAGATAGAGAAAACCAGTGTGATCAACATCTAGGGGAAAAAATTATTAGTTAGGGCGTTCATTGCATTTAAAGAAAATTTTGGCACAAAATTTCGAGGTCCAAACCAATAAGGTCACAAGCTAAACCGAATCGAGCCAATGCCAATGCTAAAGATCCACTTGAATAATCCAATTTGGCGCATTTTAAAGGGAGATAATCCAGTTTGGTTTTCAATATTTGAAATTTAACAATGATAACAAATTAAATATTACTGTTAGAAAGTTTAATACAAAAGCTTATTAAAATTTGGCAACATCTAATTATAATGACATGTTAGAAAATCGCTACAGATATTGGTGAAGAGGATGCGACGGAGGCAAAATAGCTAGGATTTTGAATTTGCTTTGATTGGACGAGGCGAAGCCCAAAACAACCGTTTGCGCCGGGTCTCGGCTCCTGGTGGCCAGCGGTGCACCGACCTTAACCGTGACATTGTCACGTCATGCTTCTTGCTGGGCCATTGAAACCCCTTTCCCTTTTAAGACAAGCCACATAAAAGTATATGTCCTATCACCGACATGATCGATCCATCAGCCTGAACCACAAACGTTGCCAGGACTTACTTCCACAGTTTATACCCCCCTTCACGTTCCTTATCATCTCAATCGGACTCTTATAGTGATATCATTACACTTTTCGGGCTCAACCCGGTTAAAACCGCTTGATCGAATGCAACCTCACTGCCCAGAAATTTAGTAAAGCGCCACGAATGACACCAAAACCAATTGCCTGTGCAATTATAAGACCCGACGCTGCAAGTTCAGCAACGTTAGCCCCTGTGTGAGGACCTGGCAGGTTCATCCCAGAAAGCAGAGGACGTTACACATGTTAATCGCTAGGAATTAGCGGACCCAGTATTAGGAGTAGGATGAAATATGCCATGCAAATCTTTCGCATTGCTTAAAAATCAGATCGACTTGATGGAGCTTAATTCCCAGGTAGAAAGAAGAATTATTCTCCCAAGCTTCAACTATTGTTCATGTGGACAAATAATATGTTTCCTGCCCAGAGGACAAAGCAACTGACAATACAAGCTCAAGCACCAGATTGAGACTCAGAGAGAGTAAGAGCAATCAGTTGTTGAAAGCAGAGTTCATGAAGCCAATCATGTTTGTCGTATCAAGTTGCTTTCATTCATAAAGGAGTACCTTCAGCCTAATAAGGCATGCAGGAATCAATAGCACTCACTCAGCTAATCCCAGAAAGCTGAATCTCTGCACTACTCAAAAGCCAAACACCTATCTAACAAAATGAGATGTCAAAATGTACAAAGATGAGTCATATCCTTCTACTTCTAAGTTCCTGGTACCTCATCAACTACTGGCAAGGAGCTTCTGCAACTGACCGCTCCTCACGGCAGCACTGAGATCTGATATTTAAAAATACAGCAAGATATAAACTTAGTAAACTTGGAGAAAGATCCCTGATGTTTCTGGCAAAAATTACCCTAAGACTATCACTTTGACAGATTGAAGCAGAGCAAAGGAGGAAAATAAAACAGAAAAGAGCCAAGGATGTACTACCATCAGAGCCACCGACATGCTTGCCATTCACAAATACTTGCGGGACAGTGCGTCGACCAGTGAGATCTAAAAGAACATTTTGAATTCGAGCACCATCATCTGCATGATGTTACAAGCAGAGTAATTACCTTCCATACCAAAGAGGAAAAGATGAAAAAAGTGAGTACTAGTTTTACTAGTGAGCTCCAAAGAAGAGCATCATTGAATAGAAACTTTTGTAACAGTTTCCACACATCATCTGAAATATCTTTAAATAAAAGAAAACGAGAAAATACCTCTAAGATCAAGTTCGACAACATATGGTTGTTCATGCAGCTCACTGAAAATGCGCTTGGCACGTGAGCAGTACCTAGCAACCAGAAAAGATAAGTGTTTTCATGTCATTATCAAGAGAGGACATGGGGCCCAATGATTACATAGGGGCATGAAGTGGGATGAAGTTTGCTTTGCAAACCCAGAGCAGTATAGAGAGAGAGAGAGAGAGAGATGGAAAATATTTATAAAAAAAAAAGCACCTTTCATCAGATTATTAATTAAATATACTTGTGGAATACACATTGTTCCTGTTCGTGTCAAAAACAGATCAATGTGCAATGCAGAGAATTTTCCCAGGCAGCAAACTCGTTTGGCTACACCCATTTAGTAAAAGACACAGCATGCAATACTGAATGGCATGCTCGTGATTACACGGCTAGAAGGTCAACTAGTTCAGCATAGTGATAACTGATCCTCTTGCTGTAAATCTTCAACCCATCAATCATAGTCGGAAGTTGAAACAACAGAAACGTGAAGATTTTCAGCCCACGAACACCAGCAACTGCCAGACTGATGAGGCCCCCAACTATAGAGGCGTAGACGCATCATAAGATGCTGTAAGTTTGACATTCCTGGTGCTATAAATATTAATCTTGATAGTCCAAAACTTAAGTGCTCCAAAATATAAAAATAACCTGAAAGATATGTTTTTCAGGAATCCAACTATATCATTTCAATGGCTCTGCTCTGTTACTTCTACCAACCTAACAATTCATGAAGATTTCTCAACCAATCTACAAAAGAAGGATTAACAGCTGCCTAAGAAAGCACTTCAATTAAAACAGCAGCCGCTGAAAATTCATGGGCTTTCTAAATAGCTCCCAGCCCAAAATGCCAAAAACACTACCCTGAGGAGCACTTCAAAACACGCTCAGACAAAAGATTCAGATTCGAGTTCCCCGAAGAGAAAGAGCGCGAGGGGCACCGTAGACGATTTACATTTTCATCCGAGGATTCGAGGCAAAACATCGGCGACAGAGCTATCGACACAACTCAAAACTTCGCTGGAAAAACCATTATCACAGCACAAGAAGTCCTCCCAAAACGCTCAAAGCTCTATAGTTACTCGCAAATCCTAAACCTATTCTCGAACGATCTTCGAGACTCGGGACAGACTTCAAACGACGAATTTCAGCGCACGTTCAACGAGTCCGAGTCCGCGGACGGTGGAGGGGAAATGCTAAAAGCATCTTTCAAACATAGGTCCAAATCTCAGGGGAAGCAATCCGATTCCCGGATCGACAAGCTCGGATCGGAAGCAACCCTACCTCCATAGCACGAAACAATCGCGGCGTCCTTAGGCTACCGAAGAAGACCAAAAAAAAAAAACACCTTTTGCAGATAAATCCGAGAGAGTTCGTTCGCCAATTGAACTAATCGCGCAGATAGAGAGAGAGAGAGAGAGACTTACGGGCAGTAGGATTTGGAGAAGATGGCGATCTTGTTGGAGAAGATGGCGTTCTGCACGAAGGCCGACGACGAAGTCGAAGCGGCGGCCTCCCTCGGCGCCGCTGCGAGGGACAGGAGGACCACCGCCGCCACGAGCCCCGGGAGAAGGAGGCGGCGAGCTGCCCGCCGGTAGCCGCCCATCTCCTCCTCCTTCTTCGTGTTCTTCTTCGCTGAAGCGGGAAGCGGGAAGCGGGAGGAGGTTTTGCTCTGCTTCTTGCGTGAGCTCCGTGGGAAGTGGGAACTGCTAACTGCGAAGTGCGCAGCCACGTCTTGTGGAGAAAAAACCAATCGGGCCCGACTAGCCCGCCCATGGCGCACCGCTTGGGCTTGCTCTTCTGATGGGAGGGCCACTCGTGTCGGGCCGGGTCGAGTCCAGCCACAAATGCTTTGAATTAATATTTTGTTCTTGGGAACGATTTTTGCTAAAATATGATTTATTATTTTTTTTTTTGTTCCTAGAAGAGTTTCTGAATATTTGAAAATATTTGGTAAATGTTCAAAAATTTTAGTTCTGGAATAGAAATGCATTT
The DNA here is from genome assembly GCA_014182405.2 of Eucalyptus sideroxylon. Classification (NCBI taxonomy): domain Eukaryota; kingdom Viridiplantae; phylum Streptophyta; class Magnoliopsida; order Myrtales; family Myrtaceae; genus Eucalyptus; species Eucalyptus sideroxylon. Next base: position 9,643,550 of record CM024557.2, read on the forward strand.
TGTAAAACTCTCAAATTCTTTTGCATTTATTTTAATTTATTTTTTTTCCTTTTCTTCTTCTCATTTTTCCTTTGTCCAATCATCGGCCTCATCCAAGTGTGCCGACAAGCTTGCCCTTGCCGAGGCATTGCAAAAAAAAGGTTACCAAATATTTATATTTTTTTTTTTCAGAAAACAAAAAAAAAAAATAGAATCAAACAATGTACAAAGATCCTCTATCTTGTGTGATATTATTTCTTTTATGTTAGAGGAAAATTCCAACTGTTTGATTGATTGAGTGATAAAATGTGAAACTAAGCTTTATAGGTATTAATGATTGAGATAATCGAGGCACCATATAAGAGCACAAATCGAATAGATGATATTCGCCAACCTAACAAGTAACCCTGAGAATAGAAAAGTGATGGGAAGATCAAATACCTTGCAAATTGAGGCATTGGACGTGGGAAAGATGAGAATCTAGAGTTGTGTTAGTAACTCAATTCCGATATCCCCTTAGCCAAATTTTATTCTCTCTATCTTGAAGAGCAAATCTTTCTAGGAAACTCGGTTATCTTCCACACTTGTTGAGCAAATTTATGCATAAATTATCAAGAAAAATTCCAAAAAACAAATCGAGCATCAACAATTTTTTACTACAATCAAATATTCACAACTTTTATATTTACCATGCATAATTATTCCCCGCCAAGCCATTTCTTGTTAGTCCTATATCGGCCAAGCCATTTGAGATGGGTTTTGTTAGTTTCCAAATGCAAGTGGTGTTTGATTCAATTTTTGAAGACTTTAAGAAAATATTGCATCAAGGGCGCTTCAAAATAGGGAATGGAGAAATAAAGGTCCATTTGCATTTTCGGAATCGAGTTATTTCATCATTTGTTTATCTTCATCTTTTCCGGTAAAGAAGTCGATTGGAGGCCGGCGAGGGTCTCGCCTAAGAGTCGCCTGACCCGGCGACCGTTGCACGGATCTCACGCAACCATCGCCCGAGGTCGCGCAACCCCAGGCAATGGCCACCTGGGGTTGGTCGCCTGGGGTCACACGACCCAGGCAGCCATCACCTGGGGTTGCTCGACCCCAGTGACCATCTAGGGGCCAGATCCGGCATCCAACGCGAGATCCAGCGAGTCCGGTGGCCAGGACTTAAAAAAAAAAAAAAAATACAAATAGTTATTTTGTTTTTTTAATTTAATAAAAGTCTTTTACAAATGCTAATTTTACCAAACAAGTATTTTCGTTAAAATTGTTTCTTAATGCAAATTTTACAAACGATATTTGCAAAAACTCCATTCACCCAAAGTATCTGGCAAATGCATTCTAAAACCCAGGGCCATTATATATGCAAGACGAGGGGATTTCTAAAATACTTTTAATTTTCATTAATAAATTATTTTGAACAACACAAATAATCATTTTTACAAAAATACATTATAAATCTTTTTTTTTTTCACAAAATAAATAAGCTAATAAGCAACAAAAAAGGGCACGGATTTGAAGCAGAACAATGGTTTGGATTTCGACGATTTCGACTCTACATTGCGTTCTAAAATCCGAAGAACTGGTAAGAATCTCCGGTGACCGCAACCGCCCGAACAGCAGCAATCAATGAATCGAACCGAGAATCGAGTCCAACCGATCCCCCAAAATCAATGTCAAGACGGGTTGGAATTGGATGCAGATGCTTCATCTCTGCGCAGACTATTGTTGTAAGCCTCGAGCTCCTCGTAATACACGTCCCAAACGCACCTCACGCACCCGCTGCCGCAGCAATCTCCCGGCGACGGCTTCTCCGGCGGCGGCGGCGGCGGCCCCGGCGCAGGAGCCGACTTCTTCCCGTCCTCCGCCTCCTCCTCCTCCTCCTCCTCCTCCCTATCCGCACTCCTCTGTTCGCGCTCGCTTCCGTCGTGAGGCCGGGCGGCCGATCGCTGCTGGTCGCCATCAGATTGCTCGGGGCGTGGCGGGCGAGGATCGTTCTTCCAACTCGGAATCTGCAGTTGCAGATGGCGAAGCGCAGATGAGCGATTGCTCGTCGCATGTTCAGATCGGCTTTCATCGCGGCGCAGTCGCCATGTCCGTGGGGTAACGGCCGATGGTTGGCTGGTCGCGGCGGCGCGTGGATGGGTCCGGTCGGAAGGCGAGGCTCGGCGTGGAACCGGAGAGATGTTTCCATGGAATGGACGGCTCTGCAGCAGTTGGGAAGGTTTCTTCTCTCTCTCTCTCTCTCACTCTCATCTCGCGAAGAAAGGGTGAACGATGAGACACGTGGAGCGGTCCTATTGGGTGGCCTCGTGGGCCGGTCAATGGACCGGCTTACCTTCTGGTTCTAGGGGTTAACCGGTTTAGTAGACAACCGAGTCAAAGAGAAAAACCCGGTCCGCTCAACGCGCATTTGCTAAAGAGCAGAGGTCTATTTTTTCTTTTGGCCAATGAGAAGGTCTATTTATTTTTTAATAATCTTAGAGTTATAGGTCCAGCAAAGCAATGAATGGAAATCGGCCATGTCATTTAGTAAATCCATTAATATGCCTGGTATTATTTAAGCTAGCATTACTTAAGTTGTAAACTAATTAATGGATCCACACATATATAAAGTGATTTTCACCTTTTACCCTCTTCAAATTATTTGTGCCGGTGAGTCAAAGATGAGCCTTAAGTTTGGACCTAAACTTTTGCCCTAGCTGCCCACCATAAAATTCTCCTAACACAAAATCTTTGTGTCGGATTGAATTTTCTTATTTGATGCTCATGGCCAAGTCCGTGTGAAAAATCAGTTGGTTCTTGTCGAAGGTCATCATGTCATAATCAAATATAGCCGAATATTTTGACTTCTTTTAATTTTCAAGTTCCTTCATAATTTCAATACATATAGATGTTAACATTTAGATTAACATATGCATGATTTTTTTGAAAAATCCAAATAATATCTTTCTTTTTTGGTAGGGAGTAACAAAATTTATTTTACGTTTGAGAAGTCTAAACAAAAATATAAGCAAAAGCATTTGTTAGTGTGTGTTTGGATTGGATTTTATTTTTTTCTTTTTTCTTAATCTAATTGTGTCAACACGTAGGTGTACATAATTTTTTTTTATAAGTTTTGGAATTTCGATAATAATTTCACGAGTAAATTAGAATTTTACTAAAATCAAGATATACACGAGAAAATAGAATACGACTCCTCCTAAATTCTAAAATTCAAAAGGGGGAAAGCGAAGCCTCTCATCTCTCTCTTCTAAACCCCCGCCTGCCTCCGCCTCCGCACAGCACAGTCGGACTCGCCGCCGCCGCCGCCGCCGCCGTTCCTCTGTCGGTCTCCGACTTCCGGCTCGCGCCCCGGGCAGTCCAGAGCAGCCGCCCCCGTCTCCGCCCCTCTCTCTCTCGACTCTTGCGGCTCGCCCGACTCCGTCTCCGCCGCCGGTCTCTGCCGTCGCGGCGCGTAAGGTCGCTCGTTCGCCCCCGAACTCCAGGCGATGCGTTAGAAATGGGTTCAATTTCACACGGGGTTCGAATCGGGAGCGAGATGGCGGCGGTCGCTTCGGCCTCCAGTTGGACACCTGGGGACGATCTGCTGTTGAAAAAGCTGTTGAGGTAAAATTGTCGCGCTCTCCCTCTCGATTGGTCGTTTTCTTTTTTGCCCTTTTCAAGTCTCGACACGCGATAGCGAATGGTGTCTCCTCCTTCCTTTTAGCGGTGAATTTGGATGAAAACTCGAGCTTTTGATTGTTTCATCGGTTAGACAAGCATGGGCAAGGGTCAGGTTGAGCTTATTTGCAATTCAAGTGAATTAGACATTAGTTTTGTGGGATGGCAAGGCTCAGAGACTTGCGTCAGAGTTTGTTATTAGTTTTCTCTTTTTCCTCTAAAATGTGGTGTGGCTGAGGATTAGGAATAATGGGGCTGTGGGGATTGTATACGCGTTGATTGTTGCTTGGTGAGAAAGTTTTATGTAGATGGTATCGGGTTGCGAACTTCATTGGTGGTGATCGCGCATTAATTCGTCGAGCATGTGAGTTCGCACATGCTTTCTTTAAAATGGATATGCTTATCCGCAGCCTTTTAACTATTTCCATGTATGTGCAGTCGGGTGCTTCTCTGGAAGCACTAGCTAAAGGAGCTGTACAGTTTTCCCAAAGGTTTACAGTTGGAGAAATCAGAGAGCGGTGGCATTCGCTTCTTTATGATCCTTCCATTTCTGTGGAAGCTTCTGCTCGAATGATTGAGTGCGAAACTTCAGCTAAAAAATCGGGGAGTTGTAAAGAAAATTCAGAAACTTTAGGGAAAAGAAAAGCCGAGAGCATTCGAAAAATGTATTATGCTATGCGGAAGAGGATTTCCAGCCAGTCTGTAAATTCTATTTTCCCCGATGGATACATTTGCAATGAAAGCTTTGGGCATGAAAATCACATTCAAGGCCACTTTGGTGACCAGGACCCTAATGCAAATGTTTTGAATCCTGGATTGGTCATGGATCCTGTTGCTGCTAAAGAAAATAGTGAACAAGGAGGGTACTTGAGAAATGATTACTGTAACAAGTTCGACGAAAAGGTCCCTGTATTCCCAGTCGAGCAACTAGTGAGAAAGGATGCTGAAAGTTCTGATGGTTGTCATGAAGATACCCTAAGCATGCATGTGGATAATACTCATCCAAAGGATTGTGCTGTTGTTGAGGGAATGGAGCCAGGTCTCACGCTTCCAGATGCTGGCACGTCCAATCACTCGATAGAACTCTCATCTTCTCATTCTAGGTTGCCTATGTGGAAGACAAACGAAGATGTGGCAGCACCTGCAATATTAATGAATGATCTCGATGTTCTCAATGGGGAGAAAATGGGTTTGCAAGATCATGACAACAGCTTTGAGAAAATTATGTCGGATGATAATGCAGATTTTTCCAGTATATGGGACGATGTCCTGATGATGGATGTTGATGAGAAAGGTCCAACAGATAAGGTTTGTAACGAGAGTGCTATATCACCAGGGTGGGATTGTGTGGACAGCAGTGATAAGGATGATACATCTCTTCCTTGTCAAACTCAAACACTGAATTCAAACCTGGCTAGCAGTCAAGATGCGAACTTCCCACCAATGTCAGATATCCGAGTTGATAAGTTGGACATCAATCATGGATACCAGCATGGTAGTGGAGACATTGATAAGCTGTCATCAACAGTGGCACCAGATCCTCATCTTCCTGGAGACATTAGTGTGGAATTTATGGTATGCACATTGAATATGGAAGACCCAGAGATTCCGTGCAATGATGATTTTATCCCATCTACATCGTATCATAGCCATAAAGCTCGCAGTGGCCTCTCTTTATCATCTACTAACCGAGGAAACAGAGAACAAGGACGAAGCTTCTTAAAGAAAGAAAAGAATCACACACAATCTTCTGAGCCCTGTCAGATAATGGGGCTGCAGGCATCATCAAATTTCGGTCCAAAATATCCCCTTGTTAGTTCTGGGGTAAAATGCGAAATTGCAGGCAGTAACTATCTTAATTCTGTCTCCAGGCAGGCCCTCAGTGCCCATTTAGACCAGAGTCCATGCATGACAGCATCTGGACCCCTCCATATTAATGGAAAAGCAATGACCAAACTAGAGTCCTCTGATATATGCAATGCTATGACTTTTCCTTTAGATGCTGAAGCAGGACCTACAAGAGATGATTTTCAGGAACCACAAGGAAGTCCCTCTATCGTGGATCCAGAAGAGTCTGAAAGTGGAGATGATGTTCCTTGTTTTTCTGATATTGAAGCCATGGTAGATTTCTATGGTTGATTCTTTTTTTTTTTTTTTTTTTTGGAAAAATGAAGAAACTTTACCCTGATTCTTACCCTGATTCTTCCAGATACTCGACATGGATTTATGTCCCAATGACTGGGATACCTATGTTGGTAGAGAAGGTACTTCTTCATCAGAGTTTACTGCCCGCTGGTCAAATTCCTCTTCATTTGATGACCCTTTTGCATATTCACTAATGAACCTAGAATTAGCAATTGCAATAATTCCTTCAATTTTCCAAAATACCAACATTCCACTGTTGCCTATGGAGTTGACAGTAGTAAGGCAGAGCATCAAATATTCAGTATAATGATGATAATCTATATTGGATATAAATTAACTGTGTTTTTTTTTTCTCTAGTTTCTAGGTACTTACATGAGGACGCCATGAGGGCAATTGTTAGATTGGAACAATGTGTTCAATCTTCTATACGGAGAGCCATTGCTTCTCGAGGTGCCCTTGCAGTATTATGTGGGCGCTACCTGAAGCATTACATTAGAAAACCTGAGGTATATAATTCTGAGTCACTTAATAAATGTCAAGGTTCCTTATTTAATATTTGCGAAAACCTAATTTAATTGCTTAATATGAAGAGTCAAGGAATACCTCTCGTCAATGCCTGCATTTCTTTTGGCCAATTGTGGATGCCAGTATCATATTCTCAATAAATTCACTTGTAGTGAGAGTTGTTTGAAAATAAGCTAGTTTTTTGCACAGGAAACTTGAATTACTACTTTGGT
>CM024557.2:13482571-13509010 GCA_014182405.2 Eucalyptus sideroxylon
GCTTGCAGAGTACCGTCATTTGTGCTCTCCCACAAAGCAAGGCACAACAATTACAAAGGTCTGTGATCTTGTCTTTGTTGACTGCGTTTCTGAATAAGAGAAATAGATCATCGCAGCCCTGTTAGCAAGGTTGAGTAGTTTGTAGCTCAGAGGTGTCAAGCCTGGACTCATCGTTTTGGCTGCTTGGAATATCGGAAGCGAATGTTTCATGAGAAATCGATACAGCTGAAATTGTGCATCAAAATCTGCACTCGTGAGTTTTAAAAGCCTATTTGGGTAGCCAGCGTCCTGACACTTTTAACAACTATATGCAGGCGTTTTTCTTCTCTGCAGTCAAAGCTGAGACACACTGATGTTATCTTTTGTTAAAATCAAGACATTTCATGTGGAGAATCTAATTTCCCCTTCAAATGGTGTTCGTAAAATTATCGAAATTCGTAGGATGGAACAGCTTGACTGAGTTGGAGAAATAGTGGAAATCCTGGATTAGAATACTGAAATGGTTCGTAGAGTCAAAACCCAAAAGCAATTTACACCGAAATACTTCTGGGGCTGTATTTCTTTCTCTGCATTCTCAGTTATTAATTAGTTCTCACATTGAGAAGCTCGGAGGGTTATTGGTTTCGCACCAGCTGATGAAAGTTCCATTCGTCTGTGCAAATACAGTAGAAAGCACAGCCAAACAACTCTATAGGCTCAACACTTTGCTCGCAAAGCTAACTCGCTCAAACCTATACACAGAATGTCTCCAACTGTTTGTCCAAATCCGTGGGAGTTGTCACTTGAAGCCGGACCACTACACTCTCTCCAGCACCATCACTGCTTGTGCCAATGCTCGCAACACCGTGTTTGGCGAGCAGCTTCACGCCCATGCTATTCGGGCCGGCTTCAAAGCTTACCCACACGTCACCAACACCCTTCTTTTGCTCTATGCAAAAGTGGAAGATGTGGGTTCAGTGAAAAAGGTGTTTGGGGAAATTGAGAACCCAGATGTGTACTCATGGACAACAGTGATGTCGGCTTGTATGAAGCTAGGGGAAGTTGACTATGCCTGTGAGGCGTTTGATGAAATGCCTGACAGGAATGTGGCAGTTTGGAATGCCGTTATTACTGGGTGTGCAGATAATGGGCATGAAGAGATTGCCTTTGCCAAGTTCAGGGAAATGCATGAGCTGGGTGTCAAGCATGATAATTATAGTTTCGCTTGTGTGCTGAGTTTGTGTTCTTTGGAGCTGCTTGAGTTCGGGAGGCAGGTGCATTGTTTAGTTACTAAGACGGGATTTCTAATCAAGCCCTCAGTCGTAAATTCCCTGCTTACAATGTACTTCAACAGTGAATGTGTTGGTGATGCTTACAAAGTCTTTGATGATGCTGAAGTGCGTGATGAAATCACCATTAATGCAATGATAGATGGTCTTGTGGGAATAAGTAGAGATGAGGAGGCTCTTTTGATGTTCAGGGAAATGCAAAGGTCTGGACTTAGTCCTACTGAGCTCACCTTTGTAAGTCTCATGAGTTCATGTTCATTAGAGAGAAATGCTGCTCAACTACATGTTCAAGCTATCAAAAGAGGTCTTGAATCTTGCACTGCAGTTATTAATGCTGCAATTACCATGTATTCTCGCTGTGGCATATTGGAGGCAGCCAAGACGGTTTTTAATAGATTTGACAAGAAGGATCTTGTGTCTTGGAATGCCATGATCTCCAGCTATGCTCAATTAAATTTGGGTACATCAGTGATTTTGACCTTCCTACAAATGCAAAGGCTTGGTTTCGAACCCGATGAATTTACCTTTGGAAGTTTGTTAACTAGCTCCGAGTCAACAGAAATAGTGGAGATGATTCATGCCCTTTTATACCAAAAGGGGCTCCTCTTGAATATTCAGGCTTCCAATGCATTAACATTGGCATATTCTAAACATGGAAAGATGATGCATGCCTACCAAGTGTTTCGAGACATATCTTTGAAAAATCTGATCTCATGGAATACCCTATTTTCTGGTTTGCTGTCCAATGGTTTTCCAGTACAAGGCTTACGATGCTTAACTGAGATGTTTATTTATGATCTTAAGCCAAATGCATATACTCTCAGTATTGCTCTAGCCATGTGCGCTAGCCTCTGTTCCTTGGGACATGCTAAACAGATTCATTGCTACATCATCAGAAATGCATTTCTCTCAGAGGCTTCTTTGAGTAATGGACTGATTACAGTGTATTCAAAATGCGGAGTTCTGGACTCTTGCTTGAGAGTGTTTAATAAGACGCCTGAGAGAGACATGGTATCATGGAATGCCCTTATCTCTGCTTTTGCTCAGCATGGGAAAGGGAAGGAAGCAGTGAATTGTTTTGAGGCAATGCAAAATGAGTCCAAGTGTAAACCAGATCTAGCCACTTTTACAGCATTATTATCTGCTTGCAGTCATTCTGGTCTGGTTAATGATGGTGCTCGCATATTTGACTTAATGTTAAATACCTTTGGCCTTAAACCTCAAGAGGACCAGTTCTCATGTATGCTTGACCTTCTTGGTCGAGCTGGATATCTCGATGAGGCTGAAACAGTAATAAATAGTCAGCACTTTCTAGCAAATTCTGGCTCATTATGGACATTGTTCAGTGCTTGTGCATCTCATAACAATTTAAGGCTTGGAAGAGTTGTTGCTGAGTTGATTCTAAAAAACGAGCCAGACAATCCATCGGTTTATGTGCTTTTGTCAAATATTTATGCAACTGCAGGTCAATGGGATGAGGCAGCAAATGTGAGGAAGATGTTGAAGAGCAATGGGGTTACAAAGCAACGTGGTTGCAGCTGGATCAGATGTTAATCCCTTTGAACAGTAGATATATACATTATTCTGGTATTGGAAGCATTAAAGACTTGAAAAACGGGACGTTAAGTGAGAGCTGAGCCGTGATAAAGTCTGGTAGGAATTTTCTACAATTATATGGTCAAGGCTCTCTGGAACTTCCTGTACTCAGAGTAGGTGCTCCTCTGTCGAGTGAAGTAAAAGTTATACATACTAGCACATGAGTGCACATGAGTGCACATGAGTGTGTACTTTTGAATTTACATGGATACTGTTGAGAGCTTGATTATATGCATGGTTTTACCCCAAAATTTATCTTATAAGGTTCCTCTTTTATCATAAAAGAGGAACGTGGGCCAGTATTTACGAACTCCATCAACTAATCATGATTTACTTTTCTTGCATGAACATGAACTGGGATGGGTGGTCCCGCGGTCATTGAACCGAGCCGTAGGATGAAAGTTTCAAAATTAGCCGTGCAAGGGAGACAACCCTTTAGCTAGAATCGGCAAATGTTTGGACACGATTTTGGCGTGGGCACTCTGCCCTATACAGAGAGAGAGAGAGAGAGAGAGAGAGAGTTGTGAGACTTTCGTGTACAGGGGTCTGCCATGCCCTTGCGATTTCTTCATTTGTAGTTAAATATATCCCCCACTTTCTTTTTCTTTTTTTCTTTCCTTCTGATTTTAAGAGGTTTTTCGGTGAAAAGTTGGAGAGATGGGCCATAAGCAAAAGCAAAAATGAGAGCAGCGTCCTCTCTAAGAGAAGTAAAATGCATTTTGTTATGTACTTTGATTGGGGTCGATGATTTTGAGATACCGTGTCTCGGTCTTAAGTTTCACTATCATGGCTTCAATCAGAAAAGAAATGGAGAATTTCAAAAATGAGTTGAAGAAGAAAACATTTCTGGCCCGGAGCAATGGCAACAACACGGAGAAGAGAAGCCTCGAGGATCTTACACAGCTCCGTCGAATCAACACAGACTACAGTGCCTCTAGCTCTCCCAACTTCCCATAAAAAAAAAAAAAAAAACTCTTAAAATCATTGAAACCAGATTCGATTTACTGCACGGTACTGCAGTACCAAAAATGGACGATTCGGACCCATTTCCAGAAAACCTTTCCGAGCTTTTCCGGAAGAAGAAAAAGGGTCCCACGGTTCAGCGATTCAAAAATTTGCGTCTTCCCCCTCTGACGCTCTCTCTCTCCTGTAGCCCTGGCCCACCTCTCTGCACACACGCTTTGACGCTCTCTCTCCTGCTCTCCTCTCTGCGGACCGTCTCCCTCTTCTCTCTCCGCTGGTTGCTTCCATCGCCCCTACCTTGACGCCGATGCCGCCGACGCTCCTCCGCCTCCCTCTCGCGACGTCCGCTCTGCTCTCTCTCTCTCCCCACTCCGCGAAGTCCTGCCTCTCTTCCAGCGAAACGCGACGCCGACGGCCCTCCACCTCCGCCGGAGGTCCGACGCCGACGCCGACGCCGACGCCGACGCAGCCTCCGCCTCCCTCTCGCGACCTCTAGTCTCTCTCTCTCTTTCGTCCTCGAAGTCGCGTCTCTCTTCCAGCAAACCGCGACGCCGACGCCCCTCCGCCGGTTGCATCCGTCACCCCGACTCCGACGCCTCCGCCCCTCCGCCGGTTGCTTCCGTCGCCCCCGACGCCGACGCCGACGAACCCCTGCCTCCCTCTCCGCGAACGAAGGTCGCTCTGCTCGCTCTCTCTCTCTCCTCCGCGAAGCGCCCCTGAACGCGTACGCCGTCGTCTCCCAACGTCGCCTTCCCAATCCCCACCATAGGTACCCCACTGGCGACTCCCGTACGTCCGAAGGTTCGTTTTTTTTTTTGGATTCCACCTAGTAGAATTCGGTGTGATGTTAATGTTTAAGTTTATAGATACATCTGCAGCAGGTATTGCTTTATCTATGAAAACAAACAAAAAGAATTTCCCTGACATATGACTTTGGAGCTCTCTTTTAACTTGGAAGTTCCACAGCTCTTTTACAGATCAACTTCCAGGGAGTTAAGAAGGCTGGACAGCGTTGCTCGTTCTCCTATCTATGCATCTTTATCTTTCTCTGAGACTCTTGATGGATCATCAACTTTACGTGCATTCAAGTCTCAGGTAGACAGTTGATGTTCTCATCAGATCCTTTTCATAGCAGAGTATCTCTATCTTCAGAAGACACGCATGATTTATTACAGTATTGCTGCTTAAAGGATATTGCTAGTTGCAGACCGTGACTTGACTGTTCTTCTGTGGTAAAACTTTGATGACTTATGGTAAATTAAGGTAACTAAGAAACTAGTTGAGCAGTTTGAGCATTGTAGAAGAGACAGTTATCTTTGATTGAGTAGCTCAGTGTTAACCTAAAGTGTATACAAAGAACCAAGTCTTACTATGGTAAGCAAAATCATTGAATCTCTCTGAAATCAGCTGCCTACAATGTAACTAGGACTTCATCTTCCATGAGAAAATGTCCTTAACTATTTATTTGTGTGGTTATTTTGCTTGTGCTATTTATAGTCTTTGACCTATATTGGCGTCATTCTGGTTGTTGGACAGAATTTCTTTTTCACCAGATTCAATATACAATTGTCAAAATGGCTATTTTTTTTATCTCTTGTACGTGCGTCTGCATATACAATTGTCGAAATGGCAACTTTATGTGCTTTGCAAGTAACGATTGTCGAAATGCCTGAAAGCTTTGTCTCTCTCCCTCTCCCTCATGGATGCTCAGGACCACAAGAGCACTATGAGGCAGGCATTAAAAGATTTTGCTGCAATCAATGTTAAATCAGGCCAGAGCCACCTCCGTTTCCTGGGGGGGCTGCACATGCACCCTCCAGTAAAATCATTGGCCAGTTACCTGCTTTTTTTGCATAGGTAGGAACCTCCTGTGTTGTTGACTGAATATGTTCTGTTGTCTTATGCTGATGATTATCTTTTCTTGACTGAATCTGTTTTTTTTTTTTTTTTTTTTTTGGTAAAGTTGACTGAGTCTGTTTTTCTTCTCTTTTTCCCCTTTTTCTTTATGTTTGATTTTTTCCTGACAGGCAGAGGCCAAGTTCTGCACCAGAGTGACCACAGCACACTGTAATGATGGGAGGTCATTGTGAATTTGCAACCTTGAATTGTGTTTTCTGAATTGACAGATTATTTTAGCGTGGAGCAGGTATCAGCCTTGCTTTCTGAATTGACAGATTATTACTCTTTTGTCTACTCGTGGAGTCAAGGATCGTATTTTGAAAGGAGGCAAAGAGAGGCGCTATGCCAATTGGATGCTATTTTAACGGATCCTTTGGTGGCACAGCATGTGCTGGAGCTTATGTCTCTTGGAGAGAATACGAAGGTTCTTCTAGAAATGCTTATCTGTGGTTATGAGCCAGATGTGTAGCCCTTTCTACCAATGATGCTTCGAACGCATCGAAGTTGCTTGACTTGTGTACCAAAGCAAGATCTTTGTGCCAAATGGAAGATCAATGATGGGATGTTTGAATGAAACGAGGACTTTGGAATATGGTCAGGTGTTTGTACAACTCTCCAGGGTTGGAAATTTGCAGATTGGAAGTAATACCATGCTAAATTCGAGCAGAAGTGAGTCACCGCTCGACACCTTTATCCTTCAGGGAGAGTTGGTGGTTGCAAAAAACCCTTGCTTGCATCCTGGAGATGTCCGTGTCTTAAAGGCTGTTGATGTTCCATCTCTGCACCATTTTGCATGGTTTTTCCTCGGAGAGGAAAGAGGTGAATTTTTTCCTTTTACTGCTGCCTGCTGGTACTCATTTTTTTACTATGTCAGTTCCTCTCATTCCCACTGAGTACCAGTCTAGGCAGTTGAGTCTGGATGCATTTCTCTCTGTTTTTTTCTTTTTCAATATTTATTGTTTGAAACCTCCGGTCTCTGCCAACCGTTGGCCCCCAAATAAAAGGAGAAAAACCTAGTGGGTTTGTTTGGTAATTGTGATTATTTTATAAAAAGGTGGAGGGTACACTAGTTTGTTCATGAAGATACCAAGGTGGTGTTGACAATGTGCAAAATTTTTTATGAGAAATATTTTTTCAAGGTTATCAAGGACAGAGTATTAAGCATGTGAATGAACTGAATGACGTATCAGCATTCTTTGTTTAGTCATGTATTTATACATACTTAGAAAAATTCATGTAACTGGGGTGTGCAAAAGATATTGTATGAACAAACCCATGTTGTCCATCCTAGAAAACCATCTGTAAGCAGATAAAATCATGATCACATTACTTCTCAACTCCATGTGTAAAGCATACCAGCATAGTGTAATCGAAGTTCCAATAATGACATTTCTATTGGGTCACTGCATCTACTATCCATAAGAAACGAATAGAAAGCAGACGTGGCACGTAATACAGCGTGTGGATGAAGTGCAACATCAATCTCTACTGTGTGTTGCCTGACATTTCAATCACTTATGTAACAAACACATTTGATGTACTACTATTTGCTGAATTTACAGCACCTTTGGAATATAGGCCAACAATTTCTTCAAAACCTTTTAGGCAACAGGCTTTGCCTTGTTGCTGGTGGCTTTTTGGGTATTCGAAGAAAATCCAGTTTGTTTTGGTCATACGTTATTTATTAAGGATGTGGATTTGGTTGTTATTTGTAACTTGTGTTTATATTTGCTAAGAATGATGATGAAATGCACTTCGCATGCATTCTCTGGTAGTCCATCTTATACCTAGATGGAGTTGTCTTGCATCTATACTGAATGGATTCTAGAATGACATTCTCTATTTGTTATTTTTTGCTTTGATGAATTTCAATGGAGAAACTTGTGATTTCGGGTTAAAGGTTGTGAAGAAGTCGTTTCTACTTTACGCAGTGGTTCAGCTGCAGAGAAAGCGCTCACCATCATGTGCAAGATAAAGGTTTGTTACTTCCTAGGAGATCTAGGCACCGATTGACACCTCGAACTGTCAAATTTGCCACTTCATGTCCTCTCACTTGAAGGAAGCAAGGGGCTGACTGTATTAGAACTGGCAGACAAGATTCAGGTTAGTATTTACTAGATTCCGGTCAGGGTGGTGATTGGTTCTTCACTGTTAATCTGATTTAGCCCATTATTTATAGAAATCTGGACTGCGGGATCTCACCACAAGCAAGACACCAGAAGCTTCCATTTCTGTTGCTTTGACAAGGGATACTAAACTTTTTGAAAGAATAGCTCCTTCAACCTATCATGTCAGATCTGCTTATAGGAAGGATCCAGCTGATGCTGAGTCAATTTTGGCAGAAGCCAGAAAGAAAATAAGAATATTCGAGAATGGAATTTTATGTGGAGAAGATGCTAATGAAGTGGAAAGAAAGGATGAAGGGGAAAGAGATGAAGAATTTGAAGGTGATGTTGATGAGAATCTTGAAGTCGATGATTTAGGCACCGCATGGAGTGCTAACATTGATGTGGACCAATGTGGTCAAGCGAATGCTTGTCCAGAAATTGGAAAGGAGAATGTTTCTGATGATACAAATTTGCAAAATGAGATTGAAGGAGACGTAGAATCTTGCACTATTGCTGGTTCCGTGGATGTGTGTCATCCAAGCACTGCCACTGAGCACCATAAGGATGCTGAGGATTTTTGTGGTGGTAAAGATGATCAGGAAAGTGTGGAGATTGATGAAAGTAAGTCAGGTGAATCGTGGGTTCGTGGACTTACTGAAGGGGAATATTCTCATCTCAGTGTTGAGGAGCGTCTGAATGCTCTTGTTGCTTTAATTGGTATTGCGAATGAGGGGAACTCAATTCATGCTGCTCTTGAGGTAGTCGGCCTTCTGCATTTTACTAAAGAGTTTTGCTGTGAAAAAAAAGGAATTCTCTCCTAAAACTGTCTAATTTTTTGCAGGACCAGCTGGAAGCAGCAACTGCTAAAGTGGATTTCTTGTCCTTATTAGGGAGCAAAATTGAATTTCAGCTTCCCAATTCTGTATTGTATGGCGGCCGCAGCTCCTGGCTTCTTAGCTGATAATAAAAACAATGATGTTTCCGCAGAGAACCAAAATTCATTGCATGGTCCCCAAGGTCTCCAACTGAAAGATTCTCAGCTGTTCAGGATTCTTGTGGAGGACCTGGAGGTCCTGATAACTTCTCTATGCAATATGGACATGCTTCAAAAAGGTCACGCACTCAATTGAAGTCTTACATTGCTCATAGAGCTGAAGAGATTTATGTATACAGGTCCTCGCCTCTTGGTCAGGATCGCAGGAGAGATTGGTATTGGTGGTTTGTTGCATCTACCTCAAAAAATGATCCTGGTTCAGGCAGGATATTTGTCGAGCTACATGACAATTCTAGGAGACTTATAGATACGGAAGAGGTAAGTGTATGCAATTAGATATTTTATCACTCATCTCTAAGAACGTAGCCGACCACAGGGGAGGGTCACGTCAGGCGAGGGCCACGACACTCTTGCCAACCCTCACCTGTGGCTGGCCAAAGGGAAAGAAAAGAAGAAAAAAAGGGGGAAAAGGACAAAAACGGGGGAGAAAGAGGGAAACGAAGGAGAGAAGTGAATGGACGTGTGTAGAGAGCTCTACCTAATATTTTCTCCGTCTGGCGATCCCCATGTTTTGAAATATGTTCTTAAGAAAACGGTAGCCAAACGCTGTCCTGGGTTTGCTTTGGTTGGGAAAAAATAAAACAATGGAAACGACGGTGCATGCAACGCCACATTCAATGGAAACGACGGTGCATGCAATGCCACATTCAACCCAAAAATACCCAGGATGGAAACAACGGCATATGCAACGCCACATTCACTCCATCCTGGGTTAGTGGTGCTCCCCCTAATGAAGGATTTCGTATTTGGAAAGTCCAAAATCAGTTTGGTAATTTTCCCAGTTCCCGAACGATGGATGGCTGGCAAAGGGAGCTGGCATTGAACCGTATGCGGTATACTCTGGATATGGACATTGAGGGAACTGATGGAAGAGAGAGGAGAGGTATATTGACTAGATGGTTTTACATGGAGATGTAGTAACTTATTCTGTCCATGTTCAGCTACTCTCTTTTTTTCCATGAGTAATTGCAGATTCTATTTTTTGTGTATCTTTGCTCATCTTACTAACACAGAAGGTTGATTTATGTGTAGGTGATGCTCATCGAAGCTCACCGGATTTACAATTGGATTGAGTGAGCAGAAATTAGCATTGTAGCAGCTTCTTAACGGGCGATGATACTGGCTGCGAGCTGCATCACAGTTTTCAGAAGTGGCATGTTGGCAGCTTTTTCAAAGGTGGTGCCATAATAATGGCCGTGAGCAAAGCTGCAACAAACCTCTTTTGAGAACTGTATTCCTGGCATTTCTAAGGGTCAATGATAAAGTCGCGACTCTTCTTGAAGAACGTGATGGGATTGTTTAGCCCTCGGAAATTTGTCATATGGGCTAGAACAAGGGTTGGTACCTATACTTCATCATGATTCCATTTTGGAATTGATCCTGATTGCACAGCCTCTTCAATCAAATGCTAATCCTAATATGTTCATAATCACTGCCATTTGTAATTTATATAAAATTACTTATTATATCTTGCAAAACAGGTCTCTAGAATTGAAGTGTTCCTTTCAAAATTAGGAACTAGTCCCGACTGCATAGTCTCTAGGATAGGCATTTGATTGAAGAGACTATGTAATCAGGATTAGTTTATAGTTTCGGAAGAAACACTTCAATTCTAGAGACCTGTTTTGCGGGTATGATAAGTAATTTTATATGAATTACAGATAGCGGTGCATCAACTGGATTTTATCAATTCTTGAGGCTTGTTGATCAGGATAAGATAATTAATTTTATCTAATGAATTATGGATGGTAGTGCATCAACTAGATTTTATGTTTATTAAGTAATGCAAGTACATTTGAGTTATTTAACGCAATTGGATTTATGTTCTTACTTCTGAGAATGTTTTTGTAAGTTTAGAAGAATGTTGTTTTTGTAAGTTTTTCTTGGCTTATATTCTAAAAGTTAAAATCAAGAACCATCCATTGATTTCATGAATTCACCCAAGAATTAGACCATTGGTCTAGTCTAAATTGATCCCAAATCCCTACAAATTGCATTCATCAATTAATATTATGGTGCACTTAGTTTCTATTTATACTCTTAAAACAAGCCATTGGTTCTTAATTTTGTATACTCCTTTTTTGTTTGTTTATTTTGTTTTGGTTGAAAAAGTAAATAAATGGACTATTAGTATAAAAAAAAAAAAAGGAGGGAGTTAATTTTATTACAAACCCAAGAGACAAAATTAGTTAGTATTAGATATATTTGGTTGAAAAGCTACAAAATCATTAAATATTTAGATAAATTTTATTTTATATATATACTGATTCGGTTCGATCTGAGTGGGTGCATGGGTGTTTCCACACCTAGAATTCATACCACACCTAGAATTGGTAACCAAGTCGATACTTACCAATAATCTAAATGGTTTTCTAAATTGAAATCGAGAACCGAACCGGTTATCATGTGAACAGCCTAGGCTGTTCATCATGTGAGCTCCTAAGTAAGCTCCTAAGGAGTATTTTCTTTTTCTTGGAACAAGTGCATTTTGTAAAGAGCAATCACAAAGGAAACCTTGGCCTTTTTGGTGTTCATATCGTTTAGTTTTAGGTTGTACAATTTTGCCTCTGATATAACTACTATGTGGTTGTTGAGGGCTATAGATGAGATATTGCAGTTAAGGTTTAGTCTGTGTAGACGACTGATTGTAGGAGAGGCTGGTTATAATGTAGCAGGTGCCTAGCAGACGGCTTAGCTTAATTTGGCCATAGCTATGGACCTTGCTTTATTTCCTTGTTTATTTTTGGGTGAATATCATGTTCCCTCAGGGTTAGAAGAAGGGGAGGATAGAAGGGGACGCAGTGAAGAAGAAGAGACCCAGAGAAGAGTAAAAAATGTAAATTAAAAAAAGAAAAAGGTTCAAGAGATTGGCTTATTTTACCAAAAATGAGTTTTATTTTTTTGTTTTGTTTTGTCGGAACCATAAATGAGTTGGCTTATCGTCTTTATGTCTTTCAGGAACTTGCGTTGGCTTTGAATCGACAGATGATATGACTTGCCAGAAATCATTTTTTATGTCATAAAGGCAAAATCAAATAATTAGAATAAAGGCCGTTTCATTTGGAGTAAGCCCAATCGACCTTTCTTTTCATTTAACTATGTCTGATTGATTTCGGAGAAATACAGTAATAATTTTCCAGTGAGTGTCAATTCAAATCCAAGCCATTGAATCTCCTTTGTGAAGGAAAATGATTGCTTTCTCGACGTATTCTTCTTTCAAGGCGGACAAAAGGGGAAAAAGATATAAATGATAATCACATCTAGAAAATAAAACAAAAGCGGATGATGGGGGTTTTTCTTCTGTTTTAAACTCGTTTCCCCTTTCTTAATGGTACCAAAAAGAAAATATGAAAAATGGCTGCTTGTTGGATTATTTAACTGATGAATAAACTAGCCTGACTAAGGCTAAGCATGTAATAATATTTGCCTAATGTATATCATAAATCTGTAGCATAACAACCCATTTCTTTATTTTATTGTTCTCTTTTATTTTTTTAGCCTTTCTAACCTAACTCGAATGTGAAAAATTGATAGACAAGTCAGCCGTGTCAATTGTTAGAAGATGTTCATAAAAAAAGATACGGGTGTGACCATGTGAGCATGACTTCTACTCATTAATGTCATTTTTTCCTAGGACCGAAAGATCTTTGCCCCCTAAAATTACCAGGTCTTGATCTGATCAGTGCGATCAAGGGTCTCCAAGATGTCCCCGACATCCGTAGCTTAATTGATTTAATTTGCATGTGGGTCATTGGTCCACACTATTTATTAGGTGATGATTTAGTACTAGAGAAACGATGGATCTTGTTGGATATTGCACTTAATGGTGCTGGATGGTTTCATAACTGCAATTGCTAGAAGATGACTTGGTCAATTTACCTTAAGAGCAAGCGGAAAAAGAAGACAGAAGTCAAGCAAAAGCACACGAGAAAAAGACATCACGCTGAGTAGCTGACCAATAATGTCCAAAAGTTGAAGAGCATTTAATTGGGAAGAATAATCAAATCTTTATTTAAGTTAGCGGGAAAGCCTGAAGCAGTAGAAAAGAGGCCAAGTCGATCAGATGTAGCACAATTAACCTATTTTAATATTTGAAGAATGATTTATGTAGGCGTGCAATATAAATTTGAAGAAGACAACCGATTTTATATTTGAATCACTCATTGGAATCTTGACTTGTATCTCATTAGAATTATGAGATGAATGGAATACTTTGTGGGCTTAACATTTGCTAATTCTGTTGAAGGGGGAATAAGGTAGTAATGTGACAAGTTGAGAAATCGAATATTTGATTTTGATAACTCAGGGACGTAAATGCAGAGACCCGACTACTTGGAGTTAGATAAAACATCCAATATCGAGACAGTCAAAATAGTAGGAATCATGTGATGATTACTGCAAGATACTAATACCCCATGACATGGACAAATCGCCTCTGTCTCTCTCTCTGTCTCTCTGTCTCTGTCTCTCTGTCTCTCTCTCATGTGAAAAACACTATCCCCAGCAAGAACGTTCTTGGTAAGTCCTTTTAAACTAGTGTTGTCTTCTTTCTGCTTGTTAGCTTCATCCCATTCCCTCATCCTCCTCCTGCTTGTTAACTTCATCCCATTTCTTCTTCTTCTTATTATTTTGAAATTAAAAGAAGCAGTTGGGCTTTTCTTTTAGCCACCTAACCTCCTCTTCTTTTCTATTAGAAGAACTCCTCCTCCTCCTCCTCCTGCTTCTTCTTCTCTATCTATTGCTTCTGTGATGCTAAATATGTGTCTTCTTCTGGATGTGAATTTTATCGCTTTGAGCAATAACCATTACTCGGTTCTTTAAAATGTTGCCGTTTCCAGTACTTCCTCTTCACTTCTTTTTCTTTACTTGAAGCTGGACACTCTTCTTCAACTGAGCTGAGAGATAAAATATGGCTATGCAAATGCAGTTGATTTCATGTTGATGGGAGTACTTGTGCTCTGTAATTTGTTGTCGGTTCACGGATCTGAACGTAATGGTTTGGTCAATTATTATCTCTGGCTCAATGTGTATTGAGATTGAATTACGCATGATCACAATGTTTTTTTATCTTACTTTTGACCCTTAGCCGGTAAAAGAATGTAAGTCAAAGTATTTACGGCTATTCGGACCCAAAAAAAAAAAAAGTATTTACGGCTATAATAAAATATATTATTTCTTGCTTCATATATAGTTCATATTTAATTGGTATATGGGCACATGCGGCTCTTGAAAGTCTGAATGTATGTACGTATGTATTTACACACACGGTAACCTTAAAAGTTTTCATAAAATGGACTTGGTCTTTTTATTTAGGAGATAGAAAGAGAACATGGATTGTCTAAACGAAATCCTTTACACAAATAATATAGATTACCAAGAAATTGAAATTTCAGCCTTGTAGACAATGATTTAACAGCATATTAATTGTCATCCAGATTGCTGATTTTCCAGATGGAAATTCTTTTTCCCTATTATAAAAAGGGTGAAAGGGAAATTATGACCTCCATAAGTGTATCACATATACTACGAAGTATTCTCTTTGAGTTATAATTACTTTGCACGATTTGCATTCAAAAATTCAAGACGAGCTTGGCAGTATAAACCCCATCAAAATAACAACGGTCGGGAAGTCTCTCCATATGATCGCATATATCTCAATTAAACAATGCAACATGAATCAAACTCGTAATCTTGTGGAAGACAAACGATCCATTTCATCATTAAATTGACCATCCGGATGGTTTTAAGATGGAATATGTTAAGTTGGTAGGTGTCAACATACGTTTAATCCATTTCATCACTAAATTGACCATTTTTTTTGTGCATTAAGATGGGATAAAATTTAAACAAAATATGTTGTGCATCGCCGAAATCAACAAGGGATTGACTTGAATTTTTTTTTTTTTAAATTAGGTAAGAGGGATTGACTTGATTTGGTACAAAGATAACTGGAGTTGCCTTAATTATCTGCTAATGGTACAAGGTGTATTCCACTAGTATCCAATCCGCCTGCATATTCGTTTCTTTTTCTCTTTTTTTTTTTTACACAAAAAAAAAAATTCTAATGGAAATGTTATATTTTGCGTACATACGACATTAAAAAGAAAAAAAGACAACAGCGTCAACAATCCGGTCCAATGGGCCACGAATTCGACCCAAATGCGAACCTAAGAAATTGCCACAATCTGCCCAATCTCGTCAGCGGTCGATGACCCCTGGAAAGAGGATTCGTTAGGAAGAGGCCTTTTGAAGATCCTGCATCAAATTTCTCTGTGAAACTTATACTTCGGGCTTCAATGGCTTCCCTGAGACAACGCAGGTCCAGGAACTATCAGATCCATTCCCAAGTTCAAAAAATTATCCAAAAGTATTAAACCTATTATATTTTTACTAATTAAATTTTAAACTTTTCAATTTTACCGATTAAGTCCTAAATATTTTCATATTTTGTTAATTGAGTCTATTCGGCTAATTTTAACCGAAAATCACTAATGTGGATGATAACCATTTTATGTGATACGATCGATCTTGCTATTTACAATTTTTATAATTCTTTTTAAAAGATATGATTTTTTTCTTTATTTCTTTCTTTCTTTTTCTTCCAAGCTTGAAATGGTTGCTAGCCAACCCTTTCGATCACGAGGGCCAGCCATGGGCGAGGTTGGCGGCCCTTGAAGTTCAATCAACGACCCTTGCCAAACTTTGTAGAAAGTAAAAGGAAAAAAAAGAAAGAAAAAGAGAAACAATTATATTAACGTGAACTGTCTTATATAACACTACCAACGTCCACGTCAATGGTTTTAGATTAAAATGCAATTCGAGATGACACCCTCCACAAAAGAAAAACCATCCATGAGACCATGTGGATTTCAAGAAAAAAGAAACTCGACGTATTTTGATCGCGTTGGCCTTATGCTTGTAATCCGAGCGACGTCGCGTTTGGTAACGATTCTGTTCGGGAGTAGATTCGATCGAAATTGATTCTTTTGATTGTTAGGAAACCGATTCCGAGAAAAGAACGCGTTTGCAGAATCGTACAAAATTTCGATTCTAGAATAGAAAAGAACAGAAATGTGTTTTGCAGAATCGCATAAAATTTCTATTCCAATTCTTTTTTAATTACCTTTTTAGATAAATATAAATTTGATATTGAATTCTCATAAACCCCTCATTGATTAATTATATTTATACTAATTAATAAAAATATTAACTAATCAATTTTTATTAAATAGTTAATAATAAACCATAGTATAAATTATACTAATATACCTAAAATATGTAATAAATATAAATACTAAATTATAAAGCAAAATTAAATATGTATTCTATATATAGCAAATATATATTTCAGAATAGGACGAAATTAAAATAAAATATAGAAATAAATAAATAAATAAATAAAAATAAAAACGAAAATTGTTGTTATTTTAATTTTTTTCTTATTAGAATTTCAATATCATTTATATTTAAATATGAGTTTTTTTTTTTTTTTTATCATGGTGATTTCTCATTTTCAATAAATATTTACATTTCTATGATTAAATATTTAATCCATTTTGAATTCAATATGGATGGATGTTAATTTTAATTTAACGTGGAGCGGAGGAGAGGGTACGTTGATGAAGCCTCTTTTTGATTCTTTTTCGATTCAGAATCAAGAATCACATTTTTCTCGATTCTAAGTTTTGTCAAAACTCGATTCTAGGAACAAATTTGTTCGCGGAACAAAAAATTTACCAAACGCGATTTTGGGCAAAATAAACCGATTCTGGGAACAAAGAATAAGAATTTGGCCCTGTTTGGATGGTTACCAAACAGGCCGTAGCAAGAAACTCGGAGGATTGGGAATGGAGCTCGTGCCGTTCCCTCCGCCGTACTATCAAGCTTTCCACGAGGATCATCGCGGTCCACACGAAACTGGGAATCACCGACAGATGAGAGGCGACATTATTGGTTTCGAGAGCAGGTTTGGAAATTGCCCCATTCTGAGAATGGTGTGGTTTTTCCAGCACTTTTTTGCACGTTACAGGAACCGAAACTACCGAAACCTACTGCGCCTGCATCAAATGGTGGGGACCTGTACATTCGACTCGTTTGGAATCATAGAAAAATATTTAATTATTTCGGGAATATGTGTGTTTGTGTATTTATTCTGCCATGAATGAGTTGTCAGCTCCTTGTCTTTATGTCGTCCAAGAGACTGACTGCTCTGGCTTTGAGATCGACACAGTGATGTGACACTCCGGAAATCGTTACATTATATCTCCCATAAATCAATTTACGATGAGATTAGGGCCGTGGTTAGATGAAAAGGAAGGAATCTTTTTAATAATTATCTGGACATTTATCCAAATAAAACTTCCCGATTGTTTTCACGACTTTGCTTGTGATAAGTAACATGCATGTGCCTTTATGACGCCATAATTGCCACGTGAATCTCCTTTGCGAAGGGAACATGATTGCTTTTCTCGATGTACCCTTCTCTGAACGTGGTGGAGTCGAAAAGAAGAAAAAGAAATAAATGATAATCACATCCGGATATAAAACAAAAGCAGATGATGGGGTAATTTTAATTTCATTTTAACTCTTTTCCCCTTTTTTAATGGTGCCAAAAGAAGAAATGAAAATTGGCGCTTGTTGGACTAGTTAACTGATGAATAAACCAGCATGCTTAAGGCTAAGCATAGAATAATATTTGCCTAGGCATGTTAAAATTCTATACAAGCATCAAAACCCATCTCTTTATTCTATTAGGTCAATACCATAAACAAATTTAAACTAATATACCTATGATAAATGTACTCCAAACTAAGTTTATCATCATTAAAACATTAATTTTGAATCACTAAAAATGATATGTTTACTGTCCGTTAGCTTTTGTGAAATTGCTAAATTAGATGATACATGACAATAACATAATTGATATGCAAGTTGATGGGAATCTTCATCAATTTGAGGTGAATTTATCATATTTGTATAAGTTTAAGGTTAGTTATGATCTAGAAATTGATTTGGGAAAAATTTGTTATGAATATATTAGTTTTGGGCTTTTCATATTAATCTTATTTTATTCTTGTTCTTATCTTTTAGACCTAACCTCAACGTGAAAAGATGATAGAGAAGTGAGCGGTGTCTAGAGTTAGAAGACATTTACAAAGCAAGAGAGTGTGAGCGCAAGGACTTTGGCTCATTGTTGTGGCCCTTTCCTAGGACTAAAGAATCTTTGCCCCTCAAATTTCCAGATCTTGATTTGACTAATGCGGGAAAGGGTCTGCAAGGTGTCCCCCAACATCCGTCGCTCAATTGAATAAATGTGCGTGTGGGTCATTTGGCCCTTACAATATAGCGATATTAATAGTGGCATTGGATTGGTAGGTGATAATTTAGTAACTAGACAAATGATGGATCTTGTTGGATATTGCACTTGATGGCGGTGAATGGTTTTATTACAGCAATGGCTAAAAGATGATGACTTGCCGAATTTACCAGAGGAGCAAGCGGAAAAAGAAGATAAAAGAAGTAAAGCAAAAGCGCACAAGAGAAAAAGACATCACGTTGGGGAGCTCAGTTAGCTGACCAATCATGTCCAAAAGTTGAAAGCAAACTTAGATCCCAGCATTTAATTGGGAAGAATAATTATTCTTTATTAAGTAATGAAAAAGCGTAGCTCATAATTGCTTTTGGAGAATCATGCCCGAATCTACTGAAAAAAGGCCAGGCAAATCGGATGTAGTATTGTTAATCTATTTTAGTAGTTGAAGAGTGGGTTTTGCATGAATTCATCATACAATGTGGATTTGAAGACTAACCAATCCGATATTCAAATCGCCTATTAAGATTTTGACTTGCATCTTACTTGAATTATGAGAATAATTGCCGATCTTGTTGAGAGGGGAAAAACATTGTAATGTTATAAGAGTCGAGAAATCAAATGCTCGGTCTTCATAACAACGGTATCTAAATGCGGAGATCTAACTCCATGAATTTATATGAATCATCCAAAACAAGCAGTCAAAATAGTACTGTTCATGTGATAATCACTTTATGATTCTTACTGCTCTATGACAAATCGCACCCCCTCTCTCTCTCACGTGAAAAACACTGTCCCCAGCAAGAATGTTCTTGGTAAGCCCTTTTAAGTTAGTACCGTCTTCTTTCTGCTTGATCAGCTCCAACACACATTAATTTAATCACGCATGTGAAAAGAAATCACAGCATGGAGGACCTTATTCTTTTTCTTGATTCTTTCTTCAGTGCAGGTACTACCGTCATCAGTGTCCAGCTCCCAAGTCTCTGCATATCTAGCAAAGCTTATTAGCTTGAAATTAAAAGGAGCAGTTGGGCTTTTCTTTTGGCCACCTAACCACCTCTTCTTTTCTACTACAAGAATCTTCTTCTCCCTCTTTATCCATCGCTTCTGGGATACTAAATGTGGTTCTTCTTCTGCATTTGTTAACACTCGATGTGAATTTTGTCACTTCGAGCAATACCCATGATTCGGTTCCTTAAAATGTTGCAGTTTCCAGTACTTCCTCTTTACTTCTTCTTTACTTGAAACTGGACAAGCTTCCTAAACTGAGCCGAGAGGTAAAAAAATGGGTATGCAAATGCACTTGATTGTCATGCTGATGGGAGTACCTGTGCTCTGCAATTTGTTGTGGGTTCACGGATCTGCAGGTAATGGTTTGGTTGATTATTATCTTTGGTTGAATATGCACTGAGATTGAACTTTGCGTGATTGCATCGTATTCCCAGTTGGATCCCGGTAAAATTCTGTGTATGAGCTGAAATTGAGCATTATCTGGATTGTCTATGAGAGAAGCTCACATTGTACCTGCTGATGATTAGAATCACTTCCCGTGTGTAGGAAGCTATAAATGTAGCCAAGCAGACTGATAAATTAACAGAATTGGTTTAATATGGTGAAAATTAACAGAGTGCATTAATATGGTGACTCAATATTCTCCTCCTTCAGAGAGTTCCACGAATATACCTGTTTTTCTTTTTTCATGTAATCTCTCTTTAATTCGTTTCTTATTTTACGCTGTTACTGTATGGTTGAGTTTGCAGTTTGCTTCCACTTCCTGTGACTCCAATATCATTTCAAACAAGAATGTGATTAGAAGTTAGAACTGCATGAGGAGAAATAAGCTAATGAAGATCTGTAATATGATCATACGAAAATGCACCTCCAACTGTAGTTTTTCAGTTGTTGTCTCATCAAATTCCAAAGCAATCCAACATTTCTATTCTTTTCTGAGAAATCATGTATGCCATATGTGCCATCATTTGCAACAATCCATCAGGAAATGCCCCTTCGTCATCTTACTCATTGTTCCTTATTTTTCTCCCATTATAGATGTTTTTTTTTTTTGGGTACTTTCCCATTATAGATGTTGGTTATGCACAAAATATTCGTACTTATGTTAATGAACTTCTGGTTGGATCCTCTCTTCCAAATTCACAGATGAGGCCTCCTTTCCGGCGGCTAGTCCTCTTACAATTACCGCACAAAAGCACAGGAGGCCACTTGGTTCACACTCAAACAGGCCATTGCACTTTCCAGCATTTACGCGTGAACCACCCACCAAAGGTAACTGCAGAATAAACTTGAAGCCTAAATGTGCAACATTTTATGCCAACGAATTGACTTCACGTGCTGCTGATTGTCAATAGCTAAGACTTTGAATCCCACTGTAGCGCCTGTTTTGCCGAAGGTCATGAAGCCTTCAAGTATTTCAGTTGCACCTTCTGTATCATCTTTCCAAGGGCCAGTGAAGAAATGGATACACGGTTATGCACATGCTCCTTCAGTTTCATCTCATAAGCATCATCACCATGTCAGAAACCACTTCAGCGACTCTGCTCCACAGCAATCTCCATTTCCACGGCACATTTACCACCGAGCAGGTTGATTCCAACTTCGTAAGATCAGCTTTTCAGTGGATCACATATACTTTGGTCCTCTTGGGTTATATTTATTTATTTGGAAAACTTCTGTTGTGTAGGTCCTTCTATTTCCCCAGCTCAATCTCCATTCCCTACTTCTAGAAGATCACATTTGCCAGCGCCTGCACCATCACCCACCATGCTGTCAAGCCAGTCTAACAGTATGTGAAGAAAACTTTTTGCTCAATTCTTGCATTGGATTTGTCTGATATATGTCCGTTGTGCTAATGACTATTGTTATTTAATTTCTTGAAGAGCCTACTCTTCCACCTGAATTCTCCCCTTTCGGATCAACAGAGAAAACAAAGACTCCACCGCCAAGGCCACTTCTGACTTTACCTCCTCCACCTCCTAATGAAGGTACATAATATTGGTCCTTACATTAGACTTCATGCAGCGTTAATTAGACTTGTTGCATAATTAGTTTCTTTGTTGTCCAGAAAGAACAATATAGCTGATGATATTCTGCATCTGATGCTGTGTAGATTGCGCATCAGTAACATGCACAGAGCCATTAACATACCCGCCTCCTGGAATTCCCTGTGACTGTGTATGGCCAATTCAGGTGAAACTTCGGCTAGCGGTCGCACTATACACATTCTTCCCTTTGGTTACAGAGCTTGCCA
Organism: Eucalyptus sideroxylon; assembly: GCA_014182405.2. Lineage (NCBI taxonomy): Eukaryota > Viridiplantae > Streptophyta > Magnoliopsida > Myrtales > Myrtaceae > Eucalyptus > Eucalyptus sideroxylon. Next base: position 13,504,035 of record CM024557.2, read on the forward strand.
GGGAAATTTCTGCGAGTTTGTCCTTAGATCATAGCCAAGTGCGCATAATGGGAGCAAATTCAGCCAGTCCACAACTGGAAAAAACTGCAGTTCTAATTAATTTGGTGCCGCAAGGGGCAAAATTTGGGAATGATTCTGCATTTGCAATCTATAAAAAATTCTTCCACAAGCAGGTTCATATGGAGGCATCACTGTTTGGTGATTATGAAGTTCTATATGTTCACTATCCAGGTATTGTCATTGTGATGTCAGAATGTTTTCTTAAGATCATATCAGGAAGATATGTATGATGCTTATTCCTTTCTTCTCATTTTACTCTTCTTAAAATTCTCATGTTCTTTTAGTTTGGTATACTGTATGGCTCAAGGATAGCTTCTTTGAAGAATCTAGCGTTTTAAATAGTAATTGTATGTCAGAGTATAGCTAGCACAAGTTGCCGAAATATGATAACAGGAAGTTTTAAACACTTATTGTGGTTTTTTTACGAACTTACCATGTCTCTGCAGGTCTTCCACCTTCACCACCTTCTAGCATCATTACCACTGACAGTTCACCATATATGGACAATGAGGACAAAGGCCCGGTGACAAAACCATTAGGGGTTAATGTGCCTAAGAGGAAAAGAGATGGCCCTAGTGGAAGCACGATTGCTGTACTTGTTCTATCATCTTTCATGGTATTAATCGTGTGCACAGTCATCACGTGGGTACTACTGAGAAAGTGTGAAGCTTGTCATCATCAATCTAAAAAGTCGCCACAGCCTCTCTCCCCAGAAAAGCCTTCAGGTTCTACATTCTGCAGATTCTCAGTGTTGAGGATCAACCTTTGCTCTCATTCTTTTGTTTAAAAAAAAAAAAAAAAAAGTTCCTCCTCGATGCAGTGAAATATGGAATTTTCCAAATGATCGTGTTGTTGATAAATTTTAATCACATTTAGGACCAATATTGTATATTGTGTTGCTTGGCAGTTGCTTGCAAAAACTTCATCTTACCATAAGTCTTCCCTCTTCGCTTGACTGACCATGCATCATCTTCTGTGTTGTGTGGCATCTCATAATTTCTTCCCATCATAAACTTTCCATGTCCTCAGCAGGTTTTGCTAAGCCTGTGATGCAGAGAGGTGTGTCCAACTTAGCATCAACTTCGTTCTGCTCTAATGGAATCTTGTGTGCCGGATCTGCCAAAACATTCAGCTCAAATGACATAGAGAGATTCACCAACAATTTCGATTCTTCGAGAGTACTCGGAGAAGGCGGTTTCGGGATAGTCTACAGAGGCATATTAGACAATGGAGAGGAGATGGCAGTGAAGGTTCTGAAGAGGGATGATCGTCATGGAAGCCGTGATTTCTTGTCAGAGGTGGAAATGTTGAGCCGTCTCCACCACAGAAACCTAGTCAAGTTAATTGGCATATGCGTGGAAGAACACATCCGCTGTGTCGTGTATGAACTCATAGCGAATGGAAGTGTCGATTCCCATTTACATGGTAGATAGAACAAATCTTTATATGCTTCAAACATGAACATTGATAGGTTGAACTACTTGGTTGTGGGGAACTTTTCTCACTGGTATCATGTTGTGCTTATAGGTTGTGACAAGGAGAATGATCCGCTTGACTGGGGTGCTAGAATGAAGATCGCACTGGGTGCGGCTCGAGGTTTGGCCTACCTCCATGAAGACTCAAGCCCTCGTGTTATACATCGAGATTTCAAGTCCAGCAACATCTTGTTGGAGCCTGACTTCACGCCAAGAGTGTCCGACTTTGGATTGGCTAGAGCTGCAATGGACGAGGGGAACAACAGACAAGTTTCTACCCATGTTATGGGGACTTTTGGGTATGAAAATTTTCGCTTAAGTTCTTGTTTAACACACTGTCGAATAATTGTTAGTGAAAAGAAGGTGACTTTAAAATAACTTATCGTGCTAACTTGCCTCTATCAGTCCCTAATAAAACACAGCGATCAATTGAATATGACAAGAAGGTCCGCAAAAATTTCTCAAATAGAAGTAGATGATTTTGTAGTTTGTCATATCTCTCTTCGGTAATGTTAATCTTTATGGTATCATCTTTCCAGCTACTTGGCACCAGAATATGCAATGACGGGTCATCTTCTAGTCAAAAGTGATGTTTATAGCTACGGGGTTGTCCTCCTCGAACTTCTAACGGGCAGGAAGCCGGTAGATCTGTCGCAACCGCCTGGCCAAGAGAATCTCGTTTCCTGGGCCCGGCCACTCCTCACGGACAAGGATGGCTTGCAAACAATCATCGACCCATCTGTGAGATCGAGCATGTCGTTCGATAGTGTGGCCAAGGTGGCGGCAATAGCTTCAATGTGCGTGCAACCGGAGGCATCGCACCGTCCATTCATGGGTGAAGTGGTTCAAGCCTTGAAGCTAGTTATAAACGAGTTTGATGAAACGAAGGAGCTAAGTCCCGGAAGTTGCACAGGCCAAGAATCCTCTAGTTGTGTCGATGGCAAAGTTCGTAAAGTTCCACACGAATTTGTTGAAGCTTTATTGACAGGCAACAGTACACCAATCAAAGGTTTTAACCATCTAGAACAATTGGAATGTTTCAGAGCATCAACTGGGATCGAGGACGAAGAAACCGGGTACTCCACGAGGCATTGTCGCTCGGGCCCATTGAGAATGGGAAAGAGAAGGCAATTTTGGCAGAGACTCAGGAGCTTATCCAGAGGTAGCTTGAGCGAACATGAATTTGCCTTGAAGTTCTGGCCAGATACATATTGATTTAAGACCACGTAAGCTCACATTCGCACCTTGAGATTCTTGTTGTGTAATGAACATGAACAGGGGATGTCGTTGCTAGAATAACCTAGATTACCCGCTTTTCGGATTTAGATCTTGATTTGGCAGAGCAAAATCATGGGACACGGAATGCTATCTCCTAGGCCACCAGGCCCTTTGCCCCTACACCCTCTTCGAAACCATGGACTAACGCAAATGAACTAGCCAAGCTGTAATTTGTTGCTAAGAACCGCATCATCTTGCTCCAAAGGAAGAGCGGCTTATATGGAAGCGCCAATCGACCCTTGTGCAGTGGTGGCAAGCAAGCCCTCACTTGCGACCAGGCAAGAATCGCCAGCCAGCCAAGCCAACCCCCTAGCAATTGATCTCTCTCTTTGTCTCTCTCCCTCCAAAGTTCCATTTCTAAATAAAGAACTCCTCATTCTTTAAATGCGATTCGAGTGCCTTAATAGTAGGTTAATCCCAAATGGAATAGTCGTTTTTTGGTTCTCCACATGAGCGCAACTCAAGTGTCTCAGCGGCTTGATCTCGAATCATTCAATTCACTTAATAAAGAACCGGATTCCGGGGCCTCCAAGAATTGATCTTAAATTGGAGATGGTCGTGGACTTGATGATCTGGAAGCTTGGCGAGCTCTTGACGACATGCTTATAGAGGTCTCAATGACTTCAATCCTATAGATTTGGTGTTTTTTAATTTTCAAGTACCTCTCGATATAGACTGCAACTCCACATACCGTCCCAAGATAAATAGAGAAAGCTCCTGCTTACAAAGAGGATGGAGGAGTTTCTTTTATCAAGGTGATTGGTCCTTTTCGATCAATATTGACTTTGATCTGATTATATATCAAATCCTGTTTATTATGGATGAATGTTAATTTAATTTAGCTCATCCAATTAACGGGGGTCTTCACTCTAGTTTTAATTGTCTTACCGTATATATATCCTGATTTGATTGGATAATTACATTCACAAAAGAGAATTACAGACTATTGAATCATCTTTGCAGACTTTTGTACTTGGCTTAAGAGAACTGTGTAATTGGCTCAGGATTTCCACCGTTTACAAGTGCGTTTAGCAAACTACCATTAAAATAAAGCCATGCTAGTGAAGAGTATAATCTAAAGTACCTTCTGTATTTCATCCTTTACTTTTTCAGGTTTAAGCTCGACAACAGGTAAAATCTTGATGAACTCTCTTTATTAGTTTTTGGACATTTAAGCACGATGTCAATAAAATACATAAATTGAGAGATGACAGGGTATGATTGAAAATACTCCCTAATTTATCCTTTTTTTCAAGTTGAACCTTAACAACAGATAAAATCTTTACGTTTTCTCTTAATCCATTTTGCGAGAATTTAAATCCAACAAGAAACAGAAATCGATGTCAAGGTGAAGTGCCATGCACCAATCACATGGACGAAGCACGCACAGGCGGCACAGGGTCCACAAATGAGTTGAGCTTGCGCACTAGTTGTCCTGACTCTGAGCTCCATGAAACAAAAAGCTCCCCTCCATGATTATCTTGACAATCAAGCACACACATGAGATGATCTTTACAACACTCGCATTTTACACCATCTATTTCTAAACGAAATTGAAATTCAAGCCCGCACGATGAAAAAGCACGATGAAATTAATAAAGATAACAATGAAAAGCTATTACATGTTCTTTCTTTCTGGTCTATTATAATGAGTAATGTCTGCGATACAAAATTGCACTCAAGAAGTCCTCAAACCAGCATGACTCTTTCCAAGCCCCAAACAAGAAAAGGAAGCAAAGAAAAGGCGAAAAAGAGAAGCCCGCCGCTGCAACTTACCATAAATCAATATCACAAGATTTAAATGGTGAATGGGGATCCTTGCAAGACGCACAACCTCCTTCGAGTGGCATTCCTGATAAAAATAGATGCCTTTAAATGTACTAGTCTCGTCTTGCAATGATCGCAGCAGATATTCTTCAAGCATTCCACGTGATGCCTACCATTCTGGGGGTTGCTTACAAGAATCTTCGATCTAACACTAATAACTCCAACAGGATGACTTCCCAGCTACTCTTCCTTAGAAGGACTTGAATACTCAGCTTCTTGCTCCGAGGTTACGTTGGAAGAAGCAGTGGAAGATAAACCACTCGATGTTCCGACTCCATTACGTAAGCTCTTTGATGTGAGAGAAGGATTTCCGTGAGGATTGTTTGATGCAGGCAC